>JAZKJV010002471.1:0-600000 GCA_037367405.1 Ottelia alismoides | reverse complement strand
GACTGTGGTTATCTCGATCTCGTTAAGTCAACTCTTTGACCTAACTTATCTAACACCTACGAATATCTATTCCTATGTAGAGGACCTACATCAAGAGGTCGGTCAGATATCAACCTAACTGATAAAGGATTGCCATCTCCTACTCAGGTTGGAGATCATATCTTAATAATCATTTGACGGTGCTTGATGAGTCCTCAATCTATCCCTTTAAATATTCATCCAAGCACCAGCCTCTATAATTCAATAATTGAATCAACAACTGCATGATCATTAAGATGCCCATGATACATAACCCTAATTGTACTAAGGGACCTATTATGCAAATTAATTATACTTCATTTCAGATCAGGGAATGATATTTGCATTAACATTTATCGTATAATGGCTCGCCGTGGGCTCGCATGTCCAACAATCTCCCACTATCCCAAAGAGCCATTAATGGGCTAATCATTTAAGTCCTCACTCATGTGACAATCATAAGCTATTTAAAAAATTATCCAGGTAAGTTGATCAGTCACTCTGTTCCCAAAATACTGTGCCAAGTCCTTTTACCGCACTTGCATATCTCCTAGTAATAGTGCTCGCATCCAATGTGAATGTTGCATCATATGCAACCAATATTGAATTTAATCAAATCATTTATAGTGTCCTTGACACTATTGCTCAATAATTATTATTATTATTGCAACAAGTATTTCCATAATCCTTATCAGAATACCATTATTTCGGGAGATCACTATCTCTTAAGGTATCCACAGTTAAGACCTTTTTAGATCTCTATCTATAAAGTCTTAAGCTTATGAAGATACGACTTTGAGATCACTATCTCAAAAATCTTGTCATCTATGAAGATATCGTTATTACTACAATCAAGTGTTTTATCTCCACAGTAGGATTAGCAACACTTTACTACTCCCACTTCATGGTAGACATCTGATATTCGTACACATCTAGCATACACTCGGCTTCTCGTAACTGATGCACAAGGGCAAGCAGTTCTAGCATTCACTTCCTCAACTCCTTGAGGTGCTATCCCTTCAAATAGGTCAGTACCGTATCTTAAGGGGAGGAAGCCTTTCTTGGAATTTCCCAGAAGATGGAACATATCCAAGGTGTATTACTAATGTGACGGTCCTAATACCATCTTCTCTTTACTTCTGAACACTTTCAGAACAAAGATCTAAGAGGTATCATTGAGATCATATCTCAAGTTATGGAACAACCGGATTATAAAACACTTATTATTATACTTATATCATTCAAATGATTAGGATATTATCTACATTTAGAACGACGAACACAAAGGCTCTCCCACTAAGCTTCACATGGTTCATCAAGATTATATCTGAAATCATAACATTTATAATTTCATCAAATCTTATGTTCCAACTACAAGATGCTTATGTGAGTACATATATGAAGTTCTTTAGCTTGTACACCTTACTTTCCTGAACCATGAAGCCCTGGAGCTAGTTCATGTGAATGTCCTCAGAGAGATATTCATAGAGGAATGCAACATTGACTTTAATCTCATAGATATCAAAGTCAAGTTGTGTATCTATAGTTAGCAATAATATGATGAGTATAAGCATGGTCACGGAAGAGCAAGTTTCATCGCAAGCAATGTCATCTCTTCGGTATGTAGCTCATGCATACAAGCCGTGCTTTGAAGGTATGTACCTTCTCATCAGGTTCCCTCTTTATCTTGAAGATCCATTTACACCTTTACGGGTCTTACCCATATAGGTGGATCCTCGAGGGTCCATATACAACACTTGTATATGAAGTCTACTTTAGAATTTATTGCTAACATCCATCCTTCCATGTCATGATCCTCAGGAGTTTCATCACATGAAGTCCGATTATTGTCATACTTAACTGACACATGGAGTACATCCTCAAACTCATTTTAAGAAGTATTAGTGTTTCTTCTTTAATTATTCTTTTAGTTTCCAATTTCAGGGACCTCATTATCATCTTAAAATTAAATGAGTTCCTTTACTTCATTTTCATCTTGATTCTCAAGAGAGTCATCCTCTAAGAATCACATTCTCAGAGATGAGATCTTTTAAGAATCTCAAGGTCATAAAGTAGGTATCTTATACCATCCTTTATTTTCCTAATGAAGTAGCACTCTCTAGTGCTAGATTCCATCTTATTTTCATGGAACCTAATTAAGGATATATATTGTAGTCTCTACTACACATATATACCTGGAAACTAAGGGATAATTATGCTAAAATTCATCATTGATAAGATCATGTCACACATGATCCAATTGTATCTCCCTATAACTCTATTGAGTTAAGGTGTATCAGGAGGAGTGAGATAAGACTTATCTCTATAAGGTTTTCCATGAATTTATCTAATAGGTACATGCTACCTAGGTTAGATCAAATTCATTTTATCTTCCTTCAAACTTTGGTTCTAAACCAAAATTATGAAATCTTTGAATATTTCAAAGGTGCTTAGGTGAAGAGAAGAAATCTCATATCATAAGTAATGATCTAATGATATCACATATCATTAATGTTTATCATGATATAGATGATCCGCATACATCAATATGTACGAGGTCTTGAATACCTTGATATTTTACACCATTCCCAAGGAAGGGTGTAATGGACATTTTTACTTTTAAATACAATATTCACAATTATGTAAGATTTGAACTTATAGAAATCTAAAGAGTTGTCTCTTACTAGTCTATTAATCTCATTAACAAACATATGTCCAACGTTTGATGTCAATTCATTATCAAATGATTTTCATCCTCCCACTGATCTTATATGGTTTAACTTTCAGTATTAGAAATCTTAATGTACCATTCATAAATTTTCTAATTTAGTAGAGTCCACTAGATGTGAGATTACTATCTGAAATATATCCATCATAACTCTCTATGATAGGTCCATTCTAGAATTCATGTTTATTTCCAACACTTAGAAATAAACTATGAGTGTATTCTAATATCCAGGATATAGAGACATTCTTTAAGACTAAGGGTTCCCGCTGAAATAATGAAGTCTGTATATCCAATAGAGATTGTTGCAACAATTGCATCAATATCCATGTAGATGACTATTAAACCTGAAGATCAAATTCCTAATCTTCTAATACATATGCAACCAATTGCAAGTGTCATTAGAAGATTGTGATACAATTATTATACTTTATCTTATCAAATAAGAAAGTCAATTTCAATGATTATATGTAGATTATTCCGATGCACTATCCGAGCCCTTTTCTAAGGAATCTAGATAGATTTGATAATCATACTATCAACACATCAACTTATTGTAGTATTGGCATTCATCAAACTCTTTGGATGTCATATGGAAGTCACAAAAGTACAGTCAACTCTTTGACTTTCCTTCTCATCTTGGGTCTGATCCATGCTTCCACTGCGCTCCCTTTATCTATAAACAACCATTGCTTAAGACAAAGGATCTATTATGTTAAATTCAAAAGAATTCAATGTAAAAGTATTTCAACATTTATACGTGCTTCATTCAATTCATACAATATGAACATTATGAAGCTTCATGAACGACTAGAGTATAAACAGTACAACAATGACACTCATCATGTCTATATCCATCTAGACTCTTAAAACATTGGTTCAGGTAGGTGTTTAATATTTTGAATACATCATCTCTTATGGAGCCACCATTCTACATGATAAAGTAAACCGTGTCATTCATGATAAATATCAAGAGCACATATGTATGCCAGAATATCTTCTTTGATTTTGTAAGGATTATTTGACAATTACGATCATCATCGACATGTCACTTCTAAAGTACATTCGATGAGATCAAGACCATAGAGACATACAAACCCTAGGGTTGTAGTCCTATTGTCTATTTAATTGTCATTCCTCATTATTATGAGGAAATTTGCACATTGTAACCACATACATTATGTGTCCAACTTCAAGTACAATATCTGGATCATGGGTCCAATCCATGATATTTTACTGGTTATTATTGAGTATAGTATTGAGTGGGTTTAATGAAGGATTATCTAAAATAAGAAAATTGTATAAGTATGTATATATATTATATATACATATTTTACTTTGATTTAGAAGTTTTTATATCAAAGTTGTCATGCCTTGTCAACAATGAAAGTTCATTCCCTTAATCACTTTCAATGTAAGAGATATACTTACCACTATACCTCAGCAAGATCTGGGATCTCCTTCCTTATCTTTGTCGCATCCCAATAATATGAGAACATGTAACTCCGATAAAAAGAAGCAGGAACTTATTCCGCCTTGCAAGTCCAACTTGCATTTCCCAATTCGGTCTTTAACACCCGAGCCCACTACCCCTAAGGCGATGTTGACTCGTCATTAATTGAACCAACCATCAACAAGAATAGAACTCGTTGTACACAATCCAATATCTCTCGGATAATATGAGACTCGATATTGGGGTCACTACTTATACGACCTTACTCTTTCGAGAAGCAAAGAGCTCGATCCAGATGTGCTTGCATAAAGGAGCTGTCACTTCGGACAGGCATCTCCTACATACAATCCCTGACGACGGAACCCTTCACCTTGACGGGAGACCATGGATGTCACTAATGTGATCCTCCATATCATATTCAAATTATAACTAATTATCATGAATCACATTCAAATAATTAATTCTTCCAAGGTAAATAACATCTCTATCAAAATAGAGTGTTTAAATATTAATTGGATTCTAATTAATCTAGTCATATTAAATTAATGATCCAATTAATATCCAACAAACAATCTTTATTGTTGCTTGAATTATGGTATTATCTCAAATACATATTGTTTAAATTTTAATAATTATAAATTAATGAATCTTGATTCATCATTCTTTATTCTATCATTTTGGCCTTACAAATCCAAGCAAATGCATGTAAATAACATCAATTTATACATATTAGCATTCATTGTTTATTGTATTTATTGTACATAAAATAAGGTTTTTAATGCCAAAATTATAGAATAAAGAGAAGAAAAGAAAAAGGAATAAAATATTGCAATATTTTATGACCCTAACCCCGAGACCAAGGCCAGAATGGAATTGGTCGACAAGAAATAAAGTAGGGGGAGATAAGGGCAAATAATACAATAAATACCTCATTTATTTATTCATTCATTTATGCAATTTTGACACCTATTTTGTATAGAATTATTTATTCATCAAATTAAAATCTTTTGTACATGAATGTTGTAGATAATAATGTAAATAAAAATTCAAAATTGAGTTTGTGTAAAAATAATATACAATGTACATTTTATACACAGAATAAAAAGCCAGAATCTCAACTTCACAGACCCATATCTTGCAAATAAAAACTCAAAATCCACCAAACTCACCTTTAATTGTATATAGCCTTCCAATAACTATTTAATAAAATTAGTTTAAGAATTTTTGGAGTTTATATGTGAAAGATAGGTTTTGGGACCCTATTGTACATAATACCGATTAAAATATTCAATTTATTCATTACTTATTATTTTTACAAATTCATATTTTTATAATGTTGTAAACATTATTTATAACCTATGTGTACATTAAAATTAAAATTAAACCTAAAATAAATAGGAGACTAAAATAAAACTCTGCCAAAACATATTTGATTTACCTATGTTCTATATGTATATAAATAAAAGGAAAATACATTCTTTAATTATTTCATTCTTTCATAAAACTATAAATATTACATATATTTTATTAAAAATACATATCCAAAATAAAAACAAATAAAACGAATTAAATAAATAAAATGTAAAATATAGGTAAAATACATATAAGTATACCTACATATTACATATACCTATTTATTTAAAAATGCAAATAAACTCATAAAAAGCAAATAAAAATATATTTATACTCATAAAAATAAGTTATAAATAGATAAAATAATATAATAAATTAATAAAATAGAATACATAAAATAATAATAAATTATACAATATACATGTAAATATATCTATACATACACCATTAATAATTAACTTGTAATAAAATACAACAAAAAATAAATAAAAATCATAATAAAATACTACATAAAATAATAAACATTTTTTATTTTATACTCCAAAAATAATAAAATCATTTACTATTTTAAATTAATTATTCTTTAATAACCCTGTTGTTTTGTCCTGTAGTGAGCCTACATGGACCAATGGTAGAGCTCCCTCCGTCTGGTCAACTCACCCTCCAGCCTCTGCAGCCCGTCAAATCTGTCCAAGCATGCGTTTTCTCCAAATTTTCCCGATCGACTCGTCGCTTCAATGACATCAGTCCCTTCACGAAATTACTCCCAAACCAACTCTTATACACGCCCATATCTTGGTTCCCTTGTATATAACTTCGATTTCTTATTTTTGGCCGGTAAATAAGGGCTCCCATTATGTTCATAAGAAATTTCAGCCTCCAGCCCGTCAAATCTGTCAAACCCTCCGTCTTCTCCCATTTTTCCCGGGCGCCCCGTCCATCGACCGCCTTTGCGTCCTTCACAAGAAATGTTCCTGGCATATTGTACATCCACGCCCAAGGCTTGTTTCCCTTGTATATATCACGGATTCCTTATTATTTGCCAGTCAATAAGGGCGCATACACATGTTTATAAATAAGATCCCCCTCCTCCTTGGCCGAATTGGGCCAACTTACTTCCCCCAAAACACCTTGAATCCAGTCCTAGACGAGCCCTTGTGACAGGAGGAGCTCCTTAGCACCGTAAATCGGCTGGAGGAGGAAGAAATTTTGTCGCGACGGAGCTCCAGCGTCCGTCCTGCTCCCTGGAGGCCCCCAGGTATAAGAGCTGCGCACTTACTCATTTTAGTTAGAATTTTATGTTAGATTTTTATTCGTGCATTTATATTAGTGTTTAATTCTTACGTGTAGCGTAAAATCGAGTGCCCGAAGTTCGCCGGAGCTCCGCTCTGGCGAGCATTTCACGATACCCCCGACGTCTCCGACCACCCTCTCGCCTCCATTTTCCTACCCTTTCAGTTTCCCACGCCCCAGACACCTTCACTCACCCAGATCTTCATCAGATCTGGAGATCAGATCTCCATTTCCCACCCGTCGCCAGAGATCTTCACCCGAAGCCCCTCTCCATCCATTTTCAGTTCTAACGGGACGAGGCAGTTTGCCCTCGTCCCTTGTTTCATCCTGTTCAGGTACAAGGTGCTTTGAGGCACCTGGAGGTGTTCTTTGACGCTCGCCGGAGGTACCTGGAGCGCTATCTTGACATCGACCTGGTGGCGGCGCTCCATTGACCTCCTGGCCAATCTGAGGCCTCCTACGGTTAGCTGGAAGCACCTGCGACGTGTTGGGATCCTTGGGAGCATCAAAGAGCGACGAGGGAGGGAGAAATCGTCGGAGGAAGTTCGCCCAGGCGAACCTTCCTCCCTATTCTTCCAGATGCCCTCCCCGCTGTCGGATGAAGGAGGAGTCCCAGGAGGAGGATCAGCCGTCCGATGGAGCGAAACCTTCACCGTCAGATCAGCCCGGCTGATCTAATCTCCAACGTTCCTCGTCGAAGCGGCATCGGCAAACGTGGAGGCGCCACGTGGATAAGTCACACGTATCAACCGTTAGATCAAACGCCTTTGGGGGTAATTTTCATATTTAGCCCCCGCTCTTTTTGTAATTAATTTTTTATTCTGTAAATAAAATATAGCATTGTAAAATAATTGTAAATTTTGTAAAAGGACCCATGTAGTTTCATGTATTTACATTTAGGTCATTCCACACCTCACGTGCAGTCCCACGTGAGGCACGTGAATTTTGCATATATCCCCTGGAGATTTTTGTATATTGTAAAATAATTCTGAAAATTTAAATAAATGTTTATTCTAGTAGGTAATTTTGCACTGAGACCCCTATTATTTATTTTATTTGCAAAAATACCCCTGCCAGGCTGTTTTATTTTTATGTGTTTTATCTATTTATTAAAAATACCTATGTTGCTCTTAAAAATCCACAAAAATTAGGTTAGATGTTTCATGCCTCATACTTTCACGTCACATGTCCATTTTACATTTTTTTGCATTTAACCTAATTATTAAAAATGAAAAGGAGCTATTTGTGCACTGTTTGAATTATCAAATAAAAAATATATAAAATGTTTTTGAAAAATTCCAAAAAATATATATGGTATATTTATATATATATATTGAGTCCAGAAAATGAAAAACCCTAAAAATAAAAAAAGAAAATATAAAAATCTCAAGAAGCTTAAAAATAAAAAAATATAAAAACCCTTCAAAAAAATACCAAAAATATGTTTTCTTATTTTATAATTATCTATATATTATTATTTATGTACTAAAATTAATTTGGGTAATTTTGAGACTTATTCTAAAATTTAAAACCCAAATTATTTTCGACCTACTTTATTAGTCCCATATTAGGGACATTTTTGAGAGAAAAAATACATAAAAACTAGAAAAATACGGAAAAATAACAAAAAATTAAAAATATAAAAAATATATTATAGATCATATATATATTGAGTATTTATATAAATATATATATCCATTTATTATATTTCTCTCTCTTCTCTTATACATATCTATATATCTATATCTATACATCTATATTATATAATTCAAAATATAAAAAGAAAATATAAAAAAATCTAAAATATAAAAACAAAATAAAAATCATAAAAACAAAAATAAAAAAATTATATAATTAAAAACCCACAAAAACAATAAGAATTGGACATGAACCAAGAATTGAATAATTGCACAATCAATTCAACCACACAACCATTCGCCTCCCAGTGTTCGACGTCAACTTGTGCTTACACCTATACACATTTGCATGTAGAGTTATAATAAATGTTAACTCCACATTTTTGATATTATTTGCATATATTTTATTGTGGGTTAATTGTTGATTGATTTGGGATTTTGTCTGAGGTCAACTCAGCGACTGTCGATCCGCCTTATGGAAAGACACGACCTCGGCGTATCCCCTTTCATCAAACGGCGTCGTTGCTGGGGAGGCAACAGATTTTGTATGGTTGTTCCTTTATTTATTTAATTCTTTGTTCATGTCCTATATTCCTTTATCAATTTGATTATTGAATTGATATCGTTGTGACTGTTCTGACCCTCTCTCTTTATTTGCCTTTGATGCGAGGGACCGCCAAGCAAAGGAGGAATTCCTAGGAAGTCCTATGCACCCGAGTGAGGCTGAGTTGACTTTTCTACACCAGCCAACAGGAGAGAGCATCAAAGGCAAATAGAGGAGATTTTGGATGGTAGTCTCATTTTTGCATTATTTAGTTTAGTATGTATATTTACGTGAGAGAGTGACACTTGACATGTAATAATTCAGGACTCTCAGACACTCCGACTCCCGAGGTCCATTGCCCGAGGGATTGTTCTCTTGGGGGCCTCGACGGTTTTTGACGCTTTTTCTTTTATTTTTATTTTTATTACTTTGTGTGAATGAGCCCTAGCTTAGGAATTGCTTGATCGAGTAGATTAGGTCCAAACACCCTAATATATTTGCATGTACCTATAGTGGGTTTTGGACCTAGTCAAATTTTAAAAGTCTGTTCATTTATCTCTTAACCCGTGTGTCGTGAGCAAACCCCATCAAGCGGTACTCCTGAACTCGAGTGTGTCGAGAAGAGGAGGGGTAAGCCAAGACCGAACTCTTAGGTTAAGGATAAGTGACCGACTTGTGGTGCTTCACGATAATAGAAGTTACTATCCTAGGGTGATTTCTTCGGCTTGCATTTGCATGTAGCATAGGTTTCAATTCTGTTATGCATCCCACATGGAGAGAGCTGGGAAGCACTGTAAGTCCTCTTACTTAGCATGCGTCATCGATTTCTGACTTGCATGGCTTTTCCAACCTTCTCCCTCTATTTTTGCCAACCTAGGATGCTTAATGGAGATTGGAACCTCATAGGCACGTGCATTAAAAATACCCAAAAAAGTGATAACCTAAATAAGATTAGGACTGTTAACTCTATTGATTAAAAATAAAACATAATGGATTTCCTTGTCTTAGGAGAGCAACCCCCTCATTGTATGCGTTTTAAGTACTCACGTACACGCTAAGGAGTAGAACCTAAATCCCATCAAGCCTCCTAAGTGTTTATACAACTTTGTGATTCTCACCTAACTCTAAAACAGAAAAGATAAACGACCATCACCTGACGGTCTTCACTGTGTTGAGTAGGTGAATCGAGGGTCTGCCTTGTGTATTAATTGCAACTTGGAGTTCGTTGCATTTTTCATTCATTATTAGAGTCATCGGTTCTATCCGTGTGAGTCATGCATTTTTCATCTCTGAGTCTCTCTACCTCTCTTATACATATATCTCCTCATCTGCATCGAGTCATGATATTGGCGCTTGAGCTCAATCATTTCTTCGCCAAGTCCTTCGTTTCCCTCTTCTTCACCACCTTCCTAGTGACTACTGTTGAAGGATATGGTGAGATCCTCAAGCGCATCACGGAAGCGTGATCGTCGTATCGAATACGACAAAGAACGACTAGTCGCACTAGTTGTTCTATGCAGCGGAAATTAAAAAATTTTTATGCGACGAAACCACATGATCCAAGAACACTTCTCGGATCGTTTCGTCTAAACCACAAACAAGTATTAGGTTTACCTCTTGAAGTGTGGTTGCGATCAAGTCTCTAAACGAAGAGACCTCCTGTCTCAAGTCCGATCCGACGGAGGAGACGCTTGCGAGCGCGGGGATGAACCGCGTGCTTCTCGCAATCCATGTTGATGATCCAAGCGGCGGATCTCCTGATCTCGACACACGAGATCCGATGTCTTCTTCACGAGCGGGGCGCACCGAAGGAGACGGAGATCCACGAGCAAACCATCGGGCAGCATAACGACGATGTCGCGGCGATGGAGAACCTCTCTAGGGCATCCATGGTGGACGGCCACATGAGAGAGATAGAGAGAGAGGACGTGTAGAGAGAATGAGAGAGAGAGAGAGATATTTGTTGCTTCAACTTATGTGTTTAAAGAAGAGCAATGGGGTGCCTCTCCTTATATAGGGTTTTGGGATCCATGGATCTCAATCCATGTGTCAACACAAATCCAATGGTCCACATCAATTTGTGTTTCTTTCAATGGTCATGATTTGTTGCTAAAAACACAACAACAATTAATTTAATTTAGGTTAAATATATATTGATAAATCAATATAATTTAATCATCAAATTAAATCAATTCACATTGGAGATAATGGAAAGGAGGCTCCTCCCTTCCATAATGGTGGCCGTCCCCCCTCTCCTATTAGGAAAGGGAGATTCCAATGCAATCTCCAAGATTACATATATCTCCAATATTTGCAACAACTTTTGTTGCAAATTATTTCACAAAAATAAATCCAATTTATTTTGTGAACATTGCAATCATGCCATTGGATATTTGTGAATCACATTCACAACCCAAAACAAAATGTAAATTACATTTTCAATTTAATGTCCAATGTGAATCCAATTCACATTAACATTTAATTAACAAATGTAAATTACAAATAGCTCTCTCTTATATATTATAAATCACATTTATAATATATATATGACTAATATGGATATTGCTATCCACATTATTCATATCCATGATAATCAAATCATATTTAATCATCTTGTATCTCTATTCTCTTGTGTCCAAATAATATGAATCACATTCACATTATTTACATCTTTGATAATTAAATCTCAATTAATTATCTAAGATAACTCTCTTTATAATATGAATCAAATTCATATTACTCATGATAATTAAATCACATTTAATTATCCATTTTCTCAATGCTCGAATACATATATCAACAATAGAATTATCCATGAACTCCTTCAAGGATAATGCGCTTTCTCCGCAGATACTTGGAGATAAGGACAGGGAGATTGTATTGTTCCATGTATAGTGACATGGATATTGAGATCGTATCTCAAATCCAGATCGCGGGCCTCCCATAGATGCTTGATTAAATCAAGACCGTAAATCTAATCTTCTTATTGTATCTGAATCACATTCAGATCAATGTCCAATACTTGGACCAAGATCAGATCACTTCTCTACTGAGAGGAGTCACTAAAATCCAGACCCGTTTCATCACTCCCTAGGAATGGAAGCGTCATGGTTATACAATCGTTTATGATCACATCACCCTCAGGTATTCCCAATACCTGTACATCCTGCATACTGGAAGACTCAGACTAAACCCGAAGTATTCGATCAACTTTATACTGTCTACTTCATGGTTTGATCAGTAAGTTTCTCATTCGATCATTGGGAGTCGGTATCGATCATATACTTTCCAAAAGCATATATCATACCTAGGTCTTGATCATATACTTTCCAAAAGTATATATCAAACCTACAAATTCAGTCAAGCTTCCAAAGCGAGACAACCGTGCGCACGGAATTTGATTCTTCCCAATATCTCATGAGTGAGCTCATGTCTTCCGGTTCAGTAACTGAACCTGTATGATCCCTTTGAGAGATCGTATTACTCATATGCCCTTATATGCACACCAGCGCGCCGGTGTATAGACCTTGATTAGGTCATCAACCTATTGGTCTGCCAAATGTACATACTTAGACATATAGCAACACATCTGTCTCCGGTCAGAGGATGCATGCCTATATCCTGACAGCATACGATATAGGACTTTGGTTATCTCGATCTCGTTAAGTCAACTCTTTGACCTAACTAATCTGACACCTCTGAATCTCTATTTCTATGCAGAGGACCTGCATCAAGAGGTCGGTCAGACATCAGCCTTCAGAGATAAGGATTGCCAACTCCTACTCAGGCTGGAGATCATCTCTTAACAATCATTTGACGGTGCTTGATGAGTCCTCAATCTAACTCTTTAGATATTCATTCAAGCACCAGCCTCTATGATTCAATAGTTGAATCAACAGCTGCATGATCATCAAGATGGCCATGGTACATAACCCTAATTGTACTAATGGACCTATTATGCAAATTATGTATTCTTCATTTCAGATTAAGGAGTGAATTGCAATAACATTTATTGCATAATGGCTCGCCGTGGGCTCGCATTTCCAACAATCTCCCACTAGCCCAAAGAGCCATTAATGGGCTAATCATTTAAACCCGCACTCATGTGACAATCATAGGCTATTTAGAAAATAGCTAGGTAAGCTGATCAGTCACTCTGTTCCCGCGAGACTATGCCAAGTCCTTTTACGGCACTTGCATATCCCCAGTAACAGTGCTCGCATCTAATGCGAATGTTGCATCTTATGCAACCAATACTCAATCTAGTTGGTTACATTGTTCCTGACATCATAACCAGTATCCCCATAATCCTTATTAGAATACCTTCATTCCCGGAGATCTCTATCTCCTAAGGTATCTAAAGTTTAGACCTTTATAGATCACTATCTACACGGTCTTAAACTTTTGAAGATAAGACTTTGAGATTACTATCTCAAAAATCTCCTCATCTATGAAGATTTTGTTATTACTGCAATCAAGTGTTTTATTTCTACAGTAGGATTAGTAACAATTTACTACTCCCACTGCATGACAGACATCTGGTATTTGTACACTCTAGCATACACTCAGCTTCTCGTAACTAATGCACAAGTGCAAGTAGTTGTAGCATTTACTTCCTCAACTCTTTGAGGTGCTATCCCTTAAGATAGTTCAGTACCATATCTTAAGGGTTAGAAGCCTTTCTTGGAATTTCTATGAATAGAATATGTCCAAGGTATACTACAAATGTGACAGTCCAATTATCCTCTTCTCTTGGCTTCTGAACAACTTCAGAACTAAGATCTAAGAGGTTTCTTTGAAATCATATTTCAAGATATGGAATAACCAGAGAATAAAACACTTATTATTATCCTTATATCATTTTAAATGATTAGGATATCATCTACATTCAGCAAGATGAACACAAAGGCACTCCCACTAAGCTTCACATGGCTCATCAAGATTCTATCTGAAATCATAACAATTCCATCAAATCTTATGGTCCAACTTCAAGAAGCTTATTTGAGTCCTTAGATGGATTCCTTATCTTGCACACCTTGCTTTCCTCAACCATGAATCCCTGGGGCTACTTCATGTGAATATCCTCAGAGAGATATTCATAGAGGAATGCAATCTGGACTTACATCTCGAAGATGCAATAGTCAAGTTGTGTAGCTAAGGTTAGCAATATTCTGATGATTTTAAGCATGTTCACCGAAAAGCAAGTCTCATTGCAAGCAATGTCTTCTCTTCCATGTGTAGCTCATTGCTACGAACTATGCTTTGAAGGTATGTACCTTCTCATCAGGTTCCCTTTCTCTTGAAGATCCATTTACACCTTTACGGGTCTTACCCATATAGGTGGATCCTCGAGGGTCCATATACAACACTTGTACATGAAGTCTACATTAGACTTTTATTGCTAACATCCATCTATCCATGCTATGATCTTCAGAAGCTTCATCACATGAAGTTCGATCATTGTCAGATTTCTCTGACACATGGAATCCATCCTCAAACTTATTTGAAGAGGTTTTAGTGTTTCATCTTCAATTATCCTTTTAGTTTCCAATTTCATGAGCCTCATTATCTTTTCAAGATTAGATGAGTTCCTACACTTCATTTTCATCTTGATTCTCAAGAGTCTCAACCTCCAAGAATCACATTCTCAGAGATGAGATATTTCAAGAATCTCAAGGTCATAAAGTAGGTATCCAATACCATCCTTTATTTTCCTAATGAAGCAGCACTCTCAAGTGCTAGATTCCATCTTGCATGGAACCTTATTAAGGATATACATTGTAGTCTCTACTACACATATATACCTGGAAACTAAGGGATAATTATGCTAAAATTCATCATTGATAAGATCATGTCACACATGATCCAATTGTATCTACCTATAACTCTATTGAGTTAAGGTGTGTTAGGAGGATTGAGATAGAAATGATATTCATATCTCTATAAGGTATTCTTTGAATTTATCTAACAGGTACTTGCTACCTAGATTAGATCAAATTCATTTTATCTTCCTTCAAACTTTTGGTTTTAAACCAAAAAAATGAAATCTTTGAACATTTCAAAGGTTTCTTATGTGAAGAGAAGAAATCTCATATCATACATAATCATCAACAGATATCACATATCCGTAATGTTTACTATGATATAGATGATCTACATACATCAATATGCATGAGATCCTGAATACCTTGACATCTTACACCTTTCTCTAAGAAGGGTGTATTGGACATTTTTCTTTGAATACAATATTCATAAGTATGTAAGTTTTGAAATTTTAGACATTCTAAAGTTTCATCTCTTACTAGTCTATTGATCAAATCAATAAACAAATGTCCAAAGCTTGATGCTAGATCATTGTCAAATGATCTTCATCCTCATATTGATCTTAAGTTTTAATTTCAGTATTTAGAAATGTTAATGAACCATTCATTAATTTTGTAATTTAGTGGAGTCCACTAGATTTTAGATTACTTTCTGAAATATCTCCATCATAACTCCTTATGATAGGTCCATTCCAGAATTCATGTTTATTTCCAACATTTAGAAACAAACAACGAGTGTATTCTAATGTCTAGGTCATAGAGACATTCTCTAAGACTAAGGGCTCTCCCACTGAAATTAACAAGTCTATCAATCCAACAGAGATTGTTGCAACAATTGCATCAATATCCATGTGGATAACTATAAACCTTTAAGATCAATTTTCCAGTCTTCTAAAACATATGCAACCTATTGCAAATGTCATCAGAAGATTGAGATACAATTATTTTGACTTTATCTTATTTATTAAGCAAGTCAATATCAATGATTTATGTAGATTAATCTGATGCTCCATCTGAGTCCTTCTCTAAGGATTCTAGATAGACTTGATAGTCATACTATCAACACATCAACTTATTGCAGTATTGGCATTCATCCAACTCTTCGGATGACATATGGAAGTCAAAGATGTATAGTCAACTCTTTGACCATACTTCTTACTCGGGTCCAACCCATGCTTCCACTGCGCTCCCTTTATCTATAAGTAACCATTGCTTAAGACTAAGGATCTCTTATGTAAGAGCATTTCAACATTTATACATGCTTCACTAAATTCATACAATATGAATATTATGAAGCTTCATGAATGACCAGAGTATAGATAGTAGAATGATGACACTCATCATCTACATCCATCTAAACTCTTAAAATATAGGTTCAGGTAGGTACTCAAACAATTTGAATACATCATCTCTTATAGAGCCACCATTCTGCATGATGCAGTGAACCATCTCATTCATGTTAAATGTCAAGAGCACATATGTATGCCAGAATATCTTCATTAATTTTATAAGGATTGTTTGACAATTACGATCATCATCGACATGTCACTTCCAAAGTACATCCGATGAGAGATCAAGACTATAGAGACACACAAACCCTAGGGTTGTAGTCCTATTATCTATTTAATTGTCATTCCTCAATATTATGAGGAAACTTGCACATTGCAACCACATACATTATGTGTCCAATTGCAAGTACAATATCTGGATCATGAGTCCAATCCATGATATTTTACTGGTTATTATTGAGTATATCATTGAGTGGGTTTTAATGAAGGATTATCTGAAATAAGAAATTTGCATAAATATATAAATATATATTTATTTTACTTTGATTTAGGATTTTTATATCAAAGTTGTCTTGTCTTGTCAACACTGAAAGTTCATTCCCTTAATCACTTTCAATGTAATAGATATACTTACCATTATATCACAACAAGATCTGGGATCTCCTTCCTTATCTTTGTTACATCCCAATAATATGAGAATCTGCAACTCGGATAAAAAGAAGCGGGAACACATTCCGCTTTGCAAGTCCAACTTGCATCTCCCAATTCGGTCTTTAACACCCGAGCCCACCACCCCTAAGGCGATGTTGACCTGTCGTTAATTGAACCAACCGTCAACAGGAATAGTACTCGCTATACGCAATCCAATATCGCCCCAATAATATGAGGATCCGATATTGGGGTCACTACGTATACGGCCTTACTCTTTCGAGAAGCAAAGAGCCCGATCCAGATGCGCTTGCATACAGGAGCTGTCACTTCGGACAGGCGTCTCCCACATACAATCCCTGGCGACGGAACACTTCGCCTTGACGGGAGACCATGGATGTCACTTATGTGATCCTCCACCTCATATTCAAATTTTAATTAATTATCGTGAATCACATTCACATAATTAATTCTTCCAAGGGAATTATTAACTCTAATCATATTAGAGTATTTCAATCTTAATTGGATTCTAATTAATCTAATCATATTAAATTAATGATCCAATTAATATCCAACAAACATTTTAATAGTTACTTGAATAATGGTATTATCTCAAATACGTATTATTTCGAATTTTAATAATTAGAAAAATACATCTTAATCCCTCGGACATTATCCCGGCCCTACCCGCTGTCATGGCCAGTACCGACGAGAGTGGGACGGACCACATGCGTTGCAACCCGCAACCCCAATGCTCTCCGACTAGGCACCATATCCGCCTCGGGAAAGGATAATGCCAAATTGATTAATTTGTACTTGAGATGATCATCGTTTCTTCAACCGAAATTGTACCATATAATAATAATCAAAACATTTTTGATTAACATTATAATGAGATTTGCTAAACAAATCCCAAGTCCTATTCAAGCAACATGTTTGTTGGAATGTTGATCATGTAGATCATGTAACCAATCTTGATCTAGATCTCATCTAATCATTTGTTGGTTAGGGCAAAGTCATTTAAGGGCATAATTATCATTAAATATTTCACAAATATTTATGCATAATTATTCCAGGAAATTAAACAATTTAATTTCACTAATTAATTAAATGACAATCACTAGGTTCTTGATTAGGAAAGTATTTTCAGCAGTGACCCTCACTTACTAAAAATATCATATCTCAATCAATTTAAATCCAAATTAAGCAAAGTAAATTTCTAAAGTTTGCTAACTTGATTTACAACAGAACCCAAGTGATTTGCACGCATTTCAAGGCGTATAAAATCCGCAATTAACATCTTAATTACGTCATGATCCGCAGTCCCCGAAACAGTGGATACATGTTCACTAAAATGAGCATATCTAGAGCAAACGGAATCGAAATCACGCAAACTCAGATCCTACGGTTTCCTTATTTAATGGGGAATAAAATCCAAATATTATTTTCGTGTTTAAACAATTTAAACAGTGCCGAAAATAATATCAAAACAGAGATGCGAAAATGAAATGCAAGAAAACTTTCGCAAACCCTAATGAACCCAAGTCGTCCTCGGTTTATGGATCGTATCCAAAAACACCGACCTAAGGCTCTGATACCACTTGAAGGATATGGTGAGATCCTCAAGCGCATCACGGAAGCGTGATCGTCGTATCAAATACGATGAAGAACGACTAGTCGCACTAGTTGTTCTATGCAGCGGAAATTAAAAAATTTTTATGCGACGAAACCACATGATCCAAGAACACTTCTCGGATCGTTTCGTCTAAACCACAAAAAAGTATTAGGTTTACCTCTTGAAGCGTGGTTGCGATCAAGTCTCTAAACGAAGAGACCTCCTGTCTCAAGTCCGATCCGACGGAGGAGACGCTTGCGAGCGCGGGGATGAACCGCGTGCTTCTCGCAATCCATGTTGATGATCCAAGCGGCGGATCTCCTGATCTCGACACACGAGATCCGATGTCTTCTTCACGAGCGGGGCGCACCGAAGGAGACGGAGATCCACGAGCAAACCATCGGGCAGCATAACGACGATGTCGCGGCGATGGAGAACCTCTCTAGGGCATCCATGGTGGACGGCCACATGAGAGAGATAGAGAGAGAGGACGTGTAGAGAGAATGAGAGAGAGAGATTTGTTGCTTCAACTTATGTGTTTAAAGAAGAGCAATGGGGTGCCTCTCCTTATATAGGGTTTTGGGATCCATGGATCTCAATCCATGTGTCAACACAAATCCAATGGTCCACATCAATTTGTGTTTCTTTCAATGGTCATGATTTGTTGCTAAAAACACAACAACAATTAATTTAATTTAGGTTAAATATATATTGATAAATCAATATAATTTAATCATCAAATTAAATCAATTCACATTGGAGATAATGGAAAGGAGGCTCCTCCCTTCCATAATGGTGGCCGTCCCCCCTCTCCTATTAGGAAAGGGAGATTCCAATGCAATCTCCAAGATTACATATATCTCCAATATTTGCAACAACTTTTGTTGCAAATTATTTCACAAAAATAAATCCAATTTATTTTGTGAACATTGCAATCATGCCATTGGATATTTGTGAATCACATTCACAACCCAAAACAAAATGTAAATTACATTTTCAATTTAATGTCCAATGTGAATCCAATTCACATTAACATTTAATTAACAAATGTAAATTACAAATAGCTCTCTCTTATATATTATAAATCACATTTATAATATATATATGACTAATATGGATATTGCTATCCACATTATTCATATCCATGATAATCAAATCATATTTAATCATCTTGTATCTCTATTCTCTTGTGTCCAAATAATATGAATCACATTCACATTATTTACATCTTTGATAATTAAATCTCAATTAATTATCTAAGATAACTCTCTTTATAATATGAATCAAATTCATATTACTCATGATAATTAAATCACATTTAATTATCCATTTTCTCAATGCTCGAATACATATATCAACAATAGAATTATCCATGAACTCCTTCAAGGATAATGCGCTTTCTCCGCAGATACTTGGAGATAAGGACAGGGCGATTGTATTGTTCCACGTATAGTGACATGGATATTGAGATCGTATCTCAAATCCAGATCGCGGGCCTCCCATAGATGCTTGATTAAATCAAGACCGTAAATCTAATCTTCTTATTGTATCTGAATCACATTCAGATCAATGTCCAATACTTGGACCAAGATCAGATCACTTCTCTACTGAGAGGAGTCACTAAAATCCAGACCCGTTTCATCACTCCCTAGGAATGGAAGCGTCATGGTTATACAATCGTTTATGATCACATCACCCTCAGGTATTCCCAATACCTGTACATCCTGCATACTGGAAGACTCAGACTAAACCCGAAGTATTCGATCAACTTTATACTGTCTACTTCATGGTTTGATCAGTAAGTTTCTCATTCGATCATTGGGAGTCGGTATCGATCATATACTTTCCAAAAGCATATATCATACCTAGGTCTTGATCATATACTTTCCAAAAGTATATATCAAACCTACAAATTCAGTCAAGCTTCCAAAGCGAGACAACCGTGCGCACGGAATTTGATTCTTCCCAATATCTCATGAGTGAGCTCATGTCTTCCGGTTCAGTAACTGAACCTGTATGATCCCTTTGAGAGATCGTATTACTCATATGCCCTTATATGCACACCAGCGCGCCGGTGTATAGACCTTGATTAGGTCATCAACCTATTGGTCTGCCAAATGTACATACTTAGACATATAGCAACACATCTGTCTCCGGTCAGAGGATGCATGCCTATATCCTGACAGCATACGATATAGGACTTTGGTTATCTCGATCTCGTTAAGTCAACTCTTTGACCTAACTAATCTGACACCTCTGAATCTCTATTTCTATGCAGAGGACCTGCATCAAGAGGTCGGTCAGACATCAGCCTTCAGAGATAAGGATTGCCAACTCCTACTCAGGCTGGAGATCATCTCTTAACAATCATTTGACGGTGCTTGATGAGTCCTCAATCTAACTCTTTAGATATTCATTCAAGCACCAGCCTCTATGATTCAATAGTTGAATCAACAGCTGCATGATCATCAAGATGGCCATGGTACATAACCCTAATTGTACTAATGGACCTATTATGCAAATTATGTATTCTTCATTTCAGATTAAGGAGTGAATTGCAATAACATTTATTGCATAATGGCTCGCCGTGGGCTCGCATTTCCAACAATCTCCCACTAGCCCAAAGAGCCATTAATGGGCTAATCATTTAAACCCGCACTCATGTGACAATCATAGGCTATTTAGAAAATAGCTAGGTAAGCTGATCAGTCACTCTGTTCCCGCGAGACTATGCCAAGTCCTTTTACGGCACTTGCATATCCCCAGTAACAGTGCTCGCATCTAATGCGAATGTTGCATCTTATGCAACCAATACTCAATCTAGTTGGTTACATTGTTCCTGACATCATAACCAGTATCCCCATAATCCTTATTAGAATACCTTCATTCCCGGAGATCTCTATCTCCTAAGGTATCTAAAGTTTAGACCTTTATAGATCACTATCTACACGGTCTTAAACTTTTGAAGATAAGACTTTGAGATTACTATCTCAAAAATCTCCTCATCTATGAAGATTTTGTTATTACTGCAATCAAGTGTTTTATTTCTACAGTAGGATTAGTAACAATTTACTACTCCCACTGCATGACAGACATCTGGTATTTGTACACTCTAGCATACACTCAGCTTCTCGTAACTAATGCACAAGTGCAAGTAGTTGTAGCATTTACTTCCTCAACTCTTTGAGGTGCTATCCCTTAAGATAGTTCAGTACCATATCTTAAGGGTTAGAAGCCTTTCTTGGAATTTCTATGAATAGAATATGTCCAAGGTATACTACAAATGTGACAGTCCAATTATCCTCTTCTCTTGGCTTCTGAACAACTTCAGAACTAAGATCTAAGAGGTTTCTTTGAAATCATATTTCAAGATATGGAATAACCAGAGAATAAAACACTTATTATTATCCTTATATCATTTTAAATGATTAGGATATCATCTACATTCAGCAAGATGAACACAAAGGCACTCCCACTAAGCTTCACATGGCTCATCAAGATTCTATCTGAAATCATAACAATTCCATCAAATCTTATGGTCCAACTTCAAGAAGCTTATTTGAGTCCTTAGATGGATTCCTTATCTTGCACACCTTGCTTTCCTCAACCATGAATCCCTGGGGCTACTTCATGTGAATATCCTCAGAGAGATATTCATAGAGGAATGCAATCTGGACTTACATCTCGAAGATGCAATAGTCAAGTTGTGTAGCTAAGGTTAGCAATATTCTGATGATTTTAAGCATGTTCACCGAAAAGCAAGTCTCATTGCAAGCAATGTCTTCTCTTCCATGTGTAGCTCATTGCTACGAACTATGCTTTGAAGGTATGTACCTTCTCATCAGGTTCCCTTTCTCTTGAAGATCCATTTACACCTTTACGGGTCTTACCCATATAGGTGGATCCTCGAGGGTCCATATACAACACTTGTACATGAAGTCTACATTAGACTTTTATTGCTAACATCCATCTATCCATGCTATGATCTTCAGAAGCTTCATCACATGAAGTTCGATCATTGTCAGATTTCTCTGACACATGGAATCCATCCTCAAACTTATTTGAAGAGGTTTTAGTGTTTCATCTTCAATTATCCTTTTAGTTTCCAATTTCATGAGCCTCATTATCTTTTCAAGATTAGATGAGTTCCTACACTTCATTTTCATCTTGATTCTCAAGAGTCTCAACCTCCAAGAATCACATTCTCAGAGATGAGATATTTCAAGAATCTCAAGGTCATAAAGTAGGTATCCAATACCATCCTTTATTTTCCTAATGAAGCAGCACTCTCAAGTGCTAGATTCCATCTTGCATGGAACCTTATTAAGGATATACATTGTAGTCTCTACTACACATATATACCTGGAAACTAAGGGATAATTATGCTAAAATTCATCATTGATAAGATCATGTCACACATGATCCAATTGTATCTACCTATAACTCTATTGAGTTAAGGTGTGTTAGGAGGATTGAGATAGAAATGATATTCATATCTCTATAAGGTATTCTTTGAATTTATCTAACAGGTACTTGCTACCTAGATTAGATCAAATTCATTTTATCTTCCTTCAAACTTTTGGTTTTAAACCAAAAAAATGAAATCTTTGAACATTTCAAAGGTTTCTTATGTGAAGAGAAGAAATCTCATATCATACATAATCATCAACAGATATCACATATCCGTAATGTTTACTATGATATAGATGATCTACATACATCAATATGCATGAGATCCTGAATACCTTGACATCTTACACCTTTCTCTAAGAAGGGTGTATTGGACATTTTTCTTTGAATACAATATTCATAAGTATGTAAGTTTTGAAATTTTAGACATTCTAAAGTTTCATCTCTTACTAGTCTATTGATCAAATCAATAAACAAATGTCCAAAGCTTGATGCTAGATCATTGTCAAATGATCTTCATCCTCATATTGATCTTAAGTTTTAATTTCAGTATTTAGAAATGTTAATGAACCATTCATTAATTTTGTAATTTAGTGGAGTCCACTAGATTTTAGATTACTTTCTGAAATATCTCCATCATAACTCCTTATGATAGGTCCATTCCAGAATTCATGTTTATTTCCAACATTTAGAAACAAACAACGAGTGTATTCTAATGTCTAGGTCATAGAGACATTCTCTAAGACTAAGGGCTCTCCCACTGAAATTAACAAGTCTATCAATCCAACAGAGATTGTTGCAACAATTGCATCAATATCCATGTGGATAACTATAAACCTTTAAGATCAATTTTCCAGTCTTCTAAAACATATGCAACCTATTGCAAATGTCATCAGAAGATTGAGATACAATTATTTTGACTTTATCTTATTTATTAAGCAAGTCAATATCAATGATTTATGTAGATTAATCTGATGCTCCATCTGAGTCCTTCTCTAAGGATTCTAGATAGACTTGATAGTCATACTATCAACACATCAACTTATTGCAGTATTGGCATTCATCCAACTCTTCGGATGACATATGGAAGTCAAAGATGTATAGTCAACTCTTTGACCATACTTCTTACTCGGGTCCAACCCATGCTTCCACTGCGCTCCCTTTATCTATAAGTAACCATTGCTTAAGACTAAGGATCTCTTATGTAAGAGCATTTCAACATTTATACATGCTTCACTAAATTCATACAATATGAATATTATGAAGCTTCATGAATGACCAGAGTATAGATAGTAGAATGATGACACTCATCATCTACATCCATCTAAACTCTTAAAATATAGGTTCAGGTAGGTACTCAAACAATTTGAATACATCATCTCTTATAGAGCCACCATTCTGCATGATGCAGTGAACCATCTCATTCATGTTAAATGTCAAGAGCACATATGTATGCCAGAATATCTTCATTAATTTTATAAGGATTGTTTGACAATTACGATCATCATCGACATGTCACTTCCAAAGTACATCCGATGAGAGATCAAGACTATAGAGACACACAAACCCTAGGGTTGTAGTCCTATTATCTATTTAATTGTCATTCCTCAATATTATGAGGAAACTTGCACATTGCAACCACATACATTATGTGTCCAATTGCAAGTACAATATCTGGATCATGAGTCCAATCCATGATATTTTACTGGTTATTATTGAGTATATCATTGAGTGGGTTTTAATGAAGGATTATCTGAAATAAGAAATTTGCATAAATATATAAATATATATTTATTTTACTTTGATTTAGGATTTTTATATCAAAGTTGTCTTGTCTTGTCAACACTGAAAGTTCATTCCCTTAATCACTTTCAATGTAATAGATATACTTACCATTATATCACAACAAGATCTGGGATCTCCTTCCTTATCTTTGTTACATCCCAATAATATGAGAATCTGCAACTCGGATAAAAAGAAGCGAGAACACATTCCGCTTTGCAAGTCCAACTTGCATCTCCCAATTCGGTCTTTAACACCCGAGCCCACCACCCCTAAGGCGATGTTGACCTGTCGTTAATTGAACCAACCGTCAACAGGAATAGTACTCGCTATACGCAATCCAATATCGCCCCAATAATATGAGGATCCGATATTGGGGTCACTACGTATACGGCCTTACTCTTTCGAGAAGCAAAGAGCCCGATCCAGATGCGCTTGCATACAGGAGCTGTCACTTCGGACAGGCGTCTCCCACATACAATCCCTGGCGACGGAACACTTCGCCTTGACGGGAGACCATGGATGTCACTTATGTGATCCTCCACCTCATATTCAAATTTTAATTAATTATCGTGAATCACATTCACATAATTAATTCTTCCAAGGGAATTATTAACTCTAATCATATTAGAGTATTTCAATCTTAATTGGATTCTAATTAATCTAATCATATTAAATTAATGATCCAATTAATATCCAACAAACATTTTAATAGTTACTTGAATAATGGTATTATCTCAAATACGTATTATTTCGAATTTTAATAATTAGAAAAATACATCTTAATCCCTCGGACATTATCCCGGCCCTACCCGCTGTCATGGCCAGTACCGACGAGAGTGGGACGGACCACATGCGTTGCAACCCGCAACCCCAATGCTCTCCGACTAGGCACCATATCCGCCTCGGGAAAGGATAATGCCAAATTGATTAATTTGTACTTGAGATGATCATCGTTTCTTCAACCGAAATTGTACCATATAATAATAATCAAAACATTTTTGATTAACATTATAATGAGATTTGCTAAACAAATCCCAAGTCCTATTCAAGCAACATGTTTGTTGGAATGTTGATCATGTAGATCATGTAACCAATCTTGATCTAGATCTCATCTAATCATTTGTTGGTTAGGGCAAAGTCATTTAAGGGCATAATTATCATTAAATATTTCACAAATATTTATGCATAATTATTCCAGGAAATTAAACAATTTAATTTCACTAATTAATTAAATGACAATCACTAGGTTCTTGATTAGGAAAGTATTTTCAGCAGTGACCCTCACTTACTAAAAATATCATATCTCAATCAATTTAAATCCAAATTAAGCAAAGTAAATTTCTAAAGTTTGCTAACTTGATTTACAACAGAACCCAAGTGATTTGCACGCATTTCAAGGCGTATAAAATCCGCAATTAACATCTTAATTACGTCATGATCCGCAGTCCCCGAAACAGTGGATACATGTTCACTAAAATGAGCATATCTAGAGCAAACGGAATCGAAATCACGCAAACTCAGATCCTACGGTTTCCTTATTTAATGGGGAATAAAATCCAAATATTATTTTCGTGTTTAAACAATTTAAACAGTGCCGAAAATAATATCAAAACAGAGATGCGAAAATGAAATGCAAGAAAACTTTCGCAAACCCTAATGAACCCAAGTCGTCCTCGGTTTATGGATCGTATCCAAAAACACCGACCTAAGGCTCTGATACCACTTGAAGGATATGGTGAGATCCTCAAGCGCATCACGGAAGCGTGATCGTCGTATCAAATACGATGAAGAACGACTAGTCGCACTAGTTGTTCTATGCAGCGGAAATTAAAAAATTTTTATGCGACGAAACCACATGATCCAAGAACACTTCTCGGATCGTTTCGTCTAAACCACAAAAAAGTATTAGGTTTACCTCTTGAAGCGTGGTTGCGATCAAGTCTCTAAACGAAGAGACCTCCTGTCTCAAGTCCGATCCGACGGAGGAGACGCTTGCGAGCGCGGGGATGAACCGCGTGCTTCTCGCAATCCATGTTGATGATCCAAGCGGCGGATCTCCTGATCTCGACACACGAGATCCGATGTCTTCTTCACGAGCGGGGCGCACCGAAGGAGACGGAGATCCACGAGCAAACCATCGGGCAGCATAACGACGATGTCGCGGCGATGGAGAACCTCTCTAGGGCATCCATGGTGGACGGCCACATGAGAGAGATAGAGAGAGAGGACGTGTAGAGAGAATGAGAGAGAGAGATTTGTTGCTTCAACTTATGTGTTTAAAGAAGAGCAATGGGGTGCCTCTCCTTATATAGGGTTTTGGGATCCATGGATCTCAATCCATGTGTCAACACAAATCCAATGGTCCACATCAATTTGTGTTTCTTTCAATGGTCATGATTTGTTGCTAAAAACACAACAACAATTAATTTAATTTAGGTTAAATATATATTGATAAATCAATATAATTTAATCATCAAATTAAATCAATTCACATTGGAGATAATGGAAAGGAGGCTCCTCCCTTCCATAATGGTGGCCGTCCCCCCTCTCCTATTAGGAAAGGGAGATTCCAATGCAATCTCCAAGATTACATATATCTCCAATATTTGCAACAACTTTTGTTGCAAATTATTTCACAAAAATAAATCCAATTTATTTTGTGAACATTGCAATCATGCCATTGGATATTTGTGAATCACATTCACAACCCAAAACAAAATGTAAATTACATTTTCAATTTAATGTCCAATGTGAATCCAATTCACATTAACATTTAATTAACAAATGTAAATTACAAATAGCTCTCTCTTATATATTATAAATCACATTTATAATATATATATGACTAATATGGATATTGCTATCCACATTATTCATATCCATGATAATCAAATCATATTTAATCATCTTGTATCTCTATTCTCTTGTGTCCAAATAATATGAATCACATTCACATTATTTACATCTTTGATAATTAAATCTCAATTAATTATCTAAGATAACTCTCTTTATAATATGAATCAAATTCATATTACTCATGATAATTAAATCACATTTAATTATCCATTTTCTCAATGCTCGAATACATATATCAACAATAGAATTATCCATGAACTCCTTCAAGGATAATGCGCTTTCTCCGCAGATACTTGGAGATAAGGACAGGGCGATTGTATTGTTCCACGTATAGTGACATGGATATTGAGATCGTATCTCAAATCCAGATCGCGGGCCTCCCATAGATGCTTGATTAAATCAAGACCGTAAATCTAATCTTCTTATTGTATCTGAATCACATTCAGATCAATGTCCAATACTTGGACCAAGATCAGATCACTTCTCTACTGAGAGGAGTCACTAAAATCCAGACCCGTTTCATCACTCCCTAGGAATGGAAGCGTCATGGTTATACAATCGTTTATGATCACATCACCCTCAGGTATTCCCAATACCTGTACATCCTGCATACTGGAAGACTCAGACTAAACCCGAAGTATTCGATCAACTTTATACTGTCTACTTCATGGTTTGATCAGTAAGTTTCTCATTCGATCATTGGGAGTCGGTATCGATCATATACTTTCCAAAAGCATATATCATACCTAGGTCTTGATCATATACTTTCCAAAAGTATATATCAAACCTACAAATTCAGTCAAGCTTCCAAAGCGAGACGACCGTGCGCACGGAATTTGATTCTTCCCAATATCTCATGAGTGAGCTCATGTCTTCCGGTTCAGTAATTGAACCTGTATGATCCCTTTGAGAGATCGTATTACTCATATGCCCTTATATGCACACCAGCGCGCCGGTGTATAGACCTTGATTAGGTCATCAACCTATTGGTCTGCCAAATGTACATACTTAGACATATAGCAACACATCTGTCTCCGTTCAGAGGATGCATGCCTATATCCTGACAGCATACGATATAGGACTTTGGTTATCTCGATCTCGTTAAGTCAACTCTTTGACCTAACTAATCTGACACCTCTGAATCTCTATTCCTATGCAGAGGACCTGCATCAAGAGGTCGGTCAGACATCAGCCTTCAGAGATAAGGATTGCCAACTCCTACTCAGGCTGGAGATCATCTCTTAACAATCATTTGACGGTGCTTGATGAGTCCTCAATCTAACTCTTTAGATATTCATTCAAGCACCAGCCTCTATGATTCAATAGTTGAATCAACAGCTGCATGATCATCAAGATGGCCATGGTACATAACCCTAATTGTACTAAGGGACCTATTATGCAAATTATGTATTCTTCATTTCAGATTAAGGAGTGAATTGCAATAACATTTATTGCATAATGGCTCGCCGTGGGCTCGCATTTCCAACAACTGTACCATCTCTTCTGTACCCATCTTCACCGGTTTGAGGAGAACATTCTCTTTGGACCATCATTTTGATGGTGTTCCCGCCTTGTGTGGAACACCTAATTTTGCCTATGCCCCAATCTTCTCGCCCGCCCTCCTCGTCCCCTCTGTATCATTCTTCTATCACCCGTGATATTGGCGCGTAAGCTCAATCAGCTTCTCCACTCTATTGTGTTACCCTTCTGATTCACCTTCCTCGTCCCCTCCGTATCACCTTCTATTACCCGGGAATGCGGTGCATTTCGACGAGGCCCGCATCGAGGATTGCATGATTACCCTGATTATTTGTGTAAGACGGGCCAATGACGTTGAGGATGCTGAGATGGATATACTTGGTGGATTTGACTTTGGATACGTGCATACGAGCATATTGAGGATTTTTGATGATGCACGATGACTAGGTGTGATTCTGTATTGAGGATTTAGATCTCGCACGCCAGATTGAGGATGTGATGTGCTTCAGTGATTTGAGGATGATATCATGATGTTTCTTCTGATCTATTTATTTTGAGGTTTCAGCCCGTCTTGATTTGGATTTTGGATGGACTATCTTGATATATGCTTCAAGATGACGGTGATGGGAACCCACATGATCTCTCTTCTCCGTGATTGACCCATCCCCGATCTCCTGATTCTCTTATCCACCTATGGCACTTTAAGGATTCATGATTGTCTTTCGTACCATCTCAACTGATTAGATTGACTTCGAGGGATTGCATTATGATTGATGAGCTGCTCTTTTGTCCCTCCACTTGATCTTATGCCCTTCGGTAGATTGATGGAATCACATTATTTTGAGGACCTGAGATTTTATGCCAGCATTCCCACGACCTACATTGATCTAGCTCGCATTCATCCCCGAGGACTATCTGCGGGAGAATGCGACAATTTCTAGGACTACGGTTTCATCCACTGCTTGGGTTGCCATTTTGGCGGGACCTGGAACCGAGTCAGATGATATGCTTGATTAGCCTCCCCCTGTGATTGTGTACCTGACCTGTCAGTACATGAGGCCACTAGACTGATTGCTCTCCTTGACGATCCTCGCAAGGACGAGCCTTGATATTCCTATTGCTCACTGCCTAGTTCATAGCTCTCCGAGGGTTATCCGCGAGAGGCTATGACACATTTTTGCTCTCTTGGTCTCTTCTGCTGGTAGGCGGTCTGCCGTCTATCGAGACCAAATTCTTTATGGATCCGTCTAATGGATCCGGCTCCTTTGAGCCCTCCTCTCTCCTTGACGACCCTCGCAAGGACGAAATGTACTCTGATTATTCACTGTGTAGCTCACATCACTTCCCGAGGACTATCTGCGGAAGGATGTGACACTTTCTTTACGATCGGCTTCACTCTTTTCTAGTGCCTCCTGTCTGTTGGAGCACGAAGCCGATTTGTCTGATTTGTGTACTCGGTCTCCCTTTCTGATTATGCGCCCGATCTGTTGGGGCATGAGACCGACTTGCTGAGACTCCTTTGAGTCCGCTCTCCTTGACGGTCCTCATAGGGATGAGCTCTTTTCTGATTATTCCTTGACTAGCTCGTAGCTACCCGAGGGTTATCTGCGCGAGACTACGACATATTTCTGATCTGATTGGTCTCCTCTGTTGGTAGCCGATTTATCGACTACTGAGACCACTATGTGGGTCCATCTGATGGATCCGGCTCCTTCGAGACCTTCTCTCGCCTTGATGACCCTCGCAAGGTAGAGATACATTCTTACTATTCCTTGCCTCGATTGCATTACTCCCCGAGGACTATCTGCGGGAGCATGCGACACTCTCTTTACGCTCGATTCCCCCTGATGACTGTGTCTCCGATCTGCGGATCATGGGACCACATCTTCTGATTATGGTCTGATTCCCAACTCCTTTGAGCCTGCTCACCTTGACGACCCTCGCAGGGTTGAGCCATGACTTGCGGTATTCAGTGTGTCTCCTATGATCTTCCGACCTCATGACCACCGAATGCCACGATGTCTCTTGTTCGATACTTTTCCATATCTTTCTGAGACTTTTATTGACCGGAGGACTCTGTACTGTTCCTTCTTCATCCCGGTCTTACTCTATCGACTTTGTTCCCTCATGCTGACCCTATGAGCCAATTGACTGCTTCATGCTACCGCATCCGATATCTTTACTTTCTGATCTATTTGTCCCTGGTAGACGACACCCACCTGACTGCATATCCAGGTGTCTTTTCATCTTCTGATTGCGTCCTCGTTCTCACAGGGAGACGAAGACACGAGTACGGTATCCACTTGTCAGATACCGTCCTGTACTCCACCAGTTCTTCACCACTTGTATATATGTGTGCCTTGTTCATTCTTTCCCCCGCATGTTATGTGTGCCCTGGATCTATCGTCATATCTTTGTGTCTACACTTAGGACATACTTTGTCCTAAGTATAGGGGGTACACACCGCGTTGTTCTTTCGTTGTTCAGTTTCGTCACTCCTGTTGTTGCCTATACTTAGGGATATCTCACCCTAAATATAGGGGGAGTGATGCGTATATTCTCCACGATCTTCTCATCTATCTGTATAAATATGTCTCTTCTTCTTTTCTTCTTTTCTTCTTTTCTTTTTCTATCTTCTGTATCTAAATAAAAGGTGTCGCCCCTTGTAGTCAGCTTTCTGTACTTAGGACGTACTCTGTCCTAAGTATGGGGGGGGGGGTGCACCCCTGATTTGTTAATTCTTTCATATGTTTATTCCCACCCTTGACCCTCTCTGCTTTGTGTACAGTCTGCTATACTTAGGATTATTTGATCCTAAGTATAGGGGAACGATCGACTTCTCGTTGATTCATTCACTTGTTCAATTCCTTCATTCTTTATTCGTTATTCTTAAGGCTTTTCTATACTCAGCACGAGTTATGTCTTCTCTTTCTCTTTTCCGATCTATGAGGACATAGCTCATGCTGAGTATAGGGGGGTCGTATATACTATGTATATACTTTAGCCATAACTCGTACTTTCATATAGTTATTAATAAATATGATATAATTCATTGAAAATTAATTAATAATGCTTCTTATTCCTCGGATTCTTTTTGTATTTACTGATTAATAAATCAGGTTAAAAATATTTTTGCAAAATGATTTGAAAAATGGTGTGAACTGTTTGGAAAACTTTTTGTGAAATATATTCAACCTTTGTAAAAATATTTTGATTGCAAAAATTCTTTTATTTATGTGAAATAAAGATTTGCAAACCTATTTGCAAATGATTTTGAAAATGATTGTAAAAATATTTTGAAAAATGTATATAGTGTTTGCAAAATCTTTGCAAAATGGCTTTCAAATGTTTGTAAATATTTGCAAAAATTATTTTGTACTATAGTTTTCAAAATGATTTTTCAATAAATTTGAGGAATAAAAGTACCATAATAAATAAAATGAAATAAAATAAATCATAAATAAAATACATAAAATTCTTTATATACCTAAATAAATCACTTTGTTAAAACCTGTAAATTCTTTAAGTCTTGTAAAATGAAGCGGCACGCCCGTGTAAATAGTTGTACATATTTTATACTTTGAGTGTCAATATTATTTGCAAAAATTCTTTGTGTAAAAAATCTCCTCTTTGTTTTCAAAATTCTTTGAAAAATTCCATTATTCTTTGCATATTTGTAAATAGCATTTGCATAGCATTCATATTTTTTGATTGAGCTTGATGATTGAAGTAGTCCAATAAAGTCGAAGATTGGAGCATGGTTGGACCTTACTGCACCTAATTGCACTGGAACCTTATGGGAACTAGGTTTAAAGTACTTCAGGTCTATTCAGACTTAATTCTTTGAGAAATCAGGGCTGGGTTCAAGTCACCTCAGTGGACTAACTAGAACTTTTCGAAACACACGTATGATTCTTGTCGGCCGTGACCTAACTTGGACACTTGCACCTTTCACTTGGCTCAACTCAGTTGGAGTGGTGAGGGGGTTGGATTTGCTAGTCTGAGACGCACACGAGTGGAAACATTTGTCCTCGTCTAGGGAGGGAAGTGCACCCCAACCTGGTCCAGTTTCAATGAAGTCGAATGACAGGAGAGTGTGGGTTGCAATAAAGCTTCAAAAGAGAGATAGTCTTCTGGCTCAAGAGGAAAAAGTCCTTATGTAAATGCTGCTGTAAATAGTATGTTGAAAAAAAAATTCCAAAAAAAGTGGACATGCTTGTAAATAAAAATAAAAGTGCCTGTCGGAGTTTGTATATGTGTTGTATAGAAAATAAGCAAGCTTGAGCATCAAAGTTATACCATGTGAGCGTGCAGCTGGATGACTTGACTACACTGGTCTTGCATCCCAGGATAGGTAGCTACACTGGCTACCGTCCATTCTCTTGTCCACCCCTCCTCTTGAGTTGGATGCCACTTGAATTTAGAAGGGAATACCCCGCTCCTTGACGGTAGAGGGCTGGATTGGGGAACCATTGGGTTGTCATTCTGGAGAAGTTAGTTCCTTTGTCATTTCAGTTGGGGAGAGCCACCATCACTTACACCGTACAAGTCAGCTTCATAGTCATAAGGGTTTGCGTATGATGTAGGCTAGTTCTGACCTGGCTATTGAGATGATTTGAACCGAGTTCTGTGACTCTCGAAGGCTGTTGTGTTTTAAATTTGGTTCCCGACTAGGTTCCACACACATTTTCTCACCAAGGTCTAACTTGAGCTCCAAACTTTGATTTTGTACAGATAAGTTTAAAAATCATGATCAATTCAATTTATTCTTTATTCTTCATTTTTGCTTTTTCTTTTCTTCTTATTCTTTATTCTTTTTATACTTATTGCATAAGTATTTGCTAGGGACTAGCAAAGGCAAGTATAGGGGGATGATGAATCTTGATTCATCATTCTTTATTCTATCATTTTGGCCTTAAAACCCAAGCAAATGCATCTAAATAACATCAATTTATACATATTAGCATTCATTGTTTATTGTATTTATTGTACATAAAATAAGGTTTTTAATGCCAAAATTATAGAATAAAGAGAAGAAAAAATATTGCAAATATTTTATGTCCCTAACCCCGATACCAAGGCCAGAATGGAATTGGTCGACAAGGAATAAAGTAGGGGGAGATAAGGGCAAATAATAAAATAAATACCTCATTTATTTATTCATTCATTTATGCATTTTTGACACCTATTTTGTTTAGAATTATTTATTCATCAAATTAAAATCTTTTGTACATGAAAGTTGTAGATAATAATGTAAATAAAAATACAAATTTGAGTTTGTGTAAAAATAATATACAGTGTACATTTTATACACAGAATAAAAAGTCAGAATCTCAACTTCACAGACCCATATCTTGCAAATAAAAACTCAAAATCCACAAAACTCACCTTTAATTGTATATAACCTTCCAAGAACTATTTAATAAAATTAGATTCAGAATTTTTGGAGTTTATCTGTGAAAGTTAGGTTTTGGGCCCCTATTGTACATAATACCGATTAAAATATTCAATTTATTCATTATTTATTATTTTTATAAATTCATATTTTTATAATGTTGTAAACATTATCTATAACCTATGTGTACATTAAAATTAAAATTAAACCTAAAATAAACAGAAGACTAAAATAAAACTCTGCCAAAACATAGATGAAATACCTATGTTCTATATGTATATAATAAAAGGGAAATACATTCTTTAATTCTTTCATTATTTCATAAAACTGTAAATATTACATATATTTTATTAAAAATACAAATCCAAAATAAAAACAAAATAAAATGAATTAAATAAATAAAATGTAAAATATAGGTAAAATACATATAAGTATACCTACATATTACATATACCTATTTATTTAAAAATGCAAATAAACTCATAAAAAGCAAATAAAAATATATTTATACTCACAAAAAATAAGTTATAAATATATAAAATAATATAATAAATTAATAAAATAGAATACGTAAAATAAAAATAAATTATACAATATACATGTAAATATATCTATCTATACACCATTAATAATTAACTTGTAATAAAATACAACAAAAAATAAGTAAAAATCGTAATAAAATACTACAAAAAAATAAACATTTTTTATTTTATACTCCAAAAATAATAAAATCATTTACTATTTTAAACTAATTATTCTTTAATAACCCTGTTGTTTTGTCCTGTAGTGAGCCTACATGGACCAATGGCAGACGTCCCTTCGTTGACCTCTGGTCAACTCACCCTCCAGCTTCTGCAGCCCGTCAAATCTTTCCAAGCATGTGTTTTCTCCAATTTTCCCGATCGACTCGTCGCTTCAATGACATCAGTCCCTTCACGGAAATTACTCCCAAACCAACCCCTGATACACGCCCATGTCTTGGTTCCCTTGTATATAACTTCGATTTCCTATTTTTGGCCGGTCAATTAGGGCTCCCATTATGTTCATAAATAATTTCAGCCTCCAACCCGTCAAATCTGTCAAACCCCCCATCTTCTCCCATTTTTCCCGGGAGCCCCGTCCATCGATCGCCTTTGCGTCCTTCACAAGAAATGTTCCTGGCATATTGTACATCCACGCCCAAGGCTTGTTTCCCTTGTATATATCACCGATTCCTTATTATTTGCCGGTCAATAAGGGTGCATACACATGTTTATAAATAAGATCCCCCTCCTCCTTGGCCGAATTGGGCCAACTTAGTTCCCTCAAAACACCTTGAATCCAGTCCTAGACGAGCCCTTGTGACAGGAGGAGCTCCCTTAGCACCGTGAATTGGCTGCAAGAGGAAGAAATTTTGTTGCGGTGGAGCTCCGGCGTCCGTCCTGCTCCCTGGAGGCCCCCAGGTATAAGAGCTACGCATTTACTCATTTTAGTTAGAATTTTATGTTAGATTTTTATTCGTGCATTTAGATTAGTGTTATCTTAGGTGTAGCGTAAAATCGAGTGCCCAAAGTTCGCCGGAGCTCCGCTCCAGGGAGCATTTCACGGTACCCCCGACGTTTTCCGACCACCCTCTCGCCTCCATTTTCCTACTCTTTCATTTTCCCACGCCCCAGGCACCTTCACTCACCCAGATCTTCACCGGATCTGGAGTTTAGATCTCCATCCCCCACCCGTCGCCGGAGATCTTCACCCAAAGCCCCCCTCCATCCATTTTCAGTTCTAACGGGACGAGGCAGTTTGCCCTCGTCCCTTGTTTCATCCTGTACAGGTACAAGGTGCTTTGAGGCACCTGGAGGTGTTCTTTGACGCTCGCCGGAGGTACCTGGAGCGCCATCTCGACATCGACCTGGTGGCGGCGCTCCAGTGACCTCCTGGCCAATCTGAGGCCTCCTGCGGTTAGCTGGAAGCACCTGCGACGTGTTGGGATCCATGGGAGCAGCAAAGAGCGGTGGGGGAGGGAGAAATCGTCGGAGGAAGTTCGCCCAGGCGAACCTTCCTCCCTGTTCTTCCAGATGCCCTCCCCGCCGTCGGATAAAGGAGGAGTCCCAGGAGGAGGATCATCCGTCCGATGAAGCGAAGCCTTCACCGTCAGATCAGCCCGACTGATCTAATCTCCAGCGTTCATCGTCGAAGCGGCATTGGCAAACGTGGAGGCGCCACGTGGATAAGTCACGTGTATCAGCTGTTGGATCAAACGCCTTTGGGGATAATTTTCATATTTAGCCCCCGCTCTTTTTGTAATTAATTTTTAATTCTGTAAATAAAATATAGCATTGTAAAATAATTGTAAATTTTGTAAAAGGACCCATGTAGTTTCATGTATTTACATTTAGGTCATTCCACGCCTCTCGTGCAGTCCTACGTGAGGCGCGTGAATTTTGCATATATCCCCTGGCGATTTTTGTATATTGTAAAATAATTCTGAAAATTTAAATAAATGTTTATTCCAGCAGGTATTTTTGCACAGAGACCCATGTTATTTATTTTATTTGCAAAAATACCCCTACTAGGCTGTTTTATTTTTATGTGTTTTATCTATTTATTAAAAATACCTATGTTGCTCCTAAAAATCCACAAAAATTAGTTAGATGTTTCATGCCTCATACTTTCACGCCACATGTCCATTTTGCATTTTTTGCATTTAACCTAATTATTAAAAATGAAAAAGGAGCCATTTGTGCACTTTTTGAATTATAAAATAAAAAAATATAAATTGTTTTTTGAAAAATTCCAAAAAAAATTATATATGGTATATTTATATATATATTGAGTCCAGAAAATGAAAAACCCTAAAAATAGAAAAAAAAATATAAAAATCTCAAGAAGCTTAAAAATCCAAAAAAAATATAAAAACCCTTCAAAAAAATACCAAAAAAATATTTTCTTATTTTATAATTATCTATATATTATTATTTATGTACTAAAATTAATTCGGGTAATTTTGAGACTTATTTTAAAATTTTAAAACCCAAATTATTTTCAGCCTACTTTATTATTCCCATATTATGGACATTTTTTAGAGTAAAAATACATAAAAACTAGAAAAATACAGAAAAATAACAAAAAAATAAAAATATAAAAAAATATTATATATCATATATATATTGAGTATTTATATAAATATATATATATCCATTTATTATATTTCTCTCTTCTCTTATTCATATCTATATCTATATATCTATATTATATAATTCAAAATATAAAAAGAAAATATAAAAAATCTAAAATATAAAAATAAAATAAAAATAATAAAACAAAAATAAAAATAAAAAATATTTATATAATTAAAAACCCACAAAAACAATAAGAATTGGACATGAACCAAGAATTGAATAATTGCACAATCAATTCCACCACACAACCATCCGCCTCCCAGTGTTCAACCTCTACTTGTGCTTACACCTATACACATTTGCATGTAGAGTTATAATAAATGTTAACTCCACATTTTTGATATTATTTGCATATATTTTATTGTGGTTTAATTGTTCATTGATTTGGGATTTATTGAGCGCTCACCGCATCGACTGGATGTCTCGCCTTGTGAGATATCTAGACCGTCGATTTTTCCCTTTCATCAGAAATACATCATGATTTCTTAAGCATTATACCTACCCTACCCGCTGTCATGGCCAGTACCGATGGGAGTGGGACAGACCGCACACGGTGCAACCTGCTACCCAACGCTCCCCGACTAGACACCATATCCGCCCCGAGAAAGGATAATGCAAAATAGATCACTTTGTATTTGAGATGATCATCGGTTTTTCAACCAAAATTATACCATATAATAATAATAAAAACAATTTTGATTAACATTATAACGAGATTTTCTAAACAAATTCCAAATCCTATTTAAGTAACATGTTTGTTGGAAAGTAGATCATGTAACCAATTTGTGATCTAGATCACATCTAATCAATTATTAGTTAGGGCAATGTCATTTAAGGAAATAATTATCTTAAAATATTTCACAAATATTTATCCATAATTATTTCAGAAAATTAAACCATTTAATTTCACTAATTTCTTAAATGACAATAACTAGGATCTTGATTAGGAAAGTAATTTCAGAAGTGGCCCTCACTTACTAAAAACACCATATCTCAATCAATTTAAATCCAAATTAAGCAAAATACATTCCTAAAGTTTGCTAATTTGATTTACAACAGAACCTAAGTGAAGTGCATACATTTTAAGGTGTTTCAAATCCGCAATTAACACTTTAATTACGTTAAGATTCAGAGTCCCCGAAATAGTAAATACATGTTCACTAAAATGATCATATCTTGACAATACGGAATCCAAATTACGTAAACTCGGATCCTACAGTTTCCTTATTTAATAAGAAACAAAATAAAATTATTACTTTCGTTTTTAAACAATTTAAACAGAGTCGAAAATAATCACAAAAAAGAGATGCGAAAATGAAATGCGATAAAACTTTCGCAAACCCTAACGAACCCAAGTCTTCCTAGGTTTATGGATCGTATATGTAACCTTCAACCTGGCTCTACTACCACTTGAAGTATATAGTTAATATCTATATTTAATATCCTTAAGTGCATCACGGAAGCAAGAGGATCGCAATGTATGCGATCGGGAGCGACTAGTCGCACTAGTTGCTCGATGCAACGGAAATTAAAATTTTCTATGTGACGAAACCACATGATCCAAGAACACTTCTCGGATCATTTTGTCTAAACCACAAACAAGTAATAGGGTTACCTCTTGAAGCGTGGTTGCGATCGAGTCTCTAAACGAAGAGACCTCCTGTCTCAAGTCCGATCCGATGGAGGAGACGGTTGCGAGCATGTTGATGAAACACGTGCTCCTCACAATCCATGTTGATGATCCCAGCAACAGATCTCCAGATCTCGTCCCACGAGATATGACGTCTTCTTCATGAGCGAGACGCACTGAAGGAGATGGAGATCCATGAGCAAATGATCGGGTAACATAACGACGACGATGTGGCGATGGAGACCCTCTCTAAGGCATCCATGGTGGACGGTCATATGAGAGAAAGAGTGAGTGGGCGTGTAGAGAGAATGAGAGAGAGAGAGAGAGTTTTTGTCTAACTTGTAACCCAGAAGAGCAAGGGGTGCCTCTCCTTTTATAATATTTTGGGATCCATGGATCTCAATTCATGGACAACACAAATCCAATGGCTCACATTGATTTGTGTTTCTTTTAATGGCCATGATCTTATTGTTAAAAATACAACAATAATTAATTTAATAAAATCAAATATATATTCAATATAATTTGATTTACATTAAATCAATCTTCATTGGAGAAATAGGAAGGAGGCAAGCCTGCTTCCATAATATGAGTGGAAAGCTACCATATTCCATGGTGGAATGGTAGCCCTCCACGCTCTATATGAGGAAGGTGGCTCTCCTTTCTATATTACATGAGATTACATTATCTCATGATTCTCTCCAATATTTGCAACAACTTTTCTTGCAAATTATTTGACAAAAATAAATCCAGTTTATTTTGTGAACATTGCAATCATGCCATTGGAAATTTGTGAATCACATTCACAACCCAAAATAAAATGTGAATTACATTTTCAATAAAATGTCCAATGTGAATCCAATTCACATTAACATTTAATTAACAAATGTAAATTACAAATAGATCTCTCTTAGATATTATAAATCACATTTATAATATATATGATTAATATGGATAGTCCTATCCACATTATTCATATCCATTGTAATTAAATCATATTTAATCATCTTGGATCTCTATTCTCATGTGCCCAAATAATATGAATCACATTCACATTATTCACATCTTTGATAATTAAATCACATGTAATTATCTTAGATAACTCTCTTTATAATATGAATCAAATTCATATTACTCATGATAATTAAATCACATTTAATTATCAATTTTCTCAATGCTCAGATACATAATATCAACAATGAAATTATCCTGAACTCTATAAAGGATAATGTGTTTTCTCCGCAGATACTTGGAGATAAGGACAAGGCAATTGTATTGTTCCATGTATAGTGACTTGGATATTGATATCACATCTCATATCCAGATCTCAGGCCTCCCATAGATGCTTGATTAAATCAAGACCACAAATCTAATCTTCTCATTGTACCTGAATCTCATTCAGATCATTCTCTGACATTTGGACCAAGATCAGATTACTTATCTACTGAGAGGAGTCACTAAAATCCAGACCCGTTTCATCACACCCTAGGAATAGAAGCGTCATGATTATACAATCGTTTATGATCACATCACCCTCAGGTATTCCCAATACCTGTACACCATGCATACTGGAAGACACAAAATAAACCTGAAGTATAAGATCTATTTAACACTGTCTACTTCAGGGTTTTATCGGTAAGTTTCTCATTCGATCTTTGGGAGTCGGTATCGATCATATACTTTCCAAAAGCATATATCATACCTAGGTATTGATCATATACTTTCCAAAAGTATATATCAAACCTACAAATTCAGTCAAGCTTCCAAAGCGAGACGACCGTGCACGGAATTCGATTCTTCCCAATATCTCATTAGTGAGCTCATGTCTTCCAGTTCAGTAACTGAACCTGTATGATCCCTTTAAGAGATCGTATTACTCATATGCCCTTGCTTGCACACCAACGCGCCGGTGTATAGACCTTGATTAGGTCATCAACCTATTGGTCTTCCAAATGTACATACTTAGACATACAGTAATACATCTGTCTCGGATCAGAGGATGTGTGCCTATATCGTGACAACATACGACATAGGACTTTGGTTAACTCGATCTCGTTAAGTCAACTCTTTGACCTAACTTATCTAATACCTACGAATCTATATTCCTATGCAAAGGACCTACATCAAGAGGTCAGTCAGATATCAGCCTAACTAAGAAAGGATTGCCATCTCCTACTCAGGATGGAGATCATCTCTTAACAATCATTTGACGGTTCTTGATGAGTCCTCAATCTAACCCTTTAGATATTCATCCAAGCACCAGCCTCTATGATTTAATAGTTGAATCAACAGCTGTATGATAATTAAGATGGTAATGGTACATAATTCTAATTGTACTAAGGGACCTATTATGAAAATTAGTTATACTTCCTTTCAAATCAGGGAATGATATTCGCAATAACATTTATCAAATAATGGCTCGACGTGGGCTCGCATGTCCAACAAGATGATCCAGTAAAAGAACACCCGCTGCGCAGGTTGTTGAGAAGTATCCCATCTACGTTCATGATCTGCCTGCTGCATTTTAATCATGATTGTTCAAGAGCGAGGTGGAGTAAATATTATTAACGAGCATATGAATGTCCAATTTCTTCTCAACTTCCTCCAGATGCTTTGCTATTTGTAATTAGGTTCCCGTATAGGGACCTATTTATAACGAATCCAATTTTTCTTCCAATAGTTCCTTGACAAGGAACTTAATTTCATGAAGCCTTATATTTCTGTTATCGTCTTGTGGACACTAGAATTTTATCGTATTATTTTTTACATTTTATTTTTGAATCAATTTTCGACTATTTCTTCTTGAGTTTTATTTCGTATTCCTTTATCAAATTTAAATTTATTTTGCTTTGTTTTCTACTCTTTCTCGAGCTCGCTACTCGAGTCGATTCCTATACAATATAGTATCACTATTCCTTTATTATTTTCACATACTATATTGTAGATAAATTGATTGAAAAATATCCTTATGAAAATCAAATAAAAATTAGAAAAAATTAAAATCAAATAAAAAGGATTAAAAGTAAAAATAACAAAAAGAGTTTTATCGCCTTTAAGGAGAAAAATAAAGAAAGAAAGAAATATAACTAAATTAATTTCTTCACTCCTTGAAAATCCTGAGCATGATTTTTGGCCTCCTTGTGTTCGACCCGGCAACACTCACCTAGATAAAGAAGAAGTGAACAACACCTATTCTTCTTTTCATCGAAGTTGAATTTTGTTTGATTAATCATCTCTCTCTTTAGTCTTTTATAAATAAACAATTATTTACCGCTTGGTTAGATGATTATCACGGACTAACATGATGAGGAGTTAAATCTCCAATTTCACACAACTTCCACATGAGTCATTCCATGAGGCATGTTATATATTCAAGGATTTTTTTGAGAGATGCCAACATCATGACATACCTTCAAACATACTTGTTCAGAACTATTTGGAGAACTCCATTCAGATGTTCAAGGCCTAGTGAGCGCTGCATGTGACGACAGATATCTGAATAAGGAAAGTGAGTAAATTTTATACTTCTTTGAGGGGATGGAAGAGAATTCACATATAACTGATTCCACTTGGGCATTCCAAAAGGGCCTACAACCACCACATAACCGAGAGCATCAGAAGGTAGCTTATATTTCAAATTCTATTTCATGATCTGAAATGGGATTACTTAATGAGAAGCTGACATTAGTCCATGTGATTCTGAAGCCAGTTCAGGATTTATAGCCATTGCGAATGTTGGAGAAACTCTAATCACTTCCTCAACAGTTGAGTGATTTGACGAAGAAAGTGATCGAGCAGCTTTAATACCAGTAATCTCGCACTTCTTACACTTCTTAACCTATACATAAATCTTTACCCACTCCTGCAACCCTCCTGATTCAGCACATTCAGAGAGAGACAATACAACCTACTGGGCTTACACAATTGGATTGGCATGAGGATCCGTCCAATGCCAACATAAGTTAGATCACTAGCCCTGAAGATGATGATGTTGATTCTCATTCCATTCTTTAGATCAATGGGATATGGTATGCTCCTGTTAAGTCAGAAATTAAAAAACAATGATTCTGCTCGTTCCCGTTCTTCACTTCAAGGCATGTCCCTCGATTTTGTCAGTACTCTATATTGTCACTATCACACTTCACTCGTCAGAGCGTACACAAGTAGCATCAGCATAGTCAGTCGTAGCATGGGTGTTCATATCCTCAATTGCAGCATCGTTGTCCTTACATGCAATAACAGTCTCACCAGCACACACATCGAAGAACATATTCATATTAGTGTCCTACTACACATCCACATGCCTATTAGCACCGACATCAATGACAGGTTTCTTTTACTCCACAAAGGTATCCACAACCTTTTACACCACAATAGCACACACCTAGGCCGAAGAGAGTAGATAGAAAGAGACATCACAGTGAGTCCGAGATATCTTTAAAGTCCCTAGCACTGAAATAGATCATGCACATGTTGAGCATGATCCAGACAACCCATAAGATAGAGATGGAGTAGGTTAACCATCATCTAGATGAGTTAGCCATGCCCAAGACCACTATACATATCTCAGATGAACCTGAACAAAAAAAGAGGCATTTATATAAGATAGACACCATTATTTGTACGATTTCTTTTCTTGAATTTTTTTCCTAACTTCATTCATCTCAGTAGTGGTAAATCACCACAAGCATCTGACCAAAGGAGGAGAGGGCACTTGATGGGGAGCGAGAGCTGATCCATGATGATACACATTTTGATGCAGAGGAGGAGAACCATCACAACGAGGACCAACACAATGTTCGCCACGATGACATTCAGGGGAGCAATGCATAAGCAATTAACAAGAACACTGGCAAATCAGATGATACCATGCAATACCATGCATTCACTCCGTTGCATATTTTTTTCCTCCCATTTTAGAGAGTTTTGTACATGCTACTGAGACTCTTGATGTACATGTTGATTCTACTTGTGAAGTTATAAATAAAAATGTTGATTTTGTTTTTCTTGAGTTAGTACAATTTCCTGATGCGTAATTTATAAAAAGAAAAATTCTAAAAAGAAAGATGATGTTACTCCAGAGACTGAGATATTATTGAATGATCACATCTTTTTGAAGATCCTACTCCATGATGCATTGGATTACTTCTCTACACTTAAGCAATAGTTGCAATATATGTACCATGCATGGGATGAAGAGATCACGTGCAAAGAAACATGTTTTAACCAAGGCCACATCCTGCTCTATACAGAACATATTGCCAAAGAAGAAGACAGATTCAGGAGCACATTGTGTCATATGCATGATGTTGCAAGCATTATTCAATTGCACCCTCTTAGATAACGGGTCCTCAATCAATTTGTTACCATCTAATTTACTTGAAAAGATCGAGTTAGGTCCTATTTACAAATCTTGCTAGACCATTAAGTTTGCTGATAAGTCTGTAAAGAGACTAAGATGCACTTTGAAGAACGTTATAGTGATTGTGCAGGGCCTGCAGTTCCTAGTGGACTTTACTATCCTAGACATGGATGGCCCAACATAGTTACACCTTACCCTGATCATTCTTAGTAGCCCTTTCTTGGAGACTGTGAATGCCCTCTTTGGTTATGATACATGTAATGTAACTTCTCAAGTCAAGGGCGAGAAGGTACAAATTGAGATGGTGAGAGAATCATCCACATCTAGTATTGTGTCTTCAATAAGTTTAGATACCATGAGTTCCTTCACCACCAACGATAACATAGACAAGGTTCAGTTTGATGAACTTGAGAGGTATCAGGTAGAGACCCATAATATCCTCATAGAGGATGGGTCCAAGACTCCAGTTGGTAGTTCTTCAGATGGTACTTTATATTTTATCATGGATTATGAGTAAATGGAGCAAACATCTCATGATTTTGTTGAAGATATTTCAGACTTTGAGAGTTCACATGCTTCCTCCACTTCAGATGATTTAGGTACTGATTTTCGTTTAGCTGAGCTATTTTCTTCTTTTCACTCTAAGGATGAGCACATAGAGAATCGGATGTTGTTTTAGACATCTTTTGTAGTCTGACTCTGGAGCATATTGAGATGGTGAATAATCATATTGTAGACACATCTACCACAATTGCAGATCCCAATACAAATAAAGATGAGGATACGACAGAGCCAGATTCTACCTTGGTAGAACTAAAGACCATGCCACCAAATATAACATATGTTTTCCTTATGTCTCCACATCGATAGTTTCCAGTCATTATCATCTCATATTTGACCGAAGAGAAAGAATCTTGTTTGATGGAGAAAGAAACCACAAGGCTATTGGGTGTAATGTATTTGATCTTCGTGTAATAAATCTTTTTTTGCATTCTCACAATATCTATTACAATCAAGATAGCAGACCTTCTAGAGAGTTTCAGCATTGGCTGAAAATGATTTTAGGAGATTTTGTCAAGAAAGATATTACAAAATGTTGTGATGCAGGGTTTATGTATACCATCTCCAAATTTGAATGGGTTATCCCATTACATGTTGTCCTTAAGAAATCAAGAATTCATATAGTCAAGAATGAGAGCGGAGAGGAGATTCCAAAAAGAGTAACCACGTCGAGGCGAGAGTGTGTTGATTATAGGAAATTGAATACCACGATGAAGAAGGACCATTTCCCTTTCCCTTTTATAGACATGCCATGTACAAGTAGATAGGGAAGGAGTAATTTTGTTTCCTTGACGGTTACTTTGGATACATTTTATGGTTACAAATGGGATTGTGTTGGGATAAGTCAACTCAAGGCAAGGCATGGAGGTTGACCCTGTCATGGTGAATGTCATCAAGCATCTCGAGCCACCTACCAACATCAAGAAGTTATGGTCTTTTCTACGTCTATGGATGGTTCATTCATGATTTCTCTAAGATTGCCCAACTGCTAATTGATTTATTAGCAAAGACATCAAGTTCTTGGTAGATGTTTAACGTCTTAGTTCCTTCCCCACATTGAAAGAGACGATTATTAGTGCTCTTGTCCTACTGTCACCGAATTGGTCTCTTCCCTTCGAGATCAAGACATATGCTTTTGATTTTACGGTCGAGGTTGTATTAGGTTAGCAGAGGATTGGGCATTCCGTTACCATCCATTATGCCAGTCGGACTTTAGATGATGCTCAACATAAATACACAATAATAGAGAAAGATATGTTGGCAGTGGTATTTGCATTGGACAATTTCAGATCATATCTTCTTGGTTCAAAAATCACAATATATACAGATCATTTAGCTATCAAATACTTGATGGAGAAGAAAGATGACAAGGCACACCTTCATAGATGTGTTATCTTACTTCAAGAATTTGATTTGTACATTAAGGATAAACCTGCGGTAAATAACATGGTAGTTGATCACCACTCTCGATTATAAATAGAGCATCCTTCAGATGAGTACATGCAAGAGATTGTAGAGATATTTCTAGGTGAGAGTATATTTGTAGTGAAAGAGCTTCCATGGTATGCAGATATAGTGAACTTTCTGGTTACACAGAAGAGTTCACATGGTTGTCCGAAGAACTGAGTTGACAGGCTAGTTTTTTAGGCACGACAAAACCACTGGGAAGATCCAATTCTTTTTTGTGACGAATTGTATTGTGTTTACAAGCGATGTATTCCTCAAGAGGAATACAATAGTCTCCTGAGTCTATGCCATTCCTTGTAGGCTAGGGGATATCATTTAGGGAAGAGGACAACACAGAAGGTACTCTAGAGAGGATTGTGGTGGTTGACTCTTACTAGAGATGCATGCCCATTCGTGAACAGTTTCCTGGATTGTCAGAGAGCAGTAAGGATATTCATTGCCAGAGATGCAATGCCAATGCGACCAGTTATCATTTGTGAGATATTTGACGCACGGGACATCGATTTTATGGGACCGTTTTCTTCGAGCATGTTATTTATTACATTCTTCTCATTGTACCGACATAAACTGCTGATAGCAAGACAGTATATAGGTTCCTGAGGGAACATATTATTTCACAGTTCAATAATCCATGTATACTTATTTCATATGTGAGTAGCCACATTATTAATAAGGAGGTGAAAAAGTTAGTGAAGAGTTATGACATTGATCACGGAGTAGCTTTTCCTTACAAATCACAAACGAACGACATGGCTTCAAATAGGGAGGTGAAATCAATTCTACAGAAATTAATACGACTGGATAGGAAGAATTGGTCACAACTTCTGGACATAATGCTTTGGCCTATCGTATTGCATACAAAACTCCCTTAATTACTACTTCTTTCACACTGGTTTATGGGAAACAGTGCCATTTTCCCATAGAGATCATGCTCAAATATGAATGGGCCACTAGAGAGATTTCATTTGATATGCAGAATGCAGGAATTAAGACGAAGATGGATCTGAATTAGATAGTAGATATTCAAAAGTAAATCGTCCATCTTCTACTAATTCTTTCTCGATATTCGTGTATAAATTAGTTCCTTTAATAGCATAATTAGGACACTTTAATCTCCATCTTAGATGCACTCCTAAATCACATCTCAAAATTCGATTTGATTCGTTCCATATCCACCTACTATTGCTCACATTAATCATTGTTTTATAGATTCTGGAAAGCCATTATTCAATCTGCAATTCTTTAATTCCTTGGTCGATTCGTGAACGAATCGAGCATACAAACCATTAATTGTAGGTCAATATTCCATTTGGAGCATAACCACAGATCATCTGGAGATTCAAAGTTCGAAGAACAATCAAAATAGAAGTTGCATCATCATCTTCCAGTTTCTGCCTGAACCGCCACCTTCGTCGAAGAATAAATATCACTTTCGATCACTTCCAGCCATCCTCACCCGCAGGCGAGCTTGGAGGGAGAAGGAGTCTCCCTCCTGGCCCTGCCGGAGGGCCAACAGCTTTACCAATCGCTGGGGAGAAGTCGAAGAAGTCAACGTAGTCGCTAGCCACATGAAGGAGCTGAAGAACATCAAGAACGCCAGTTGCTAAAGTCTTCTGACACATGGCACCAACCGACGGTTCAGATGATGTGATCAATCTAATCACAACCCTTTATCGTGAAACAGTGGAAATTTTTGCATCTTAAACCCAGTGCAGTTCCAGAGTTCGCACACGCTCTAGAAACTTTCCAGAATTACATTTAGGACCCCGCACAGAGACATAAAAGTAATAAAATTTATTTTCTTTACATTTTAGTCCCTGTCAGGGGCTGAATTAGAGACTTTTTGATTTCTTTTCTTTGCATTTATACCCCTAAACTGTAGGGTATTGTTGGGCATGTTTTTGACATCATTTTATGATGATTTTCTTGGGGTATATATACAACTACCTTAGATTTATTTTGAGTTTATTTCGAATTATTTTATCGTGATTTCATTGATATTTTATTCCTTGCAGTTCAACTCCGTCTTGAGTTTGTTTCAAGTGCTTTTCGAGCTCGTTGCTCGAACAATCTTTCTATTATATAGTATCACCTATATCTTACACATTTTCACATACTATATAACAGATAAATCGTTGAAAAATATCACTTTGAAAAATAAATAGAAATTGAAAAGATAAAATCAAATAAAAATTTAAAAATAAAAAATCGATAAAAAAGGATTTCTCGCTTTCTTGCTTTCTTTAAGAAGAAGTAAAAAATCACAAAAATATATTTTTCCCTCAAAAATCCAAATATTGCTATTCTGCCTCTTTGGGTTCGACCCAGGCACACTTACCTAGTAAATTAAAATAGTGTAAGATAAAATAGGATAGAATACGTTTTACTCACTTCACTTTCTCTCTCTCCTATTTTATCGATTTCTTTGTTTGATTAATGCGAATCTTTCTTTTTGGTTTTATACACCGACACCTTTATTTACCGCAGTCAGATCCGTGCTATCGACCTTGATTTAATTTAGCATCTATGAGTGGTCTCTATGATCTAGATTTGAGATGTGATCTCAACATCCAAGTCACTATATGTTTAGCGTACAATCACCTTGTCCTTTTCTCCAAGTATTCGTGGAGAAAGCACATTATTCTTGAAAGATTTCAAGAATAATTCCATTGATAAATGTGTATCCAAGCACTAAGAAATGGATAATTAAATGTCATGAATAATGTGAATTTGATTCACATTATTCAGATGCATGAGAATGATGATCCCATATAATTAAATGTGATTTAGTTATCATGGATATGAATAACATGGATAACATTATCCATATTACTCTTATATATTATAAATGTAATTGATAATATATTTTATAGAGCTATTTGTAAATAACATTTACAATTTAAATGTTGATTTGAATAGGATTTACATTATACAATTAATTAAAATGTAATTTACATTTTTTGGGCGTAAATGTGATGTTTCCAATGGCATGATTGATGTTTCATCAAAATAATTTGGAATTAGTTTGGTGAAATAATTTTAAATTTATTGTATATAATTAAATATAATGTGATATTCATAATCTCACTAAATATGAAAATGAGGCACTCCTTCCATAAGTAGAGGGTGGACGGCCACCGTAGCCCTAAATATGGTGGTCATCCTGAAGGATATGGAATAATACTCAAGCGGGTCACGGAAGCATATGTATCGTATCATATATAATCGAGAACGACTAGTTGCACTAGTTGTTTTATGCAGTAGAATTTAAAATTTTTTCATGTGATGAAACCACATGATTCAAGAATGATTCTCAGATCATTTCATCTAAACCACATAAAGCATAAAGGAACACCTCTTGTAGCATGGTTGCGATCAAGACTTTACAAACAGAGACCTCCTGTCTCAAGTCTGATCTTCATAGAAGACACTTGCGAGCGCGGGGATGAACCGCATGATCCTCGCAATCAAAGATATTTATCCAAGCATGGGAACTCCTCATCTCATCGCATGAGATCAAACGTATTCTTTGTAAACGGGGCACACCAAAGAATATGGAGAATCGAGAGTCGTCGAAGCAGCAGTACAACAAAGAAGCGACGATGAAGACTCCTTCTCTAGGGTTCGGTGGACAGTCACCAATGGAGAGGGAGGGAGAGAGGGCGTGTGAATGATGGGAGAGAAGAGAGCTTGCTTGTATATATTCTTAACCTCTTGGAGGGCAAGAGTGCCTCTTCTTATATAGGGTTTTGGGAGTCCATGGATCAGAATCCATGGGATACAGAAAATCAATGGATGAGATTGATTTGTGCTCCTTTCAATGGCCAAGATGTTGTTGGCAAAAACACAACAACAATTAAGTTAATTAGATTAAATATATATATTTATAAATCAACATAATTTAATCCTCAAATTAAATCAACAAATCTTAGATATAATGGAGATGGAAATCCTCCTTTCCATTTGGGAGTGGTGGACGGCCACCCTTTCCATGTTGGAATTGGTGGTCGTCCCTACTCCTAATTAGTGTAGGAGATTTCCAATGTAGTCTTTGCAATCTCCAAGATTTCTTGATTTCATGTATCTCTAATTACAACAACAATTGTTGTAAAATATTATTCAAAAATAATTCGTAATTATTTTTTAGTACTGCAATCTTGCCATTGGAAGTTGGTGAATCACATTCATAACCCAAAATAAAATGTGATTTACATTTTCAATTAATTATACAATGTGAATCCAATTCACATCAATAATTAATCAACATATATAAATCATAATATGATCTCTCTAGTACATTATAAATCACATTTATAATATATATTAGGAATAATTGGATATTTCTATCCACATTATTCTTATCAATAATAATTAAATCACATTTAATTATATTGGATAATCATTCACATGCATCCCAATAATGTAAATGAAATGCACATCAATCAAGATAATTAAATTTCATTTAATTATCCATCTCTTAATGCTTAGATATAATTCAACTATGGAATTATTTTTGAACCCTTTCAAGAGTAATGTGCTTTTTCCGCAGATACTTGGAGATAAGGATAAGGCGGTTGTATTGTTCCACGTAAAGTGACTTGGATGTTGAGATCACATCTCAAATCCAGATCTCACAAACCTCTTATAGATGCTTGATTAAATCAATACCGCAAATATAATATTCTCATTGCATCTGAATCCTATTTAGATCAATTTCCAACACTTGGACCAAGATCAGATTACTTCTCTACTGAGAGGAGTCACAAAATCCAAACCTGTTTCATCATTTCCTCGGAATGAAACTATCATGGTTATATAATCGTTTATGATCACATCACCCTCAGGTATTCCTAACACCTGTACATCCTACATACTAGAAGACCTATGATAAACCCAAAGATATAGATCAATTTTACAATGTCTTCTTTAGGGTTTAATCATCAAGTTTCTCAATCTTGGTCATTGGGAATCAATATCGATCATATGCTTTCCCAAATCATATATCATTCCTTCAAATTCTTATCATTCTTCCAAAGCACGATGATCATGCATGGAATTTGATCGGTCCCATTACCTCACGAGTGAGCTCATGTCTTCTGGTTCACAAGTGAACTTGTAAAATCCCTTTGAGAGATTGTATCACTCATATGCCCTTATATGCACACCAACTCGCTGGTGTATAGAGCTTGGTTAGGTCATCAACCTATTGGTATGCCAAATGTACACATTTAGACATATAGTAACACATATGTCTTTGGTCAAAGGATGAATTCTATATTGTGACAGTATTCAATACAGCACTTAGATTATCTCGATCTTGTTAAGTCAACCCTTCGACCTAACTAATCCGATACCTACGAATCACTATTCCTATGCATAGGACCTGCATCAAGAGGTCGATCAGATATCAACCTAATGAGAAAGGATTTCCATCTCCTACTCACGCTGGAGATCTTCTCTTAACAATCATTTATGGGGGTTTGATGAGTCCTCAATCTATCTCCTTAGATATTCATCCAAGCACCAACCTCTATGATTCAATTAATGAATCAATAGGCAACAGTTGTATGATTATCAAGTCGGCCATGGTACATAACCCTAATTGTATAGAGGTACCTTTTAGTGCATTCATTCATTTAATCTCAGAAAGGGAGTGAAATAATCAATAACTTTATTGATAAATCATATATTACAATAACATTTATTATAAGATTGGTTCTCATCGGGATCACATGGCTAACAATCTCCCACTAGCCCTTAGAACCATTTAGGAACAATCGCTAACCCATACTCATTACATGTTGGTCGAAAACCTTCTGTGTTAGAGGTTTGGTAAGAGGATCAGCAACATTGTCGGTAGAGGCCACCTTTGTGATGATGATATCACCACACTTTTGAATCTCTCGTATGATGTAGTATTTCCTTTCCACATGCTTGCTCTTTTAATGTCATCTGGGTTCCTTCGCCTGGGCAATCTCTCCCATGTTATCGTAGAGTAACGGGATGGGAGTATCAAAGGAAACTACGCCAAGTTCCAGGATGAACTTGTGCAACCACACCGCCTCCTTTGCAACATCTGATGGGGTAATATATTCGGCTTCTATTGTTGAATCCGTTGTAGTGTCCTGCTTCTTGATTCTCCAACTAACAACACCACCATTCAATAGGAACACAAACCCTGACGTCGACTTTTGATCATCAATATCCGACTGGAAGTCTGAATCTGTATATCCCAGGACTTGGAGGTCACAATCTCCATAGACCAAGATATAATCTTACGTCCGTATTAGATATTTGAAAATGTTCTTTACTGCATTCTAGTGTTGCTCTCCATAGCAGGATTGGTAACAAGTTACCACTCCCACTGCATGGCAGATGTCTAGCCTAGTACACATCATGACATACATTAAGCTTCCTACAGTTGATGCACAGGGGCATCCAACCATGGCTTTCTTTTCCTCAACACTTAGCGGAGCCATCCCTTTAGATAGATGGATACCATGTCTTAAGGGGAGGAATCCTTTCTTAGAACTATCGTTACGGAAATGTTCTAGAATCTTCTTAATGTACCCATGTTTTGATAATCCCAATATCCTCTTTTCTCAGTTTCTAAACAACTTCAGACCTAATATGTAAGAGGCTTCTCCAAGATCTTTCATCTCGAAGGTATGAGATAGCCAAAGTTTCACATTGGTCATCATCCATATATCATTCCTAATGATAAGGATATCGTCTACGTAAAGAACGATGAACACAACGACACTTCCACTAAGGATATCATCAGGATTCTGCATAAACCTATATCTCTTTATGGTTTCGTCAAATTTGATGTTCCAGCGGCGACAAGCTTGTTTGAGCCCATAGATGTATTTCTTCAGCTTTCATACTTTGCCATCCTCAACTATGAAGCCCTGGGGCTACTCAATATAGATATCCTCCTCGAGGTATCCATTGAGGAAAGTTGTCTTGATGTACATCTGCCAGATGTCGTAGTCAAGTGACGCAGCTATAGCTAGCAGTGTCCTGATGAACTTCAGCATAGCCACATCAGAGAACATCTCATCGTAGTCGATGCCTTCTCTCTGTGTGTAGCCCTTGGCCCTGAGCCGTGCTTTGAAAGTCTCTACATCTCATCAGGTCCCCTCTTTCTCCTGAAGATCCATTTACATCGAATGGGTTTTTCCCCTTTAGGAGGATCCTCTAGGCTGCATACACCATTCTTATGCATGGAGTCAATTTCTGATTTCATTGCTAGCATCCATCTATCCATGTCATGATCCGTGAGTGCTTCATCAAATGAAGCAGGATCATTGTTAGTTTCACATGACACATGGAATCCATACCTTTGAGGTGGTGCAACCACCCTCAAACTCCTTCTAAGAGGTATAGGTGTTTCATCTTTATTTATCTCTTCAGTTTTGATTCAGGAAGCTCAAAATCCTCAAGGGATTCAATGAGTTCCTCTACATCATTTTTGTCTTGACCTTTAAGGAAATCATCCTCCATAAATTTTATATCTCCAGAGACGAAAGCCTTTTGGGTCTCAGGATCATAAAGCTAGTATCCAATACCATCTTTAACATACCCAATGAAGTAACACTCGCGAGAGCGAGATTCCAGCTTACTTGCATCCACGTCCTTTGCATGGACCAAGCAACCCCAAACCCTCAAGTGTTTCACACTAGGTTTGGTTCCATACCAGAGCTCATGAGGAGTCTTAGGCATAGATTTGCTAGGAATCTTATTCAAAATATATATTGTAGTCTCTACTGTATATCCTCAGAAACTAAGAAGTAAATGTGCTATGCTCATCATTGATCGGACCATGTCCATGATGGTCCTGTTGCATCTTTCAGCAACACCATTAAGTTGGGGGGTTCCAGGAGGAGTTAGATTGGAGACAATTCCATTCTCCTTAAGGTATTCCTTGAATTCATCTGAGCGGTACTCGCCACCTCGGTTAGATCAAATCCGTTTAATCTTCCTATCGGTTTGGTTCTCAACCAAAGCCTTGAGCTCTTTGAACTTTTCAATGGTTTCAGATTTATGAGGAAGATAAACCTGTATCACGAATGGTCATCAATAAACGTAAAATAATATCGATATCCATTTAGAGTCGTGGTACTGAAGGGACCACATACATCGGTATCTACTAGGTCAAGAATACCTTCGCATATTGTAATCTTGTTACGAAAAGAGGTCCTAGTCATTTTACCTCGAATGCAATGTTTGCAGGTAGGCAAAGATTGAACCCATAGAAAATCTAAGGGTCCATCCTTTATCAATCTATTGATCCTATCAACAGATATATGACCAAGCCTTTGATGCCAAATCATATTCGAATGATTTTTATCCTCTCTAGATCTTTTAGGGTTTTTATTATTAGTGTAGTAACATTCATAACATGCTCATTAATATGCAATTCATAGAGTCCGCCAGCATAAAAATTTATGACTAATTTATTAAAGAAAAGGAATGAATATCCACTTCTCATAAGCTTAGATACATATATCAAATTTCGTCTGACTTTAGGTACATAAAGACACTCTTTAAGTAAAAGGATTCTCCCACTAGATAATGATAGTCGGCAGGTTCCGATAGCAATCTCTGCAACAGTTGCATCAGATCCCATCTGGATGACTATCTCCCCTTCTTCCAGATTCCTAGTTTTCTGAAATAGATGTAACACATTACATCTATTACAGAAGCACCAGAATCAACAGCCCAACTTCCTTCTCATCCAATGAGAAAGCTAGTTTCAATGATGAAAGTAGATTTCATACCTACAGGGGCTTTACCTTTGTCGACCGATTTCAGGTATTCTGGGCAATTACACCTCCACTGCCCCGACTTCTTGCAGTGGTGACAAACGTTGGTTTTCTTCAACATTATAAAAGTGGATGCACCAGAAGATGAGCCAACAACTTGACTCTTCTTCTTTCACTTGTGGGTCGGGCCCTTCCGAGAACCTTGCTTCTGACAATGCTTTCCTTTGACCTATGAAACCATTGCACTGACAGAGGGGTCATCCTTCCTCATTACGTCTTCAACAGAATTTAATGCAGATAATAACCCAGCATTATTAAAATCAACTTTGCTCATGTGGAACGTGACTACAAAGTTGTTGAAAGACTTAGGGAGCGACAACAGAATGAAATCTGCCAGCATGTCAGAATCCATGAAGGCTCCCAGGGTTTCCTATTCAGGATCTAGATTTAAGGTACTTCAGGTCTATTAGGGCTTAATTCTTTGAGACTCAGGGTTGGGTTCAAGTCACCTCAATTTACTAACTAGAACTTTTTGAGACATACACATGACTCGAGTCGGCTGTGACCTAACTTGGACACTTGCACCTTTCACTTGACTTAACTCAGCTGGAGTGGTGAGGGGGTTGGATTTTTAGTTTGAGATGATAAAAAACTTTCGCAACCCTAACGAACCCAAGTCATCCTAGGTTAATGGATCGTATCCAAAACCTTCGACCTAAGGCTCTAATGCCACTTGAAGGATATGGAATAATCCTAAAGAGCATCACGGAAGCGTGTGGGTCATATCGTATATGATCGAGAACGACTAGTCTCACTAGTTGTTTTATGCAGCGGAATTTAAAATTTTTTCATGTGATGAAACCACATGATCCAAGAACGATTCTCGGATCATTTCATCTAAACCAAATCAAGGATAAAGGAATACCTATTGAAGCATGGTTGCGATCAAGTCTCTACGAAAAGAGACCTCCTGTCTCAAGTCCAATCTTCGGAGAAGACGCTTGCGAGCGTGAAGATGAACCGTGTGACCCTCGCAATCTAAGATGTTAATCCAAGCATGGGAACTCATGATCTCACTGCACGAGATCGAATGTCTTCTTTGTGAGCGGGGCACACTAAAGAAGATGGAAAATCGAGAGTCATCGAAGCAGCGGTGCAACGTCGAAGTGATGACGAAGACTCCTACTCTAGGGTTTGGTGGACGACCACTGATGGAGAGAGAGAGGGCGTGTGAATGATGGGAGAGAAGAGAGCTTGCTTGTATATATTCTTAACCTCTTGGAGGGCAAGAGTGCCTCTCCTTATATAGGATTTTGGGAGTCGATGGATCCCAATCCATGGGATACACTAAATCGATAGATGAGATTGATTTGTGCTTCTTTCAATGGCTAAGATGATGTTGGTAAAAACACAACAACAATTAATTTAATTAGATTAAATATATATTGATAAATCAATATAATTTAATCCTCAAATTAAGTCAACAATTTTTGGAGATAATGGAGATGGTAGTCATCATTTCCATATGGGAGTGGTCGATGGCCATCCTTTCCTTGTTGGAATTGGTGGTCATCCCTAATCCTAATTGGAGCGGGAGATTTCCAATGTAATCTTAGAAATCTCCAAGATTTCTTGACTCCATGTATCTCCAATTACAACAACAATTGTTGTAAAATATTATCCAAAAATAATTATAATTAATTTTTAATATTGCAATCTTGCCATTGGAAGTTGGTGAATCACATTCACAATCCAAAATAAAATGTGATTTACATGTTCAATTAATTATACAATGTGAATCCAATTCACATCAATAATTAATAAACAAATATAAATCATAATAAGCTCTCTCTAATACAATATAAATCACATGTATAGTATGTATTAGGAATAATTAGATATTGATATCCACATTATTCTTATCCATAATAATTAAATCACATTTATTTGTATTGAATAATCTTTTACATGCATCCCAATAATGTGAATCAAATTGACATCATTAAAGATATTTAAATAAAAATTAATTATCCAATTCTCAATGATTAGATATAATTCAACTATGGAATTATTCTTGAACCCTTTCAAGAATAATGCACTTTCTCCACAGATACTTGGAAATAAGGATATGGCGATTGTATTGTTCCACGTATAGTGACTTGGATGTTGAGATCACATCTCAAATCCAGGTCTAACGGATCTCTCATAGATGCTTGATTAAATCAAGACCGCAAATCTAATCTTATCATTGCATATGAATCTTATTCAGATCAATGTTTAACAATTGGACCAAAATCAGATTACGTCTCTACTGAAAGAGGAGTCACTAAAATCCAAACCTATTTCATCACACCCTCGGAATGGAACCATCATGGTTATACAATCGTTTATGATCACATCACCCTCGGGTATTCCTAGCACCGTACATCCTAAGACCTATGATAGAGCCAAAGATATAAATCAATTTTACAATATCTTCTTTAGAGTTTAATTATCAAGTTTCTCAATCTTGCTCATTAGGAATTGGTATCGATCCTATGCTTTGCCAAAGCATATATCATACCTTCAAATTCTTGTCATGCTTCCAAAGCACGACGACCATGCATGGAATTTGATCGGTCCCAATACCTCATGAGTGAGCTCATGTCTTCCGGTTCACAAGTGAACATGTATGATCCCTTTGAGAGATCATATTACTCATATGCCCTTATATGCACACCAACTCTCCAGTGTATAGATCTTGGTTAGGTCATCAACCTATTGGTCTGCCAAATATACACACTCAAACATATAGTAGCACATCTGTCTCTGGTCAGAGTATGTGTGCCTATATTGTGACAGTATTCCTTACAGGATTTCGGTTGTCTCGATCTCGTTAAGTCAACCCTTTGACCTAACTAATCTTATACCTCCGAATCACTATTCTCATGCAGAGGACCTACATCAAGAGGCAGATCAGATATCTTCCTAATGTGAAAGTATTGCCATCTCCTACTCAGACTGAAGATCATCTCTTAACAATCATTTATTGGTGCTTTATGAGTTCTCAATCTAACTCCTTAGATATTCATCCAAGCACCAGCCTCTATAATTCAATTAATGAATTAACTGTTGTATGATTATCAAGGTGGCCATGGTACATAACCCTAATTTTACAGAGGGACCTTATAGTGCATTCATTCATTTATTCTCAGAAAGGGAGTGAAGCAATCAATAAGTTTTATTGATAAATCATATATTACAATAACATTTATTGTAAGAATGGTTCGTCTCGGGCTCACATGGCTAACACATCCCACCTCTTATTAGGAAGGACCCTGCCTCCATTCCTAATCCATAAATGCCACATTGATTTGGCTGATATAATTTATATTGATAGCTGACCAAATATTTAATTTAATTGAATTATTGTTGTATTTTTTACAACAAAATAATGGCTATTAAAAGAAATACAAATCAATCTCAACCATTGAATTTATGTTATCCGTGGATTGAGATCATGGACACCCAAAATATTATAAAAGAATAGGCAACCCTGGCTGTTCTTTTACAACATAGAATTCACAAGCGCACTCTCTCTCCTTCACATCGTTACACACCACCTCTCTCTCTAAGTGGCCGTCCACTTCTTGACCTAGAGAGGATCGCGTCGTTGCTACATCGTCGTGTCGCTGCTTCTATCGCTCGTGGATCTTCTTCTTCCTCGGTTCTTCTAGTATGCGAAGAAGACCTAGGATTTTGTGTGATGAAATTAGGAGATCAGTCTCTTGGATCAACATCTTGGATTGCGAGAAAGACGTGTTTCATTAACACACTGGTAAGCATCTCCTCTGTTGGGTTGGACTTTAGACAGACGGTCTCTTCATTTAGAAACTACAATCGCAACAAATCAAGAGGTATTCCTATAACTTCTTTATGGTTTATATAAATGATCTGAGAAGTGTTCTTGATTATGTGGTTTCATCACTTTTAAAATTTTTAAATTCTGCTTCCCTGAACAACAGGTGTAACTAGTCACTCCCGATCGCATATGGTGCTATCTTCACACTTCCATGGCGTGCTCAAGGTTCTTTCCATAACCTATATCTCCATATCAGTGTGTTGTCCTTGTATCTCCACTCTTTCTTACCTAGGAGTATGCCGCAGTTGTGGTGTATAAGGCTGAAGAGACCTTTGAAGTGTACTAAAAGACTGCTATTGCTGATAATAAGATTGCAAATGTGTAGAAGGAGACTGATAAGATTGTGGTATCTGGTAAGCATGGTGGTGAGACTGTTGTTTCATGTAATGTTATTGGTGCTGAAAATGTGGAGATGGATGTCCATGTTGTGGATGAAATTGTTGTTCTTGTCGGTGTATGCTCTAAAGTGTAGATTGATATTGAGCAAGAGTGCTGGTGAAACTCCATTTCATCATTCTTTTTTTATCATTTTGGCCTTAAAAACATAGGTAATGCGTAAATAACATTAATTTGTACAAAATAGCATTCAACATTTACTGCATTTATGGTGTAAATAATATGATTTTTAATTCCAAGATTATAAAATAAAGAGAATAAAAGAAAATTAATAAAATATAGAAGATATTTTATGACCCTAAATTCTGAGACCAAGTCAAGAATTGAGTTGGTCAACAAGGAATAAAGTAGGGGAGATAAGGGCCAAAAATAGAATAAAAACCCAATTATTTTATTCATTATTTATACATTTTTTATACCTATTTTATTTTTTATTATTTTCATCAAATTAAGAAACTTTGTACATAAAAGTTGTAGATAATAATGAAAATAAAATTTGTACAAAAATAAAATAATATACAGTATGCATTTTATACACCAAATAAAAAACCAAAAACCCAACTTCATAGACCTATATCTTTCAAATAAAAACTCAAAACATATCAAAATCACTTTAGTTGTATATAAATTTTCACAAGTTATTTAACAGAGGTGGTTTCATAATTTTCATAATTACGGTGTGAAAGTTAGGTTTTTGGACACCCATTGTATATTGTACCCGAATAAAATATTCAATTTATTCATTCCTTACTATTTTTACAAAATCATATTTTTACAATTTTGTAATAACTATTTACAAGATATGTATATATTGAAATTAAAATAAAACCAAAAAGAAAATGTAAAATAAAATAAGTCTATAATAACATATAGGTAAACTATCAATAGTTATATATGTCTATAAATAAAAGGAATCATATTCTTTCATTCTTTATTTTATTATATTTTTATAAATTTGTAAATATTATATATATTCTATTAAAAATGTAAAATCAAAATAAAAACCAATAAAATACCTTAAAATAAGATAATGTTCATAAACATAGTTAAAATAACTACAAATATACCTATGAACTACATATATATACTTATTTAAGTGTAAAAAGTATATCATAAAAATAAAATAGAAATATACCTATACACCTAAAAATTATTTATAAATATATAAAATAAAAGAACAAAATAAAATAAAAATAAAAATGTACAAAACATAGATGAATATACCTATAAATACACTACTTAAAATTAACTACTAATAAATAACATCAAAAAAATAAAAAAACCAAATAAAATACTAGATAAAATAATAAACATTTTTATTTTATAATCTAAAATTAATAAAATCATTTATTAATTATTATCAAATAAATAGATAGTTTTGTCATTTAGCGTGCCTACGTAGACCAATCGCAGAGCTCCGTTCGTTGACTTCGGTCAACTCCACATCTCTCAACTCTAACCCCTGATAGAACCTCGAGACCCTCTTTTTCTACAATTTTTCGATGTCTCCCTGCTAGTCCTTCCACCTTGAGTGCTCCACAAAATTTCTTCATCTCACATCCGTCTACCTCACGGGATCATTAGATCCTCTCGATTTGCTTTGAGCTCGCCAATAATTGCCGCCCAATATCACTCGAAATAACCTCCTATAAATAAGACCTCCACTTTGCCTTTTGTTCTTGATCCCTCTTGGAGCTCCAACACCCTAACTCGTGCATGTTTGTGAACCACCAGTGACAACGCCTACTTCCCCGACGAGTGGAGGCCAAGGAGCAAGGAGAAGGGGAGTTCCACGACAGAGCTCTGGCATACCCTGCTCCCGAAGTTCATATAAGGTATAAGAGTTGTTCTTTCTGTTGTTTTAGGTAGAATTTATTCCCGTCTTTTAATTGTCATGTTTTATTCCACATTTCGATCAATAAGTAGTTTAGATTATGCAAACCCCCTTTGTCGGAGCCCTTGAGGTTCGACCTCATTCCATGACTCACTGACCATCCTCCGACTACCCAATCATCATCATCTTCTTCCCTTGCATTTTCTCCATCTCATCCGACCGCCCCTCCAACTAGATCAGCTCTTTGATCGGTGAATCGAAGGACTAACTCCCTCATTTGTCGGACCTTCGCCACCCCCTTCATCCCTTATGCATTACAGCTTCGAAACTGTTCGGGGTGCTTGGCGTTGAGCCTCTGCATCCTTCTGTGCAAGTCCCATCGTAGCAAGAGCCCTTGGGAGCTCATTAGCACCTGGACAAAGGACCTTGGGCTGCTAGTTCTTCCTCAACATGCTAGGACCTTACTGTAGGGTTTTGGACCTTCTGGAGAACTTTGGACGATTCGAACGAGCCCCTCGGAGGTGTAGAGCCAAAGAGACCCATCAATCATCATCGAAGGAAGGAGAAATCACGTACGAAGTTTGGGGTAGTCCACCTTCTTCCTTATTCTTTGCACGAAGCAGGTACCGTCTGATGGGGGTGCAGACAAGTTCTAATCTCAACCATCCACGTCGCACGCCCCTCAGCCGTTGATTCAAGTCCAAGATCGGATCACGAGTGATCATCGCCAAAGAGGTATCGCCCGTCCGTATGTCGACACGAGTCAAGTGAAGGCGCCATCACTGTCTAATTCGCACCTCCTTTGGGGTAAATTGCAATCCTCGCCATGCCTGTTTTTGTATTTATTAAATATTGTTGTAAATAAATCATAGCGTATAAAATAAATTGGACATTTGTTGAAAGGCCCCTCCATTTTCTTCAATTGCATTTTGGTCCTATCTGGCTCGGCTCATGTGTCGTCCCAAATAAGCTGGGCAAATTGCATTGAAACCCTAGTCGTTTTTGTATATTGTAAACTAGTCATTAAAAATTAAATAAATGTTGTTTCATGTTGGCATATTTGCGCTGTAATATCTGATGTTTTTTTTACAAAAATGCCCCTGCCAGGACATATATTTGTATGATTTTCATCTATTTATTAAATATAGCTAATGTACTCTGAAAAATACACAAAATAGAATTTAATGTCTCATGCATATACTTTGATGCCACGTGTTCACTTTGCATTTTTGAGCATTTTAATCATTTATTAAAAATGAAATGGAGCCTATGTATTCCCTGTTTATCTTATAAAATACTAAAAAATATAAAAATGTGTCTAAAATTTCCAAAAAAATATATAGTCTATTTTATCATATCTTATTTACTGACCAAAAATCACTAATGGAAATGCAAAAAGCCTAAAATTGAAAAACCCCAAAATCTTTCATAAAAAATCTAAAAAAACATTTAAAATACAAAACTTTATTTTTCTGATTTATAATTTTCTGTTACAGATATTTAAATATTAAAATTTATTTGGATAATTTTGGAACTTATTTAATAGTTCTAATATTCAAATAAATTTCAGATGATTAAGTAACCCCTTATTATAGGTTTTTTTACTCTAAAAATACCAAAAATTAGCAAAAATTCCAGGAAAATAGAAAAAAAAATATAAAAAATGTAAAAAGCACTAAAATATTGTATTTACTGTATTTTGAATATTTTTACATGTTTATATATATATATATATATATATATATCTAGTATATGCATATAGCTTATGTTGTATATCTACGGATATATGCATACTTACATATATATATATATCTTATTTATTTAATTGTAAAAGGAATATAAAAATTGTAAAATCTAAAAATAAATCCTAAAAATACAAAACAAAAAAATAAAATTGAAAAAATACAAAATTAAAAACCCACAAAAGAATCTATGTATATACATGATAAATGACTTGGTTGTACATAAATAACCATAGGCTACACATTTTGCTCTCTGTGGTTCGACCTCTACATGCTTAATCACTATGCATTAATGGTAGAAATAATAAATTTTAACATCACATTTTTTATTATTCTTAATTATATTTATATTGTGGGTTAATTGCTGACAAATTGTGAATCATTGAGTGGTCAAATCATCGATTGTGATCTCGCCTTGTAAGATTGTACGACCCTTTATTTTCCTGATTATCATATGGTGTCGTTGCCGGGGAGAATGCCTAGCCTAATTTTATCAGTCATTTTTGTATAGTCATTTTATTTGAGTTAGTGATTCCTTATTGTAAATATTCATTGATTTATTTTTATTCAATTAATTCATTGTTTATTATTGTAAATATTTATTGATCTGTTGATTTAATTTTTTTATTTATGCTAATGACAACTCTTTGTGATGTTGTTGCGAGGGCCCGCCACACGAGGACGGCTTCTTAGGAAGCTAACACAACCAAGCTCGGAGGAGGTTCATCTTCTCTCTATGACCAGTTGGAGAGGGCACCAAGGAAGCAAGGAGAAGAAATGAGCAGAATTAGTTTAAATTCCATTTATGTAACTATTAGTGAGAGAGAGGCAATTTTGGTATGTAATAATTAACTCGGACTCTACTCTCCACAATGAGGTCCGGTGCTCGGGTGTCTGTTAACATGGGGGCCTCGTCGTAGTTTTCCACGTTTCTCGCCTTATTTTATTTTGTTTCTTGTTGGTTTGAGTTTTTTGCCTTATTTTTATTTGTTTTGTGTGCATGGTGCCCCTAGACTTAGGTTGCTTGACTCGGTAACTAGGTCCTTGCTAAAAAGAATGCTCATTCCTATAGTCTCTTACGTATGGATCTAGTCAAATCAATAAGTTTTAGTCTTTTAAATTCCAACCCGTGCGTTGTGAGAGACATTATAAAGTAATGGCGGGACATGTTGTGGTGGGCACCGAGATGTCTCCAAGATCGGACATTAGGGTTACAGCGCTGGCAGGACCCATTGTGGTGGGCATTGAGATGTCTGCAAGATCAGACTTCAGGGTTTGACTTTAAATAACTAACATATGATTCTTCACGATTAATAATAGCTATTGTTTAGAGCGATTTTGTCAACTGCACACGCCATGTAGATAGGATTAAAAATTCTATTTTGCATACCATATGGAGAGAGATGGGAAGCACTGTAAGTCCTCTAACTCAGCGTGCATCAATAGATTCAATGGTGAGATTTCCATTATTGAATCGACTTGCACGACTTTTTTGCTATCTCCCTCTGATTTTGGGCACCTAGTATTTAAATAGAAATCTATAAAAATGTTAGGCTCTTGTATGAAAACAGATCAAAAAAGTGAAAACCCAAAAATTAAAACAAGGCGACGGCTAAATAAACTTTGACCTTAATTAAAATTCGTAATGGACTATCATTGTTTTGGGTTCATAAAGCCCTCATTGTTTTCAGGTACCTTAGGAGGGGACCAAAATCCCTCCCATGAGCGAGGCACGACCCGCTAAGGATTAGAGCCCAAATCCCTGTCTATAAATGCCTTGTGTATCGCCTGCATTTCTGAAGTATTGGCGCTTCTATCCTACGTAAACGAGTAGGACCTTGTCAATGATGGTGTTCAAGCCTTGTGTGGAACATAGGCATAATGTAATGTACTGAGCTTAGACCACACCTTCACGGTGGTGTCTATCTTATCGGTTTGTATTCTAGTAGGTTCTTGCATGCTCACGGGTGATTCCATTTGGAGAAGGAACTGAATTATCGGTTTCGCCTATTGGCTTCCTCTCTCTATTTCATTAGCTAAGTAGGGATCCATGAAGGGTTACAAGGACCTCAAAAAGTGAAGACTACAGGTTACAATGGAGGAGGACAAGTACGGGATACTCTTCTTGCAGTACTATATCTCCTATAGAGTTAGCATGCTAAGGACTTGTTACAAGATATGCTTGAAATAACACTTCTAAAACTGAAAAGATAATAAGTAGCCGAACCTTTACGGCTTCACATGGTGTGAGTTGGTGAAACCAATTTTGTATTGTGTTTGTATGGATCTAGATTAAGGTTTAAAGATCAAGTTCCGCGCATTTGCACAAATTTTGTCATGTGTGTCCTCCTTTGACTCACACTATGTTTGAGCCTTTCTACTATTTTACACTCCATTTTCTTCCTCGTTGATCATCGTATCTTTCATCCTGCATCGATCTCCAGACTTACATTCAACGAAGAGACTTACATTCATATACCAATGTTCCTTCGGACGTAGTGAAGATGATGATGTTCCCCTTCAGTTTACAGGACAAAAGCCCTCTACTAGGTTAATCATCTGTAAAATGTTGTAAAGACATGGGAGGAATTGAAGTCTTCCTTCCTGCACAAATTGTATCCTCTTGGTTGGCTCAATAAGATGCAAGACAGAATCAACAATTTCTCTAAAGGAACCCATGGGACTATTCGTGAAGCCTAGGAGAGATTCACAGATCTGCAGGACAAAATGCCCCCATCATGAAATTCCAAGGACCAGCTTGGTCCAACACTTCTTCGGGGGGTTGAACGTAGAAAATAAAAGGCTCGTTGATGCAGTTTGTGTGGGATCACATTTCAATAGGTATGAAGACGTAGTTTGGAAAATTTTTGAGGAAATGGCAGAAGGATAGGCTGCCCTTTCTTCATCCAAGCCATATCAGAAGCAACCCCATATCCTCCAGAAGCAAGTTTATATGGCAGCGTCCCGTGAGGCTGAGAGAGAGAGATGAGAACTCCATTACTAGCATAATCGAGGGCCATATCTCAAAAGTTGATATCATTGAGAAGCAATAGCAAGATCTTAAGAAACACATGGTGATCGAGAAAACGATGCAAAACCCCGACAAGCTGGACCAGATCACCAAGAAGTTGGAGCGGTTGGTGGGTATCATCAGTTCTATCCAGTTAGTGGCACAATCCACAGAAGATCCAGTTGAGAAGAAAGATAAGCCATCACTGCCACAACACACTCAGTCGAGCCAGCATCCTCTAATAGTCCAGCACGTGTACTACGTGCAAGCGCCCGATCAGGACCAGCCACAACAGCATATGGTTGTCTACCAGCCGGACTTCCTTCCATCATCCGATCCATCCTTTCCGCCACCACCCTTGATTCGAGAAGTCAATGGTATATGGAGTAATGATGCACAGTTGGCCCATCCTATCAGACACCCCTAGGTCCAGCAACTAGCCAACAAGCAGTACCACCAACCACATGGTGGTCGTTTTGGAAAGTCCTCACAACCCCTACCTCAATATCACCAGCCTCCGTAATTCAAAAACCAATGGAGGCAGCACCAGTAGTACCAGCAGGTGCAGTACCGTCAACCACAACCATTCCACTAGTGTATGGTTGCACTACCTCGACAGGATCAACAGTACCCTCCTCCCCCCTACCATCAGTATCAGCTTCATCTAACTCCTTAGGACCACTGGTAGTCGCGGCCTTAGCTTCCAAACACTCAACAGCAACATGGTCCGCATGTTGAATATACCGAGGCAAATTCTGTGAACCCAACCCTTGATTGCTTGGCCCAGCTTATCAAACGCCTTGTAGACATGACAAAGAAGCTTGACGAACTTACACCCACCAAAACTACCATTCAGGCACAGGTTAAAGCCAACTCCAACTACTTCAAGAGAAGGGAGTAGGTAGAACGTTATGTCTTCTCTATGCTTGTAGAGCCATATGATTGTACTCTTGTTTTATCTAATGTTGTCACTCTCAGGAGCGGTAGGGCCTTGCCATCGTCTGCCATGGATAAAGAGAAGAATAAAGCTTTAGGTTAATCGTTATCTTCCGCATCAACCATACTAACAACAGGGGCGGGTGAGGAAGAAGAAGGAGGAGGAGCCACACCATATGATATTCACCACCATTGCCGAAAAGAACAAAAAAATCAGAAAAAGAAACAAGAACAAAAACATGATCGTCGCCAAAGTGAAGTCATGTGATCCATGGAAGAGCCGCTATCTGCGGCCGATCCTATACCAGTCGATGGAGCAGAAGCCCCACTTTTTGCCTGTCGACCAGCACCAGCATCTGAGCCTCCAGAATGTACTCCTTGTTAAGACTCAGATATACAACATATTGTGGACAAGAAATTTGTTGTAAATAAGAACTCTATTGCTGATTTTAGTACTATACATATTCCTTTTCCTGATGCAATAGAAAAATCCAAAAAATTTGCAAAAAGAAAAAGTGAATTATCTGATCTTGGAGTTATGGACATTATTAAAAACTTAGTTGTTGAGATTCCATTAATGAAGGCCATGGAGTACATGCTAGCTATGAAGAAAGGGCTGAAAGAGGCATGTACAAGCAAGCGTCGACCAGCATGAAATAATAGACGTCGACAGGTTGAGAAGTACGTTCTCACCATGGCCACGGTGGCAGCCGCCAGTAATCTCCCGCGGATAAAACAAACAAAGGAGAACACCTTATCAGTTGCGAGATTTTCGATCAATTCTTCAAATAGACCCTGCTTGATTGCAGTTCTTCCATCAACCTTCTGCCTTCGTCATTATTGCAAGAATTTGGGCTAGGTCCTCTCAAGCAGACACATATGATCCTTCAATTCGGTGACTGATCCATTAAACGACTTCGAGGTCTGTTGGAAGATGTTGTGGTGAAGGTGTGGGAGATGCAGTTCCCAGTTGATTTTGTAGTCCCTTATATGGACTCATCCACACCCTTACTCTAGACTCCTATAACCCTTGGCCGGCCATTCATGTGAACATCAGAGGCCGTGGTTGATTATGGGACTGGCAAAATTATATTTAGCTCGAGCAACACAAGAATTACTATAAACATGATCAGCGAGCCTAAAGTCGTACCTGATGTGGGTCATGCAGCAAAATATGAAGCAGACCGTGACTTCATTACAGAAATCAGAGATACATAAGTCTCCTTGAACGATCCATGGAGCTAGGAAACCATCTCTCTTGAGGAGGACTCATAAAGCACAGTCGACGCAAGCTCCGATAATATTTGGGAAACAGAGTCCAACTTGCTGACGCATCGTTTTGACTCCATTGATTCACTCCAGCCCAAAAACAATGATCCCATCAAGGATCCGTTCGACACATTATCAGATTCTGAACAGAACACTAAGGCTGTCAACTATGCAAAAGTTCAAGCAACACATCCTCCCACCAGCACTATTTCAAAAGTGTCTAATAAGTTGACCAGATTAGAATCGGAATCAAGACACTTCCAACATGCCTGAAGTATGATTTTCTTGGGGGTGCGGACCAAATGTCTCCGGTCATCATTAGCAGCAGGCTGACCTCGTAGCAAGAATCTCGACTTCTCGAGTATCTAGAAAAAAATCGCAAGTCACTTTGTTAGCATGTCTCAGATCTTCGCGGGATAAATCTTGCATTGTATTCACACCACATTTACCTGGAAGAATATGCCAAGCCATCTTCCGAATTTCAAAGAAGATTGAATCCAAATCTAAGGGACGTCATCATGAAAGAAATCATAAAATGATGTGACGCGGGCTTAATCTATCCCATCTCTAATTCAAAATGGGTGAGTCCCTTACACGTATTTCCAATGAAGTCATGGCTTACTGTGTTTAACAATGACAGAGGAGTGGAGATATCTAGTAAGGTACTGACATCCTAGCATGTATGTGGTGACTATTGCTATTTTAATGCAGCAACGAAGAAGGATCACTTTCCCTTGTCGTTCATTGATCAAATGCTGGAAAGATTGGCTGACAAGGAGTTCTTCTGCTTTTTGGATGGGTACTATGGGTATAACCCAGTGGTAATCACCCCTGAAGACCAAGAGAAGACAACCTTCACTTTCTCGTTCGACACCTATTCTTTCAGGAGAATGCCCTTTGTATTGTGCAATGCACCAGCAACATTCCAAAGATGCATGCTTAAATTTTCACCGAGATAGTAGGTAGTTTTCTCGAGGTGTTTATGGACGACTCCTCTGTCTATGGTGACACTTTTGATTCTTGTCTTGAGCACCTGGACAGAGTACTTCAGAAATGTCGAGAAGTCAATCTAGTGTTGTCATGAGAAAAGAGCCACTTCATGGTCACAGAAGGGATTATGCTGCCTCAGACAGTTAAGAATGTGAAGTCATTCTTGGGGCATGTGGGATTCTATAGAAGGTTCATCCGTGATTTCCACAGCATTACCTGACCTCTTACAGAGTTACTATGCAAGGAGACTGATTTTAATGTTGATCAGCATGTTCTTCTTTTTCATTCAATCAGCTGAAGGAGCTAATCACTCAAGCTCCAATCCTACAACTACCGAATTTGTCTCTTCCTTTTGAGATCATGGCAGATGCATCAGACTTGCAGTTGGGACGGTGTTGGGATAAAGGAAAGATAAGGTGCCCTATGCCATTCATTATGCCATCAAAACATTAGATAAAGCTCAAATAATTATACAGTGATAGAGAAAGAGTTGCTGGTAGTGGTATTCGCCCTCGAGAAGTTTGGTTCATATCGGCTTGGATAAAAAGTCATCATCTTCACCAACCACTCTGCTATCATATATTTACATCAGAAGAAGGATGTCAAACCCAAACTAATCAGATGGATCCTTATCCTCCAATAATTCGATTCAAAAATCAAGGACAAACTTGGAGTTTAGAATGTGGTATCAGATCACCTCTCTAGAATTGAGCAGTAAGGGCCTCCACTGAGCAGTGTACCCATCACATACACCTTTCCTGATGAGTCAATTTTGGCCATGGATTCGCTCCCTTAGTATGTTGATATTGCCAACTACATTGTTTCGGGTGTAGTTCTGCAAGATTGGACGATGATTCGAAAGGACAAATTCTTATCGATGATCCATTTCTACAAATGGGAAGATCATATCTTATTCAAGGAAGGGGTAGATTGCATTTTGGCACAGATGTATCCCTCAGAAGGGGCATCATAGTGTCCTCGAGCATTCTCACTCGCTCGAATCCGGTGGACATCACTCTAGAGATAGAACAACAGTGAAAGTACTTCGTTGTGGCCTTTGATGGCTGATGTTGTTTAAGGATGCAATAACCTTCGTTAAACGATGCACTGACTGTCAGAGATCGAAAGGCACCCTCATTGTGAAAGACTCAATGCCCATAAAGATCACTCGGATAGATGATGTATTCAATGCATGGGGCATCGATTTCATGGGACATTTTCCCAACTATCAGGGATATGAGCACATCCTTCTTGTCGTTGATTACGTGAGTCACTGGGTTAAAGCTATCCATGCTCGAGTCGCTGACAGTTGTATAGTATGTCGTTTTCTGAAAGAGAACATCATCTCGCAGTTCGGGATTCTAAAGATTCTGATATCAGACACGGGTATCCACTTCATTAACAAAGAGGTCAAGAAATTAATGAGGGAATACAACATCGAGCATCGAGTCACATCTCCTTACCATTCTCATCGAGGAGAAGGTCTTCCTCGGTGAGGTGGGAAGAGAGAAAGGGAATGGTTTGGGAGTAACCATCCCCAGAGTGAGTGATCCTGGGCTCAAGAGGGTCATGAGTCCAGGTTGGTCCAAGTTGCGCATGGACCTGTGAAGACATACTTCTTGGAGGGTTCAACGGGAGATTCGCAAAATCCGAATAAATATCCCCCCAATCGGTCATCTTCAATGTCAAAATAACCGATTAGATTACGATATTTAATGAGGCACTAGTTATACGGTGCATGTAAATGTGCGGAGTAAAATCACACAATACAAACACAATCCAAACCCTCGGTTTCACCAACTCAACATGTGATGGCCGTAAGAGTTCGGCCAAATTATCTTGTCAATTTTAGTTGGTGAGAAATATAATCTTGGAAAGATTAACGAGCTGTTAGGTGCCCGTATTTTCTTACAGTCTGGCTCGGTTCTTACGACTAGTTTGGCCTACTTTCAACCAGTATAGGAGTAAGTACAAGCCGAAGCCTATTCCTTGAGGACTAAAGCGTCCTCTAAACCTCCCACTCTGCTAAGGAAGTCCGGATCGTATAAATACGGCTACCCGTATTCCTCACTGAAAAGTAGCTAATCGCCTGAAAATAAAGAACCAGTAGTAAGTAAGAAATCCTGGCTTGTCTCTATCCTAGGGTCGTCTCTCTCTCACTTACAAATAAAACAAACAATGAGGGCTTTATGCACCCTAGAACAAGGGTTCTTTTTATTCTAATTTTTTAATCGATCTGCTCAATTCAATCCTAATTTTAGAGTTAGGTTATCACTTGAAATTTGTATGAACACACAAGGATGTCTACCGTTCAGTTCCAATTTCCTTTTGACCTTATGTTGTAAAACAAGAGGGGAATCGGAAATCAGAATGCAAACGAGAAACTTTGATGCATGCTCAAAAGAAGGTATACTTACAGTGAATGCCAACACTCTCCATGTGTTATGCAGAATAGAATTTGTAAATTTTACACTAAATGCATGCAGATCGAGAAAACCGCACCTAAACAGTATACTATTAGCGGGGAAGAATTGATTTAATTTTGAGCTAAGTAGTACGTGTCTATGTGCGTCTCAATATGAATCTTATAAGATATGTGAATCTTTTAAGATATGTGTGGCCTAAATTACGATGGGCACACAAAATTTTATTCTGTACGATCGTGTGCCTAATCCTTAAGTTCACCACTCAAGTCGAGCCCCACCCTCATCGGAGAGTGAAACAGTCTCGACACACCACAAATAATGTCCAAGTCTCTTTACGAGCGTGAGCTCTCAAACAAGAGCCGCTATAAAGAAGCAAGCTAATTACAAAAATTTTTACAAAAATTTTTTCGAAGATAAATAATTTCTCCTTGATCTTCAACAGTCGGCACGTATCGCATCCGTCGACCTCCGATGCACTCTAAGTCCACCGGGCCCTCGCAAGGAAAATAAGATTTATATTAGAGAGATAAAAAACAAAATATATACAAAAATATGAAGAGAAATAATTGAATGGAAAATGGACTAAATACAAGGTGGCTCGGGGGTCATACTACCCGAGTAAGTGAAATCTAAGTCTAAATTTTTAAATTAGTCCCTAAGTCATTTTCCTCCCCAGCAATGGCGACATCTCACTTAGTTGTTTTCCTAATCCGTTTGCCTAAGCCGGTTGTGTCGCCATCTGACGGGTCGCTAAATACGATGTTTAATTCATGCACGTTGTAGTACGTGTACTTAGCGATTCAGTCAGAACTGAGAAAAGAATCTCCGTGAAGGATACCTTGGCTTAATTTATATCTCGGGCAAGTCCGGGGTCGAACACAGGGAGGCAAAGGAACAACTTTGGGGTTAATTTGAAAATTTAAGATCTAGATTTTCAATCGATTTTTTTTAGAATTTTTTATGCAAAAAGAATGCAAATGCAAGTGAATTACGACACTAAGAAAGCACGCAACTTAGCCAAATTAATTTGAATGATAAATTAACCCAATTCAGCAAAATTATATTTTTCCTAGAATCCTAATCCAGTGATGAATGCAAGACATATTTTTTTTTGAATTTTAAGAATTAAAATGCAACAATAAAAAATGCACATTTTTATGGGTTTTTTCACAATTTTTCACACAAACAGTAAGCAAAAATTATGAAAATTTTACCGGAATATAAACATGATGCAAGGAAGCTACGGTAATAATTTTGGAATTTTTGACAAAATATGAATTTTTATGTATTTTTTTAGTGAAAATAGAGCGAAAGTGAGTAATTAATTCTTAATAAATCCACGATGTCAAATTAATCAGAGTGCGAATTATCCCAAAAAGAAATTTTCTCATAGAATCCACAAGACTGGAAATTTTGCAAAAATGATGTACGTGGATTTAATTAAAAACCAAGAACTAAAATTACTCTACAATTTATTTCAAGCACAAGATAACTCCACTTTGGATGAAATTTGGACGTAAATTAATCACATACCAAGGCATAATATCTAATTTTTGTGGAATTTTTAGAGCAACCATGTGTCATATATCAATTTAAGAACACTGATTGGGTAAAATATGCAATATTTTCAGTTAAAAATTTTTAATTAATTACCCAAAAATTACAAAAATACAAATAAATATTCAAAATGTAGAAAATTAGTTACTCAACATAATGGCATTTTTCATTGAATAAAATGATGCAATATAGATGTCCAAATTAAAAAGCAAATACAGGGGTCTTTGTGCAAATTCCCAAAGCAAAATAAACAAACTATATACAAGAACCTATTTATAATTACTGAAACTATACAAAAAAATACACAATTTTTACAATAAAAAAATAGAAAAGCACCTTTCTTCTTCCTTCCTGGGCGATGGAAGAACCCAAATGGGTAATGGGCAGCGGCGGCGGAAAGGAGGTGTGCGGCATGCGGCGAGGCGGCGCACGGCGGTGGCGGTGGGCGCGGGGAGGTGCGGCAGCCGGAGGCGTGGACGGGGGGGCCTGGAGATGGCCGGTGGAGGGTAGGAGCGGCGACAGCTCGAGGGCGGCTGCACGGCTCCCCTATGTTGTGGAGGAGATGGCCGCTGACGGCGGTGGGCGGCGAGGAGGAGCCGCGTGGCAGCTACGGGGGCGCCGGCTGCGTACGACGGCGATGTTTATTGGGAGGTGGGGCGGAGGCCTTAGGCTGCTCCACCTTTGTTCTTTTTTTGTTTTTTTATATTTTTTTTGTTTTGCTACTGTAATGTTTTTTTGTTTTAATTTTTTTTATTATTTTTAAATTTTCTTTAAACAGGAAATAATATGTACACAAAAAGGAGGGGAAAAATGATGGTGTGAAGATGAAGATGGTGATGAAATATGATGTGATATAAACAAATGGGAGTAGGTTGGGTGGTAATATGATGTGCTAAGAAAAATAAAGATAAAATGATGAAAATATGAAAATGAAATTACGTACGAGGGAAGACGGTCGCCTTTGGTGTGCTTGCGAGAGCACGATCTTAGCTCGAATCGCCGGTGTGCGATGAGCTCGAGCAGCGCATGGTTGCGGCTGCGATGTTGGCCAAAAAAAACCAACTGATCTCACCGGATAAAGGTTTGTCGTCGCTCGACCGCGGTTGCGTCGCTGTCACTGATTCAACTCTGAGAACTAGGCTCTCCTCACATAAAGATGGATCAAGTGCAAATTGAGGATGATGGGATGTATATAAAGAGGATGACATGAGAGGTTATTAAAATGGTGGGAGGTTATTTTATTAATGGAGTTGAATGGGAGGTTTAAAAAATGGTGGGGTTAAATGGAGGTTGGTGGTAGAATGAGTTGAATGGTGGTTATTGTAGAGAATGTAAAATAACTAAATAAATAAAATGAAATAATGTAGGCTACTTTAAATACAACAAAACATATAAAGAATGAAAAAATAGTGGGGAATTTACAAGGGAATACATACAACATGTACATTTTTTCGTTTGCTTTTCTAATATGTATTTTTTTGTCTTTTTAATAAGAGATATTTACAACGGAAAAAAATACAATAAATAGTATAATCAAAATACAATACAACCATAAATTTTTTTGTATTTTTAGTAATTAGGAATGATAAAATAAAAAATGAAGTCAGAATGAATATATACATAATATACAATGTACATCTAGGTCCCAAAATCCAACTTTTGCAAATGAGCTCCGATTTTAATGAAACCACTTCCGTTGGATAGATAAATTTCTAACTTGAACTTTAAAAGTGAGTTTGGTGAATTTGGAGTTCATACGGAGCGGGAATTTGGCTAGGAAGTTTGTCTTTACGGCATTTTTTCCTTTGGGATCTAGGAGCATTTATTTGAGGTAAAATTTGTTTTGTATTTTTATATACATGGTTATGAACAAGTTGGAGAAAGAATTAGCCAAAAAGGAGTTTAAATGAAATTATTAAAAATACATGGCGTTTTGGGCTATTTACATGTATAAAACTCCTTTATTTTTCCGGCTTTTTATTGTTAATTTATTTTGTACAATCTAATATACAATAATTAGTGTATTTTATTTACAAGAATCATTTTGTTAATTTATTGATTTTATGGACATTTTTCTGGATTTTACTCGGGGTTTTTGCTAAGATCAAGGTATTGAGATGATGAATCGTGGATTCATCAACTTCTCAGTGTAACTATACAGTTATGGAAAGGAGATGCTTGGGGTAGTGTTCACCTTGGATAAGTTCAGATCTCATTTAATTGGATACAAGGTGATTGTGTTCATAGACCATACAACACTATGATATTTAATGGAAAAGAAGGACGTGAAGGCACGCCTTCTTAGGTGGTCTACTTATCCTAGAATTTGATTTGGACATTTGAGATAAACCTGAAAAGAAGAACGTAGTAGCTGACCACCTCTCCCGCCTTGAAAATCTTGATGCTTATGAGGATACGCCTATTCGAGTCTCCTTCCCTGACGAGTCGGTTTTTGTTATCGACTCACTCCCATGGTACGCCAATATCGTGAATTATCTTGTCTCCAAGAAAGTTCTCAAAGATTGGTCCAAGAGCCACATAGACCCACTTAAGTTGGATTCAAGACATTACCATTGGGAGGATCTGATCTTTTTCTTTGAAGGATCGGATTGTTTATGGAGACAGTGTATTCCTCAGGAGGAATATTCGAATGTCCTTTGTGCCACAGTTTGGAGGCGGGAGGACATCACTCCGGGAAGAGGACTGCATGGAAGGTACTTCAATGTGGCTTATACTGGCCGACTCTGTTTCGCGATGCGCTCACCTTTGCGAAGTGGTGCCCAGTATGCCAGCAAATGGGAGGAACCGTTGGTTCCAAGGATGAGATGCTGATGCAGCCTGTCATCATTTGTGATGTCTTTGACACCTGTTGCATCGACTTCATGGGCTTATTCCCCGTCATCCTCGGATACGAATACATCCTTCTTACGGTAGACCTGCCAAGGTGGGTGGAGGCTATTCCATCCCGGGCTGCAGATAACAGGAGTGTCTGTTAATTTATTAGAGATCATATCGTCTCTAGGTTCAGGATCCCCAAAGTGTTGATATCTGATGAGGGTAGACACTTCGTAAACATAGATGTGAAGAAACTCTTGAAGTATTACGACATTGATCACCATGTCGCTAGTCCTTACCACCCACAAATCAAGGTGTCGAATAGAGAGGTGAAAACTATATTGCAAAAGCTTGTCCGTCTAGACAAGAAGGACTGGTCTCAGATCTTGGATCAAGTCCTGTTGGCTTATAAGATAGCTTACAAGACACCCTTAGGAACCTCCCCATCCAGGATGATATTTGGGAAGCCGTGACATTTGCCCGCTGAATTAGTGCACAAATCTTAATGGGCAATAAAGAAGGTCAACTGGAACACACACATAGGATAGAAATAAAGATAGATGGATCTGAACGAGCTTGTGGAAGTCAGAAACCGAGCATACGACAACAATTTGGTGTACAAGGATAAGGTAAAGCGTTGGCATGATAGATATATCAGACAAAAGACCTTTGTTCCTGGACAGAAGGTTTGGTTGTTCAATGCAAGGCTGAAGGTCTTCCAAGGAAAGATGAAATCCAATTGGACGGGTCCATTCATAGACCATGATGTGCATGATAGTGGATGCGTAGAGATATCTGATCTTACAGATGAAGCACAAACATCCCTAGTCAATGGATAACTGCTGAAGCACTTCGTCGAACCCAATGAACAGTTAGTCCATGTTGAGGAGATTGTACTAATGCACGAGACAAACTCAGTAGATACACATAGAGTCGCGTATGAGACCTTGCAGCAGTAAGCTCTAGCCATCAACAACATCGAGAAGATTCAGATCGCGATCCTTGTATGTATCCGCCCTTCTTGTATATTCTTTCCCTCCCTTCATTGACTCCAAGCACTCACCCCGGCACCATGTCTTTTCATGATTATACTTAGGATGACAAGATCCTATGTATAGGGAGGAGAGTGTCTCGAGTCCATTCACTATTCATTGTACAACCTCCAGATCCCATCGGTCCTCATACTCACTCCTGCTCTATACTTAGGCTGACTTGAACCTAAGTATTTGGGGACCGATGCCCATCATGTATATATTCTCATCCATTTCCCCTCTTGACCTTGTCCGCCCCAATTTTTGATCTTCTTCTACACTTAGGTTGGAAGAGCCTAAGTATAGGGGGCGAGACGACTTCTATATACTTTTTGTTAGCCTACGCTTAGCACGAGCTATGTCTTCTTCCTCGCTTTTCGTGCTCTAAGGACATAGCACATGCTAAGTATAGAGGGCGTGTATATATTACATATATACTTTACCCATAGCAACTTTTGCATATTTTTGTATATACTATACAATAACTACGGGGTGGGTAAAAATTGAAAAAAAAGAAATCATCATAAATCAAAGGATTCTTGTTTACTCTTGTATATCGTCTCCGCATTCAAAAAGAAAAGAAAGAGTCTTGCATAGCATGTCATTTCCATATCATCGACATATCTTGCATATGCAAAGTGAAAAGCTAGGGGTTCTGAACCAAGTTATGAATAGATGATGAGGAGGGAATTGATTTGACCTTAATCCACCTAATTTCAGAGGAACCTTATAGGAATTGGAGTTATGATTTCTTAGGTCAAGTGACTCAATTCTTTGAGTCCGCAAGTCTATGTTCACATGTCATCTTGATTAGTCTAAGTAGAATATCTCATACATACGCATGATTCTTATAGATAGTGACCTAACATGGGCAATCACAATGCACGTAGCTCTTTATAGATGATGTGGTGAGGAGGTAGAGTCCTTTATCTTGGAGTAGCATACGAGTTGAAACATCCGTCCTCCTCTAGGGATGGTAGTGCATCTCAACCTAGTCTAGTGGTGCTGACGTCTAAGGAAGGAATGTTGTGGGTTGCAATAATGCTTCAAAAGAGGGATAGTCTACTGGCTCAAGAGGAAAAACTCCTGATGTACATGCTGCACCTTGTATATAGTTCAAAAAAAATGCAAGAACTCCCAAAAAAATCAGACAGGCCTGAGTGAAAATAAAATACATGTCAGAGTATGTATATTATCAAGAAGCTTGCAACTGGATGACTTGGCTTCACTGGTCAAGCATCCTGGGATAGGTAGATACACTGACTACCATCCATTCTTTTCTCCACCCCCTCCTCTTGAGCTGGTCGCACTAGAACTTAGAAGGGAATACCTCGCTCCTCGAGGAAATAGTTACTGGACTGGGGAACTAGAGTTACCTTGTTAGAGGAGGCTTCTTCTTAGCCATTTCTGATGTGGAGAGCTATCTTACACTTACACAGTATAAGTAATAATCATAGTTATCAGAAATCTGCGTTGGAGGATTTGTTCTGACCTGACTATTGAGGCGTATTGAATAGAAGACTTGTGGAACTTGAAGTCTGTTAAGTCTTAAGTTCATATCCCAATAAGGTTCCGCTACACTATTAATCCAAAGGTCGAGTAAAGTTCCATTTTTCAACTTTTGTTCATGACCTGGGTATGGAACCCAAAATTATTTCACTCTTGCATTTCATCTTAGTTGCTCAGGGACGAGCACGGTTTAAGTATTTGGGGTTGATGAATATGTGATTCATCACTCTTAAAGTTGAAAATAAAGCCTTGTTCCTGAGTAATTAAAATCATATTTCCACAAATATTGCATAATTAGCAATCACGCATGCATTAATAACATTTGCATTTTCGCATTCGCATATGCATGAAATAAGAAGCCAAACTCATCTGTAAAATTCACTCTATACTATATATATTACTAAAAATAATACAAGAAAAATACCAGAAAAAGGCTAACTTGTAAAATTGACAAATAAAACCCAAACCAAGTTTTAGACCTTGGACCTTAGAATGCACACATCTCTCTCATACAACCTCAGATTTAGGTCCACTTAAAAATTAATACACATTCAGAGACCTTCAAAATGAGACTAATTTCATTTAAATCGGAGCTCGTATGCAAAACTTAGGTTTTGGGCCCCTATTGTATATTATATGTATGTATATTTTTACCCTTGTATTTTGTTACCTTAATCAACCTCGTTTACATTATTGGTCAACATGAAACTTATAGATCTTATCGAGATCTTCAACTTTCATGTTTTGAGTTTTTCCAAATTCGGCCATTTCCCCCATCTAATTTCACATTATTCCTCATCCATTCAGATTGGGTCGTGTGACGCCCTTTGGTTGCGCCACGCGACCCTACTCATCACACACTCCTCTTTCTCCAACGTCTGATGGCTCCCCCTTCCACCTGATCTCATCGATCCATTCCGCAACCCTTCTCAACCGTTAGATCAAAGGCCAGATATAATATGGGCCGATCACCCGTGCCTCACTCTCCTTTGACCAAGTGTCATCACCCCCACCACATGATCATCTCTAGGTGCTTTAATCGTCACTATTCACTCCTGCTAAATCCGACGCCCTTCGATTCGATGATAGATATCATCGTCACCATTCCTTTACGCTCGTATTTAAGCACGCCACGTGGTGCTTCCTGAGCCCTATGATCGCATCGCGGAGATCTAATCCTGGCCCTTACTTCGCTCCCATCTCTTTATCGTTTGATCATGCGATCCAACGACCATGATGTCATCGTATTCCTCCATCCACCTTCCTCATGCACGTCGCCCACCTCGCATTGACTTCTCCCCCTTTCCATTTTTGGCACCACTAAAACCACCATCTCCACCCATCGACATACCCATGACGTAGCCCCGACCTCCACCATCCTTGCCAGCACCCATGATCCCCATAACGCCCTCTTCTACGCTCCGCAAACTCCACGCACTCCATCATCTGCACATCCTTCTCTTCCCTATAAGTAACCAGCCTCCGACTTCCTTCCACCCTATCCGCCATAGCGAGAAGTATCCTAGAGCTCTGAGTTACCCATTGGTGACAACAATTGCGAGTGAAAGTGGCAACGACAGGACTTCACCTCCGACGAGATCCATGGCATAGCCATGCCGTGCTGCAGCTCCTCCAGTGAGCGGCTTGAGCTTAGGCCTGCTACCGACCTTCGAGCGACGACCGGAGCTGCTTCGGCGAGCCTCCAACCCCAGGTAGCTTTAGCCATTTCCTCTTCGATCTTCTTCCTGTTCTCTTTTGTTTTTCTCTTAATTTATTTTGCCGCCTCGTTTGAGTCCACCCTCCATCCACTATCCGCTGAGCTTCGCCTTGAAGCTCTGGTCTTCGTGCATCCCTTCGTTCGTCCCTTTGACATGTCGCACCTCCTCCGACCAAAGCTCCGCCTTCACGACGGAGGAAGATCACAGGCCGCCCATCGCTTCACATCCAGGCCTCACCGCACACACACACATCCCCAAGAGAATGAGCTCCTATCTTTTTGGCACGAACTAACCGTGCATGCACATTATCTTCACTGATTGGACATCTCGCCGGAGCTGCATTCGAGCTCCATCGACCCCGGCTTCCAGATCGCCCGAGCTTCATCCAAGTCCGTTGGTCACTCACCAACGTCTCCACGACCGATCCGAGCTAATCAAGAGTCACAAGCAAGCTTCACCGGCCACGGGAGACGGAGGAAGAGCCAGACCCCCTTTAACTGAGCACCTCCAAGTCTGTTGTAGTAGGCGACGGACCTGAGGAGCAAGACAAGCAGCTACCGCCTGATCCCCTTGATCGAACAGTCACGATCGCACCACGTCGACCCGCGCCCGACTCTATTGGATCATCTTGATCTAACAGACCTCGTCGCGACACGTTGCCTTCCCCCAGAAGCCATTGCTGTCGTTAGATCTATCATGATCTGACGGTTCCTAGGCGTGTCACGTATCCAACTCTCGCCATCGTTGGATCTATCTAGATATAATGGCCCAACGTCACGCCATGTACACACTCCGAGCCTCTTCCCCGACCCTAGGCTCGGAGCAACCGATGCAGCTCCTGAAGCACGACCGAACCACCAGAGCCTCTAAGCCTCCAACCGAGCCTCTGAAGTCTCTCGAGCCTAGTACCTCACGTGTCTCTCACAAGAGGGATGGTAAATATCACCGAGACCCCTGCAACTTTCCAGAATTGTAAATCAGTCCCTTCCAGGCATGCCACGTGAGAAGCACGTGTCCCCGTGGAAAATTTGCATCCATACCCTCTACGTTATAGGTATTTGCACTTCAGTCCTTGTATGCACGTTTTATTTTAAGCAATTTTAAAATTTGTCTTGCATTTTGGTCCCTATGTTTGCACGCATACTTAGGCATCCATTTGTCATCATTTTTAAATTCCAAAAGTTGCATGTTCTAGTTTTACTGTGCTTGATCTTTTGTGACACATGTCATATTTTTGTGAGCTTAATAGTATTTAACATCACTATTTTTGTGTAATTTGACATACTTTTCCTACTGTGTGCTCTAAATTAAATATTAAATTATTTGTTGCTCCAAAAATCACCATAAAATCACATTAGATCTAGTTTAAGTTGCTCTACACTGTACCTAAAAAATCAAACCATTTGCACGCATCTTGAGGCCTAAATAAATTAATTAGTCTTTTGCTAGATTAAATTTTAATAGATCTCATTTACATCATATTCTAAGTTTATCAATTTTCCTGGATTCATCTCACATAGATATATCTAGGAAAATTTTTATATATGGAAATAATGTGCTTTGGTATTTATGAAAATTAACTTTGCAAAAACTACCCTGCATTCATGATAAATTCATTTTTAATTTATTTAGAGTCTAAAAATTCCAAAAAAATTGCTGAGTCTCATCACACATAATCTTCTACCCAAATTTCATTAATTTTGAACTTCATTTGTCTATCATTCATGATTTAACTTACAATTTGGCTAGAAATTGCATCGTGTTTTCTTTAATTGCATAAAAAAGACCAAAAATATTCTCCTGAAAAACTGACATCAAAATTAACTTAAAATTCACCTGAGGAGAAAGCTGCCTACCTGAGTTCGACCTTGGGCTTGCCCAAGTAAAATAAATTTGCTCGTGTTTTACTCAATTAAATATGAGTGGTTTTTGACGAGTCTTCGATTACCTGACTACAATGAACGACAAAACTTAATTTGATCATTAATCCGATTGATTAACAAGGGTAGTCTAGTCCTTTTAAAGTAACCCACTCATTTTTTGGTTTGTATGTAGAGAGAGTGACCCACACACTAGGATAGAACCACGCCCGAACTCTTTTTAGACTACTATCTTGGGTTAGTCATTCTCCAGTGAGGATTTCTCCGGTAGCAGGTAAAGCGGCCCACAACGTCCTTAATAGATTGAATTGATCGGGTAGCCAGTAAACTGTCCGCAATTCATACTGGCTGGGAAAGATCTAACTTTGGGATTAGGCCAGTCTCCTGAGAGCATTGGGTTCCTAACAACTCTCTTTAACCTCTCTGATATATCATATTATCACCAAACTCTAAAATTGACAAGATAATTGACCGAACCTTCACGGTCTTCACATTGAGTTAAGTTGGTGAACTAGGGGTTTGTATTGTGTTTGCTTGCTAGTGATAAAGATCCTTCTGTGCAATTTACACCTTCATTCAATTTCACTCTTGCATTGACCTTCGTGTTCTCGCATCCTGTCTATTGATTTCGAAGATGTCGGACCGGAGTATTTCTCATTCGGACTTTGCGAACTCATTCTACGCTCTGAGCCGTTCACCTTCTATTCAGAGAGACCCACTTCACGAATATTCCTCCTTCTTCACTTTACCCTTCACAACATCAATGAATCCATTGTTTGAGATTGGATTTAATCTCAAATTAATATATAAGACTCCGTCAATGTTGAGCACTAATCGATTGGCATGTACCTTTTCAGAGTCAGAAGCCAGACAATTAATGCCACCAAAGGGAAAGGAAACCATGTCGGAGAAGAGCGAGATCAACATTACCATGTTAGCCTCCATTCAGTTAATTCAAGCCCAATTAAAGAGAAAGATAATTTCCAAGCCACACTAAGAGATATGATTCTTGAGATAAGACAAGAAAGAGAAGACATGAGAGAGGGTGATAATAGAAACTCTGGAGGTGGAATGGGGGAGAAGAACCTCACATAGAACCGGGCTAAGCCTACATTAAAGGATGCTTATAATCCAGGGGCAGGACAGATAAATTCTTGGATACAAATCCTTGCGATTAATGGGCATTTTGAGCTTAAGCATACTATTTTACCTCTTCGACCAATATTCCACGGAAATATTAATGAGGAACCTTATATACACCTCCAGCAGTTTGATCGTATTTGTGGAACAATGCACTAACCCAAATGTTCTATTAGAGGTAGTGTAGATGACTGCCTTTCCATTCGATCTGATGGAAAAAAACTTTGTATTGGTTAAATCCCTTGGGGAAGGTTGTCACTACTTGGGAAGAGTTGAGGTCTGCATTCATGAACAAGTATTATCTACTTGGACGCCTCAACCAAATGCGATCCTTGATTGCTAATTTCTCCCAGATGCCCCAATAGCCTATTCACGAGGATTGGGAAAGATTCAAAGATCTGATGGAGAAATGCTGCCATCATGATATTCCAAAGACTAGCCTTGTAAAAAAATTCTTTTGGGGTTTAAGCATTGAGAATCTGAAGCTGGTAAATGTCACTTGTGGGAGGAGCCACTTCAACAAGGACGAGGATGTTCTGTATCAAATTTTTGAGGAGATGGCGGAGTGTTTAGCAGCTCTTTCTTCTTCACGTACTTTTTAGAAGCACCCCGTCACCACCCCTACAATACCCCACAAGGATGCTAATGTGATAGCATCACATGAAGTGGATTGGGTGGACAATTCTGATCTGACCATTATTGGAAATCACTATCCAATGTAGATATTATCGAGAAAAGATCCAAGGAGATTGAGAAGCTTCATGTGATCGAGCAGAGGACGAAGAACCTAGATAAGCTGGATGAGATCACAAAGCACCTGGAGATTCTTGTGAGTACGATCAGTGTAGTCCATAGTACGAGTGCAGCAGCCGATACCTCTACTAGGGAGCAAACTTCTTCCATCCAGCAGAGTAGCAGAGGACCATCCATAGTTCAACATGTCTACTACATGCAGACACCTAATCAAGCTCAACTACATGCACAACTATAGTTCCGTACCAGCAGGAAGTATCCTACATTCCTGAGCATCAGTATCTACCTCCACTGTTATTAAGGAGGTGAATGGTATCTGGTTCGACCGTGAGCGAAACGAGCCCCGCCCATCATGGAAAAGCCAGCTGGGTTCACAGTAGGGTTAGAGACCCACCCACCAACTTCAGGGAGGCAGACAACAGCAGTACCAGCAGTTCCATCCTCACTTTCAGTCTCCACCACTCTTCCAAAATTGGAGACAAGTCCAACCACAACAGTAGTCTATGTACTTTCCTCATCCTAACCAACAACAGACTGCATACTATGGACAATATCCTCCCCCTCCTCCTCATTATCAGAATCCGTATGGTTACCAACAACCTCCGTACTATCAGTCTCAGCGGTAGCTAGTCAATGAGAAACTTGAGTCCCCTTCAGTTAATCCAGCACTAGACAAACTTGCATTTCTTATGAAGAACATGAATGAACTGACTCAGCAGGTCGATGACCTGACAACCACCAAGGCATTAATTCCAGTACAGGTCGAAACCAACCCCAACAATTTCATACGCAAGGAGAAGGTATCCAATAGCCCACCCACCTCGAAGACAGGTATGTCCCTTGATTTTATATTTGACGTTATTCATCTCAGGAGCGGTAGGAGATTACGGGCGCCTACACAATAGTTAGGGTTAGGACATCGAGCCATCTAGAGAACATCATTTTCTACATCATCTCCTTCACCAACAGTCGAGAGGACCAGTGTAGTAGCACCCAAGTCTGGAGTTTCACCACCTTCACCACCACATTCACCAGGCAGATGTAGATCACCATCAACAAGGGAGAATATACCAGTCACAGATTCTTCCTCTTTGCTAGTAGCAACATCCTGTTCTATTTTAGATTCTGTTTTTCTTGTACCTGATTTGGACAACATTGTACAGACTGATTTTGGTTGTCCTTTTATACATGAGGATTCTATTTTGAATAATGGAAATGAACGTCTACATGTTTCTTCTAATTCAGTGCCATTTCCTTTTGCTCTCAAATCCAAAAAATTAAAAAATTAAAAACAACCTTATCTGATCCTGGAGTAGTTGATATCTTACAAAACATCTTTGTAAAGCTACCACTCTTTAAGGACATAGAATACATGCCTACAGTAAAAAAGGGAATGAAAGAGGCATGTACACAAAAGCGTCAACAAGGAAGAACAAACAAAAGGAAAAAGAGAAGCACATCTTGACCATGGCCACAGTTCATGCCATCAGTAACCTCCCACCTAAAAAAAGACAAGGGAGCACCTCACATATATTGCCATATATTTGATCAAGAATTTTATCGTACTCTTCTCGATAGTGGTTCCTCCATCAATCTCGTGCCTTCCTCTTTACTAATTGAATTTCGGTCATGCCTCTTAAATCAACAAGGATGATTATCCAGTTTGCTAATTGATCGATTAAGAGGCCTTGAGGAATTTTAGATTACTTTATTGTAACGGTTCAGGGAATGAAATTCCATGTTGATTTTGTTGTCATGTATTTGGATATACCTACACTGTTACTCCATACCCCGATCAAACTGGGTCGACCATTCCTCCGAATGGCTGAAGCAACAGTTGGTTGTGGTACTGGAGAGATCATCTTTCACTCTCGTAGTGATAAGGTGTAAATTGAGTTTATCTCTGATCTTAGGACATCACCGCTACCTGCAGCTAATGAGACAAAGAAAGCTATATCAAAGCCAGATGATTGTGATTTTGTTTCTGAATTCAAAGAGACAGATCTTTTCACTAGTTTTATAGATACCAAGAAGTTCCTTTCCCAAAAGGACTCTATGGAAAGCACAATCGACATGAGTTCCCTTGGTGGTCCAATTAAGCCAGTTACTGATGGACAGATTGAGGATCAATCTGAGTTTTTAGAGCCTTCTGATATTCCTTTGATACACTTTTCTGAGATTACTGATGATAGGCCTCATTGTGAGAATTCAGAAGTACAGATATCTGAGCCATACACTGAATTTTTTGATTTATGCATAAATTAGAGACGTCTTTCTGAGATTATTGCCAAGATATCTACACCATTAATTGATAAGAATGTTGAACACCCTGTTGAGCCCCTCCCTCCTAAGCAGAGATCATTCATTGCAGATATATCAGAGATTTTACTTGTTGAGCCATTAGTAGCCAAGATGGATAGTCCATGGAGTACATATCATATACCGTCTACCAGTGCAGTATTAGAGGTTATTGTAGAGCCGATTTAGACCCCATGTGATCTCAAGGTTTTACCATTAATGCTGAAATATGCCTTCCTTGCGAGAATCCCCATATGTTTCTAGTCATCCTCAGCTTACAGTTGACCACTAAACAAGAATCTCGCGTGCTAGAGGTTCTTGAGAGAAACCGCAAGGCCATACATTGGAATATCTCGGATCTCCGTGGGATCAATCCAGCTTTGTTCTCGCTTCATATCTACCTAGAGGATGACTGTAAACCTTCCTGTGAATGTCAGCACCATCTAAATCCAAATGTAAGGGAGGTGGTCATGAAGGAGATCGGAAAATGGTGTGATGCTGGCTTTGTATATCCCATTTCGGATTCCAAGTGGGTCTACCCTTTACATGTGGTCCCGAAGAAATCCAAGATTACTATTGTAAAGAATGATCGTGGTGAGGAGATTCCGACTCGGGTACCTACTTCATGGCATGTCTGTGTAGATTATCGATGCCTGAACTCAACTACCAAGAAGGATCACTTTCCACTGCCCTTTATTGATCAGATTATTGAGAGGTTGGTAGGGAAAGAGTATTTTGCTTCTTGGATGGGTACTCGGGATACAACCAAGTTGCTATCGCTCCTAAGGATCAGGAGAAAACTACTTTCACTTGTCTGTTTAGCACCTATGCCTTTAGATGGATGCCCTTTGGATTGTGTAACACTCCCGCTACATTCCAAAGGTGTATGTTGGCCATTTTTGCCGACATGGTGGGTAGTTTCCTTGAGGTCTTCATGGAAGATTTTCTTGGTCTACGAGGATAGTTTTTACACATGTCTTGCTCATTTAGACAGAGTTCTCCAACATGCTGTGAGGTAAACCTAGTGCTCTCATGGGAGAAGAGTCACGTTATGGTGACTAATGGGATTGTATTGGGCCATGTAATCTTCAAACATGTTATGGAGGTTGACCCGGCTAAGATTGATGTGATTTCCAAGTTAGAGCCACCACAGAATTTGAAGCAGTTGAGGTCATTTTTGGTACACATAAGATTCTATAGGCGATTCATAAAGGACATCAGCAAAATCGCCAGACCTTTGACTGAGCTTCTGTGCAAGGATATTGATTTTATTGTCGATGAGAAAGTTCTCCTTGCATTCAATCAGATGAAAGACATGGTTACTAGTGCTCCTATCTTACAATCACCTGATTGGTCTCTTCCTTTCGAGATCATGACGGACGCCTCAAATTTCGTAGTTGTAGCTATTTTAGGATAGAGAAGGGATGGGATACCATTTGATATACACTATGCTAGCAAGACTCCAGATGAAGCACAACAAAATTATACAATTACAGAGAAGGAGATGTTAGCAGTTGTGTTTGGGCTAGAAAAGTTCAGATCTTACCTCATCGGGTCCCATGTTATTGTATACACGGATCACACTGCTATATGATACTTGCAGGCAAAGAAGGATGCCAAACCACACTTTATAATATGGATCCTTCTTCTCCAGGAATTTGATTTAGAGATTCGAGATAAACTTAGAGTGAAAAATGTTATGGCAGATCACCATTCCCGTATCATGGATGTTGAGACCTCTGAGAAGAACATGATCCCTTTTTCTGAAACCTTTCTAGATGAGGCCATTTTGTCAGTGGACTCACTCCCATGGTATGCTGGAATTGTGAACTATCATGTCTCCAAGAAAGTACCACAAGATTGGCTGAAGTACAAGGTAGACAAATTTCTATCAGAAATTCATTATTACCAGTGGGAGGATATGTACCTATTTCGCGAGGGTGCAGATTGTATCCGGAGAAGGTATATTCCTCAAGAGGAACACACCAGTATACTTGAGCATTGTCACAAATGGGCATCATTCGAGGAAACACACGACAACAAAGGTTTTACAGAGTGGCCTATGGTGGCCCATATTGTTTAAGGATGCTACAGAGTATGTTCGAGGTTGTACTGACTGTCAGAAAATGGGAGGAACTGTGGGTTCCAAAGATACCATGCCCCTTAGATACATACAGATTTCTGATGTTTTTTATTCTTGGGGGATATACTTCATGGGCCAATTTCTTGTCAGTTAGGGATTTCAGTACATCTTGCTCGCTGTGGATTATGTTAGTCGATGGGTGGAGTCTATCCCCACCCGAGCCGCAAATAGTCGTACAACGTGTTCCTTTCTCAAGGACCACATTATTGCATAGTTAGGGATTCCCAAAATATTGATTTTAGACGGGGGAAGCCATTTCATTAATAGAGAAGTAAAGAAGTTTGTGAAGGAGTACACCATTGAGCACAGAGTTGTGTCTCCTTACCACCCTTAGACTAATGGCTTGGCAGAAATTTCAAATAGGGAGATAAAGACGATAATGCAAAAACTTGTACGTCCAGATAGGAAGAACCGGTCCCAGATGCTTGACTCGATTCTATGGACTTATCGGATGATGTACAAGTCTTATTTGTGTATGTCTCCCTACAGATTGATGTATGGAAATCCTTGCCACTTGCTAGTGGAATTAATTCACAAATCTTTATGGGCACTCCATGTATGTAATCTTGATTATGAGAAGGTAGGAAAGAACATGAAGTTAGATATGAATAAATTACTGGAATTCCGAGACTTTGCATATGATAACTCACTCATGTATAAGGAGAAAGTTAAGCATTGGCATGATAAACACATTCGAAGGAAGACTTTCTCTCCTGATCAGAAAGTTTGATCATTTGAAATTCAAAAGCAAATGGTCAGGACCGTTCATTGTGAGAGTCATGCGTGGCAATGGAAGTATTGTCACATCTGGGTTGTCATCTGACGCACAACCATTGGCTGTGAACAGTCAGTTGCTGAAGCCATATCTAGATCATGATACATTCCTATTCGTTGTGGATCTTATATCTTTGGTATCATACGATGATCTTTTGATTCCATCTTTTGTGTCTGATGCATGAGCTGACTACCTCTTGTCTATCCTTTTGTTTCACTCTTTCTTCTCCTGTTTTATCGTTCATCCCTTTTCCGTGTGTATATATTCTATACTTAGGATGTGCTTTATCCTAAGTATAAGGGGGTAAAGGATTTGTGTTGTTCATATTCGTCCCTTTCATCACTCTTGTTGTTGCCTATACTTAGGGATATTGTACCCTAAGTATAGGGGGGGTGATGTTGTACATATTGTATTTTTTGTATCTTCCATTGACTATGTATATTCTCTTCATCGTTTTTCCCTTTTGTACACTCTACTATACTTAGGATTACTTGATCCTAAGTATAGGCGGGATCACCAACTTCTCTTATTTTTATCTTTTCTTTGAGTCATTGTTGCATAGGAGTCTTTTCACTTTTCTATATTTAGCACGAGTTATGTCTTCCTTTGTCGCTCTCTGATCACTATGAGGACATAGTTCGAGGTAAGTATAGGGCGATGTCGTATATATTGTATATATACTTTAGACAAAACTTGTTCTTTTAAGATAATTATTTTGGGGGTATATATATATATAATTTTGTAAAATCCACATGTGTAAAAAAACAAAAAAAAACAACAAAAACAAAACAAAAAAATCTTGTAAATACTTGTATATATTCTACTAACCCTTGTCCATTAAAAAACCTAAAACATTACAAAACCAAAAATATAGAAAAATCTTCATAATTAAAAAAAACTTTCTTTCACATCAGCATTTTCTCGAAAATCCATAAAAAGTTCAAAATGAGAAAATTGTTTGAAAAAAAAATTGTTCTTTTCACATGTGCATCATTTAAAAAAAATGCTTTCTCTGCATTGTACATATTTTCTTGCATTTGCATGTGCACTTTTCTAGATAGTATTGACATTTAAACTAAGTCTAGAATAAAATTGAATAATAGAGTTTAGTTTGACCTTAATCCACTTAATTTCGGAGGAACCTTATAAGAAATGGAGTTAAGACTTTTCAGGTACTAGTGACTTAATTCGAGTCCATAAGACTATGTTCACATGTCATCTTGAGTAGTCTAAGTAGAATATTTAACAACACATGCATGATTCTTTAAGACTGTGGCTTATCACGGACAAAGCACTCTACATGTAGCTCTTCATGGATGAGGTAGTGAGGAGGCATAATCTTTTAGTTTGGGATAGCATACGAGGGTAGTACGTCTAGGCAGAACCTCTCGACTTCCTCTAGGGAAGGAAGTGCGTCTCAACCTGGTCTAGTGATGTAGAGGTCTAAAGACATGATGCTGTGGGGTTGCAATAATGTTTCAAAAGAGCGATAGTCTACTGTCTCAAGAGGAAAAACTCCTTATGTACATGATGCACCTTGTATATACTTTTAAAGAAAAGAGTATGAAAAAATACAGAATCTCCAAAAGAGGACATGCCTGATTGAATAGTAAAATGCCTGCCGGAGTGTATATACAAGATAAAAAAATACAATAAGAGCTTCAAAGATAATTTTTTGTAAGCTTGCAGCAGATGACTTGGCTACATTGGTCATGCATCCAAGGATAGCTAGCTACACTAGTTACCATTCATTCTTTTCTCCATGTGCTCTTCTTGAGCTGGTTGTACTTGAGATTAGAAGGGAATATCTCTGCTCCTCGAGGAAAGAGTTGCAAGATCGGGGAACTAGAGTTACCTTGTTGAGGGAGGTTTTTTATTTGCTACGTTTTGAGTTGGGGAGCTATATCTCACTTACATCATCCAAGTAAAATTCAGTCGCAAGAATTTGTGTATGTAGACTTGTTCTGACCTGACTGTTGAGGTGACCTGAATAGGAGTCTTATAGAACTTAGAGGCAGTTAGGTTTTAAATCCATCTCCCATTAAGATTCAGACACACTAATAATCCAAAGGTTTGACAGGGCTCCAAACTACAATTTTATGAAGAAAAGTTTAATACTCAATATTGTCCTAACTTCTTTATTTTTCCTTCCTTTTTTCTTCAATTCACTTATTCTTTCAAATAAGTGCTTGCTAAGGGACTGGCAAAGGTAAAGCATAGAGGGATGTTGAATCTACAATTCGTCATCTTTATTCATTTATTTTAGCTTTAAATCCCTTATAAAACACATGTACATAATACTAACTTCATATTCTTACTAACTTGCCTCTATGTATAAATATTATATATTTGTATATTATTTTAACCTAAAATAAATAAAGAAAGAAAGAAAGGGAAAATAAAGAAAATAAAAGACTATATATATGTAATAGATATAGGCTGACCGAACCCAAGGAGAAGGTCAAGACTTGACCTGATCGACCATGAATAAAGTAGGGGGAGTTAGGGTCCTTAATCAGAAAATCCAAAAAATGTGTGTTTTGTAAATATTTCTCACTTACTGTGTAAACCTGTATAAAACTAACACTATTTTATTTGTATATAAATTAACCTTAAATAAAATAATTTTAAAAACAAAAGTTGTAAATAAAAATGTGGTCTAAATAATAAAAATAATTGCACAAAGAAGTCATGTATATAATAAAAGTATCCACATCCAGAAAGAGCCATTAAACGATGACTGAAAGATTAATTCCGGCTCCATTTGAACTCAGATTGATCAAAACTCACTTCCATTGTTTTCTAAGTTAAATTATCTTTCAAATGGCTATAATTTCATATTTTTGGAGTTACGGTTGAAAAGTTGATTTTCTAGGGTGGTTTGTGCAATTTTACCATTTATTTGTACATATTGTATTTCTAAATATTTGTAAATATTTTTACTAAATATTGAAAATAAAAAAAATAATGAAAAAATAATGAAAAAAAACTAATTTGCTTATTTACCCATGTAGATAATGTCATATTTATATATAACATATATAGTTAATTTTCTTAACTATCACAAAAAAATAAGAAATTAACATTTAATTTTACAATAAATAAAGTGACGAAAATACAAAAAAAATAGTTAATTTTGGTAAATATTTTTGACACTTATCTTTTTATCTCTATCTCATTCCAATTTTTTCCTTATCTCTTTATCTCATTTCAAAATTTTGAACTTCTATCTCATTCTATCTATTAATAAGGTTCCTTCTTCATCTTTTCAACTTGATTAATCTTTGGTGAGAGGAGCCCGATCTCCGAGAGTCTTCTTGTCGCAGAAGGTGCCTAACCTTCGAGTCGTCTGGTGACAGCGAGTCGATCTTCGGTGATCAAGGTCTTTTCTGCTCCTAAGATGAGATCCATTTTCTTGTTTTTCATCTACATTAATCATAGTTTTATTTTCGCGTAATTGTTCTTCATTGTAATTTTGTTTTTCTATATCGTAAAAATCCATCACGAATTGATTCACCATCGATCTCGAGTTTTCATCTCATTTTCTCGATTGCTCCGTGTTCTTTTCTACCTCGTACAATTTTTAACCTCCGACCACACACGGTGGTCGGAGATCCGGTTCCATCCGTCATTTTCCTCGGAACCGTACTCATCCATATCTTCCGTTTTGATTTATGGGATCGAGTCAACATGCTTGTGTCCTAATTTGTGTATAAATAAAAAGAATAAAAAAATTGTTTTCTTTCTCTCTAACATTTGTTTTGCAGGATCATCTAAAAAATAAAAAATAAAAAAAATATTTTTTTATTTTCTGCTTTAATTTCTCTATTTCAAATTTAAAAAATTTAAAAAAATAAAAAGAGTTTTTATAACTATTTACATTTAAAAAAATAAAAAGAGTTGATGGCGACAACGCGAGCGCCTCTAGCGGCACCACCACCACCAGGCGCGCCTCCACCGCTTGGACCTCTTAAAGCCACCACGCTCCATCCCTCCACCTTGGAACCGCCATAGCCACCTACGACACCGCCCCTTCAACTAGACTGCCGTCAACTCCACCCTCGGCTGAAGCCACCGCCCGCCGTCACACTTCTAATGCTTAGGCGGTGTCTCTGCTCCGCAATGCCACTGCGCAACCCCTTCACGCTGACAAATGTGAGTCACCGTGCCTTCGCCTAGGGTGAACCTCCACCAGTCGCGCCTCCATCGCTTGGACCTCCATCCGCCACGCGAGGCCGCGAGCCACCTCCATTCTCCGTTGTCGCTTGGGAGGGGAGTAGCCATCTCCATTGTCAACCATCCATGTGAGATCACCACCATTCTTCGATGTCGCCTGGGAGGGGAGCAGTCATCTCCATTGCCGACCACATCGAGGAAGGCGACGCCCTCTGCACCTGCCTATTGGAAGAAAAGAGAGGGGCGGTGGTGTGACCCTCCATGCCCTTCTTTTGAAGAACCAAGAGTAAGAACGAAGGGAACCCTAGGGTTCATTTTTGAAAAAAATAGAGAACTTACAGTCATACCCTCAGAATTTCTTAAATTTATAGAGAAGTCCTATACCAGAATCTACGTACGTGCTTCGCACATTATTCCTGGGTAAATTGCACATTTCCCCTTCTATTTTATTTCGTTTATTTAATTAATGCAAAAACAAGAACTATCTACACTTCAGTCCTTACTTTGCAGACCTTGACTTTGCTTGCTTTTCTTAGTGAAATAAATATTTTCTTTGGTCAATAAATCTTCCAAAAATCATGCTACACTTTTGATGTGCTTATCCTTTTAGCTTTAATTCTTCATTACATTTTATCATCATTTGTTATTATTGGAAAATAAAAAACAATGTCTTTTTCTTTTTCTGAAATTCAAAAATTCATAAAAATTTGAATATTACACTAAAAATTCCAAAAAAATAGAATAATGTCCTTTCATTGTCTTTTAATTTCTATCCAAATTTCACTCATTAATTCAAGTTAAAACCCCAAAAAATGAAAACATAGAAAATCTTATAAAAATCACAAAAAATTTTATAAAAATTAAAAATTATGATTTTAGCTCTTGTTTGTAGATATTTTCCTCTATTTCATCATAAAAATAATTTCCAGGAGTTTTGTGTACTTAAAATATTTTTAAGTTGCAAATTACTCCAAGTTGTGCTCTGTTTCTTATTTTTGTCATTGTTTGATTTTTAGAAAAAATAAAAAAACATATTAAAATTATAAATAATCTCTAAAAACATTTCAAAAACTTTAAAATACAAAAATATTTTCTCTGGATTTTTCTGATCATTTTTTATATAATTAAAAAATACGAAAAGAGTTTGGTGTATGTCACCAAACTCTTTTTGTATTTGAAAAAATTGAAAATAAAATCACTAAAAAATTGAAAAATGAAATCACTAAAAATTGCAAAATACAATCACTAAAAAATTGAAAATCATAAATTAAAACATAGAAAAAAAATTAAAAAGGGAAAATTCCACAAAAACCATGGATAGTTTGCTTTTGAGATTCCTACTTTTCTCTTAGTTGATTTTCATCGATTATTTGAATAACCCTCGTGAATTGTAGCCTCTCTAAGTTCGATCATGTCCTCTATACATGTAAATAAGTAGCAAAAATTTATCTTGCTCGCATTATTTATTCGTTGTAATTATTCTTTAGCGAGAGAAGAAAAAAATAAATTTGTTTGTTGCGGGATTTTTTTAGGGATAACAACGATGACTTTATATCAATTAAACCAAACCTCGAGAATCGTGTGTCAACACAGGCCCAAGCACATACTGCATTTTAGGAGATGTTGAATGATGTGATGAACACACCAGCAGCAGGAGGAGGTAGACCCCGTGATGATCCAGACGAGTAAGAGCCAGAACAAGTGAGGTAGAAACCCACGTTAAAGGAGATATCTAACCCTGGAGACATCAAGATGACCGAGTTGATTCTCATTCCACCAGTGCACGCTTACTTTGATCTCAAGCCTCAGCTCCTTGATATTCTCCCATCATTTCACGGGAACACCAATGAATAGCCTTACATTCACCTGCAACATTTCTCACGCATCTGTCATAATACCCACTACCTAAATGTTCCTTTGGACGTAGTGATGATGATGGCATTCCCTTTCAGTCTACAGGACAAAGCCCTATACTGGGTCAATCATGTGGAAAAGGTTGTAATGACATGGGAGGAACCAAAATCCGCCTTTATGCATAAGTTCTATCCTTTTGGTCAGCTCAACCAGATGGGAGCCAAGATCAGCAACTTCTCCTAGGGTTCCCATGAGACCATTCATGAAGCCTAGGAGATATTCATGGACTTGCAGGAGAAGTGCCCCCACCATGAGATACCGAGGACTAGTATGGTCCAACATTTTTTAGGGGATTGAACATAGAAAGATAAAGGCTCGTCGACACAACCTGTGGGGGTGGGGATCTCATTTCAACAAAGATGAAGATGTAGTTTGGCAGACTTTCAAAAATTTGGAAGAAGGAGAGGCCGCCCACTCCTCATCTTGTGCCTACTAGAAACCACCCCAGTTCCTCCTCAAGTAAGTACATATAGTAGTGTATCGTGTCAGAGAGAGATGAGAGCTCCAACCACAACATCATCAGGGACCATCTCTCAAAGGTTGGCATTATTGAGAAGTGATCACAAGATCTCGAGAAGCTCTCTATGATCGAGAAGAGGATGCAACACATAGACAAGCTATACCAAATCACCAAGTAGTTAGAGTTTTTGGTGAGCACCATTAGCTCTGTCCAATTAGTGACACCACCAATAAAGACCCCAGCTTAGAAGAGGGATGAGACATCACCGTCACAACAACCTCAGTCGAGCCAGCAACTACTAGCAGTCCAGCATGGGTACCACGTGTAGGCGCCCGATCAGGGATAACCACAGAAGTAGATGGCGGTTTACCATCCAGACTTCCTTCCATCTTTGGATCCAGCTTCTCTGCCACCACCCGTGATTCAAGAAGTCAATGGTGTTTGGAGCAATGACGCACATCTGATTCATCCTACAGGACATCATTAGGGCCAACCACAAGCCAACAAGGCCTACCACCAACCTTAAGGTGGTCATTTTGGACAGTCCTCTCAACCCCCACCTCAGTATTGCTAGCCGTTATAGTATAATAACTAATGGAGGTAGAACCAGCAATATGAACAGCTGCAGTACTGCTCGTCATAGTTGTATCACCAATACGCATCTATACCACATCAACGATATCCTCCTCCCTCCTACCACCAGTACGAGCATCCTCTACCTCCTCAACCACATCAATAGTCACCGCCTCAACCATACAACAATTGGCTACAACTTGGTCTGCATGCTGAACCTTTATAGACGAGTCCAATGAACCCGGCCCTTGATTTCATGGCCCAACTTATCAAAGGCCTAGTAGATATGACAAAAAAGATCGACGACCTAACCGCCACACAAACATCCATTTCTGTGCAGGTAGAAGCGAATCCAAATAGCTTCAAAAGAAAAAAGTAGGTAGAATGTGATTCCCACTCTACAACTGTAGAGCCAGATAGTTGTAATATTGCTTTATCTAATGTTGTCATTCTTAAGAGTGGTAGGACTTTACTTCCATCTACTGCAAGTCAAGGGGAGAATAAAGCTTTGAGAGGTGAATCATCATCTTATGCATCAACCGTGCCGGCCATAAGGATGGGTAAGGAAGAAGAAGGAGGAGGAGCCATGCCAACTGTTATTCACCTCCACCACCATCAACAAAAGCACCAAAAAAATAAAAAAGCTCAAAAGACCAAAAAGATGTTCGTTGTCGATGTGAAGCCGGGATATCCAGGAAGGAACCGCCGGCAACAACTGATCCTATGCCAGCCAACAGAGCCGAGACCATGTCTTTTGTTTGTCTACTAGTGCTAGCACAATCATTTCCAGTATGTACTCCTTTTTATGAACCAAATGTATAGAAAATTGTGGACAAAGATTTTATTGTAAATAAGAACTCTGTTTCTGATTTTAGTACTATAAATATTCCTTTTTTCATGTAGCAATATAAAATTCCGAAAAAAATGCAAAATTAAAAAGTGCTTTATCTGATATCGAAGTTGTAGATATCCTCAACAATTTGACTGTTGAGATTCCTAATAAAAGCAATGGAATACATGCCCGTTGTGAAGAAAGGTTTGGAAGAGGCACGTATAAGTATGCATCGACCAACACGTAACAACATACCCCAACAGGTTGAGAAGCACATTCTTACCATGGCCACGATTACAACGATCAACAATCTCCCTCAGAAAAAGCAAGACAAAGGAGTGCCTTTTATTAGTTGCGAGATTTTCGATCAAGTATTTGAACTCACGTTGCTCCACAATGATTCTTCTGTCAACCTCCTGCCCTCTTCATTATTGCAAGAACTTGGGCTAGGCACTCTCAAGCACACATGAACGATCCTTCAATTTGCTAATCGATCCATCAAGCAACCTCGAGGGCTTTTGGAAGATGTTGTTGTAAAGGTACATAACATGCAGTTTCTAGTTGATTTTGTAGTCCTCTATATGGAATCTCCTGCACCCTTACTCCAGACTCCTATGATCCTAGTCTATCCATTCTTGCGCACTTCAGACGATGTGTTTGATTATGGGTCTAGAAAGATCATCTTCAGCTCGAACAATAAAATTACCATAAACATGAACAATGAGAGTAAAGTTGTAACTGATGAAAGTCATGCAACACCGCCTGAAGCAGACCATGACTTCATTATAGAAATCAGAGATACACCACTCTCTTTGAACAATTCATCGATACAGGAAATCATCTTCATTTAGGAGGACTTGGAAAGCACAGTCGACGCAAGCTCCGATGATACTTGGGAAACAGAGTCCAATTTACTGATGCATATTTTTGATTTCGTTGATTCACTTCAGCTCGAACACAATGATTTCATTACATATCCAGTCAACACATCGTTAGCATCTCAATAGGGCAATGAGGTCAACAATCCTGCAAAAGTTCAGGTAAAGCATCCTCCAACCAGCATCATTTCAGAAGTGATCGAGAAGCCGAACAATTGGAATCGGAACTAAAGCCACTTCCAGTAGGCCTGAAATATGCTTTCCTTGCAGGTGCATAAAACATGTATCTGGTCATCATCAGTAGCAGGCTGACCTTGGATCAAGAATCTCGACTCCTCGAGATTCTAGAGAAGAACCGCAAGGCACTTCGTTGACATGTTTCAGATTTCACGGTATAAATCCTGCTCTATGCTCACACCACATCTACCTGGAAGTAGATGCCAAGTCATTCCTCAAGTTTTAGAGAATACTAAACCCGAATCTGAGGGACATCATCATGAAGGAAATCATGAAACTGTGTCATTCATGCTTCATTTACCCCATCTTTGACTCCAAATTTGTAAGCCCCCTGCACGTAGTTCTAAAGAAGTCATTGAAGGATATAGAAATTATCATTAAGCGCATCACGGAAGCGTGAACGTCGTATCGTATATGACGAAGAACGACTAGTCGTACTAGTTGTTCGGTGTAGCGGAATTTAAAAAAAAATCGATGAAACCACAAGATCCGAGAACCATTCTCAGATTGTTTCATCTATAACCACAACAAGTATAATGCAATACCTCTTGAAGCGTGGTTGATCGAGTCTCTAAGAGAAGAGACCTCCTGTATCAAGTCTGATCGTCGGCAAGACTTCTTGCGAGCACGGGGATGAACCGCGTTGTCCTCGTAATCCAAGAAGTTGATCCAAGAGTGGTTGCTCCTGATCTCGTCGCACGAGATAGAACATATCCTTCTTGGGCGTAGCACACCAAGAAGATGGAGAACCGAAGAACATCGAAGCGGCGGTGCGGTGGCGATGGCATCGACGATTCCCTCCTCTAGGGTATGGTGGACGGCCACCAATATTAGAGGGAGAGAGGGCTGTCGTGTATGAAGAGAGAGGGAGAGAGAGCTTCAAGATCACATGTGTAGAGAGAGAGCATGGTATGCCTCTCTATTTACAGGGTTTGGGATCCATGGATCTCAATCCATGTGACATATAAAATCAATGGTTGAGATTGATTTATGTCTAATCTAATGGTCAAGATTGTTGTTGGAAAAACCAACAAATTTAGGTCAAAATATATTTAACAAAAATAAAATATAAATTAGTCCTAATTCAAGCCAATAAATAAGGAGAGAATGTACATGGAGATTTCATCTCCATGCACATTCCATGTGGACGGCCACACATTCCTATTAGGAATGGTGTGCTGCCCATACCTTTCATGGAGAGAGCAATCTCATGGAAATCCATGAGATTGCTATCTCCTTGATAATCTCCTTTATTTATTTCCAACAACTTTTGTTGACTTTTATTCTTCAAAAATAATTCACAATTATATTTGAGAATATTGCAATCTTGACATGGAAAAATTGTGAATCATATTCACAACCCAAAACAACATATAATTTACATTGTCAATTAATTACACAATCTGTATCCAATACACATAATAATTAATCAACACATATAAATTATAATTAGCTCTCTCCAATACATTATAAATCATATTTATAATATATTATGAATAATTGGATATTTCTATCCACATTATTCTTATCCACATTAATTAAATCACATTTAATTATATTGGATAATTTCTTCATACATCAAGATGATTAAATCACATTTAATCATGATTTCTTCAATGCTTAGATCTTATGGAATTATTCTTGAACCCTTCAAGAATAATGCAATCTCTCCGCAGATACTTGGAGATAAGGACAGGGTGATTGTATTGTTCCACGTATAGTGACATGGATATTGAGATCGTATCTCAAATCCAGATCGCGGGCCTCCCATAGATGCTTGATTAAATCAAGATCGTAAATCTAATCTTCTCATTGTATCTGAATCACTTTCAGATCAATGTCCAACATTTGGACTAAGATCAGATTACTTCTCTACTGAGAGGAGTCACTAAAATTCAGACCCGTTTCATCACTCCCTAGGAATGGAAGCGTCATGGTTATACAATCGTTTATGATCAAATCACCCTCAGGTATTCCCAATACCTGTACATCCTGCATACTGGAAGACTCAAAATTAACCCTAAAGTATTAGATCAACTTTACACTGTCTACTTCATGGTTTTATTAGTAAGTTTCTCATTCGATCATTGGGAGTCGGTATCGATCATATACTTTCTAAAAGCATATATCATACCTAGGTCTTGATCATATACTTTCAAAAAGTATATATCAAACCTACAAATTCAGTCAAGCTTCCAAAGCGAGACGACCATGCGCATGGAATTTAATTCTTCCCAATATCTCATGAGTGAGCTCATGTCTTTCGGTTCAGTAACTGAACCTGTATGATCCCTTTGAGAGATCGTATTACTCATATGCCCTTATATGCACACCGGTGCGCCGGTGTATAGACCTTGGTTAGGTCATCAACCTATTGATCTGCCAAATGTACATACTCAGACATATAGTAACACATCTGTCTCCGGTCAGAGGATGTGTGCCTATATCATGACAGCATACGATATAGGACTTTGGTTATCTCGATCTCGTTAAGTCAACTCTTTGACCTAACTAATCTAACACCTCCGAATCTCTTTTCCTATGCAGAGGACCTACGTCAACAGGTCAGTCAGATATCAGCCTTCAGAGATAAGGATTGCCATCTCCTACTCAGGCTGGAGATCATCTCTTAACAATCATTTCACGGTGCTTAATGAGTCCTCAATCTAACCCTTTAGATATTCATCCAAGCACCAGCCTATATGATTCAATAGTTGAATCAACAGCTGTATGATTATTAAGATGACCATGGTACATACCCCTGATTGTACTAAGGTACCTATTACACAAATTATTCATTCTTCATTTCAGATCAGGGAATGATATATGCAATAATATTTATTTCATAATGGCTCGCCGTGGGCTCATATTTCCAACAATCTCGCACTAGCCAAAAGAGCCATTAATGGGATAATCATTTAAACTCGCACTCATGTCACAATGATAGGCTATTTAGAAAATAGCTAGGTAAGCTGATCAGTCACTTTGTTCCTACGAGACTATGCCAAGTCCTTTTACGGCACTTGCATATCCCTAGTAATAGTGCTCGCATCTAATGCGAATGTTGCATCTTATGCAATCAATACTCAATCTTGTTAAAAACTATAGTGTCCTTGACACGACGGCTTAACAATTATGATAACCAGTATTTCCATAATCCTTATCAGAATACCCTTATTCCTGGAGATCACTATCTCCTAAGGTATCTACAGGTAAGACCTTTTAGATCACTATCTATAAAGTCTTAAAAATTTTGAAGATAAGACTTTGAGATTTCTATCTCAAAAATCTTGTCATCTATGAAGATTTTGTTATTACTGCAACCAAGTGTTTTATTTCCATAGTAGGATTAGTAACAGTTTACTACTCCCACTGCATGGCAGCCATCTAGCTTTTGTACACATCCAGTACACATCCGGCTTCTCAGAACTGATGCCCAAGGGCAAGTAGTTCTAGCATTCACTTCCTCAACTCTTTGAGGTGATGTCCCTTTAGATAGGTCAGTACCATATCTTAAGGGATGGAAGCCATTCTTGGAATTTTCCATAAAATGGAAAATGTCCAAGATGTAATGTTAATGTGACAGTCCCAATACCCTCTTCTCTTTTCTCCTGAACAACTTCAGAACCAAGATCTAAGAGGTATCTTTGAAATCATATTTCAAGATATGGAATAGTCAGTCTATAAAACACATTATTATCCTTATATCATTTTAAATGATTAGGATATTATCTACATTTAGCACGATGAACACAAAGGTACTCCCACTAAGCTTCACATGGCTCATCCAGATTCTACCTGAAATCATAACATTTATAATTTCATCAAATCTTATGATCCAACTTCAAGAAGCTTATTTGAGTCCATAGATGGATTCCTTAGCTTGCACACCTTTCTTTCCTCAACCATGATGCCCTGGGGCTACTTCATGTGAATATCCTCAAAGAGGTATTCGTAAAGGAATGCAATATTGACTTACATCTTGAAGATGCAATAGTCAAGTTGTGTAGCTAAGGTTAGCAATATTCTGATGGTTTTAAGCATGGTCACCGAAAAGCAAGTCTCATCGCAAGCAATGTCTTCTCTTTCAGTGTGTAGCTCATGGCTACGAACCGTGCTTTGAAGATCTCTACCTTCTCATCAAGTTCCCTTTCTCTTGAAGATCCATTTACACCTTTACAGGTCTTACCCATATAGGTGGATCCTCGAGGGTCCATATACAACACTTGTATATGAAGTCTACATGAGACTTTTATTGCTAACATCCATATATCCATGATATGATCTTCAGAAGCTTCATCACATGAAGTTCGATCATTGTCAGATTTCTCTGACACATGGAATCCATCCTCAAACTCATTTGAAGAGGTATTAGTGTTTCATCTTCAATTGTCCTTTTAGTTTCCAATTTCAGGAGCCTCATTGTCTTCTCAAGATTAAATGAGTTCCTACACTTCATTTTCATCTTGATTCTCAAGAGTCTCAACCTCTAAGAATCACATTCTCAGAGATGAGATACTTTAAGAATCTCAAGGTCATAAAGTAGGTATCCAATACCATCCTTTATTTTCTTAATGAAGCAGCATTCTCAAGTGCTAGATTACAGCATACATGGAACCTTATTAAGGATAAACATTGTAGTCTCTACTACACATATATACCTGGAAACTAAGGGATAATTATGATAAAAATTCATCATTGATAAGATCATATCATATATGATCCAATTGCATCTACATATAACTCTATTGAGTTAAGGTGTGTTAGGAGGATTGAGATAGAAATGATATTCATATCTCTATAAGGTATTTTTTGAATTTATCTAGCAGGTACTTGCTACCTAGATTAGATCAAATTCATTTTGTCTTCCTTCAAACTTTGGTTCTAAACCAAAAATAATGAAATCTTTGAACATTTCAAAGGTTTCTTAGATGAAGAGAAGAAATCTCATATCATACATAATCATCAATAGATATCACATATCCATAATGTTACTATGATATAGATGATTCGCATACATCAATATGTATGAGATCCTGAATACCTTGTTCCCAAAGAAGGGTGTATTGGACATTTTACTTTGAATACAATATTCGTAAGTATGTAAGTTTTGAAATTTTAGACATTTTAAAGTTTCATCTCTTACTAGTCTATTGATTAAATCAATAGACAAATGTCCAAGGCTTGATGCTAGATCATTGACATATGATCTTCATCCTCCTATTGATCTTATAAAGGTTTTAATTTCAGTATTTAGAAATGTTAATGAAACATTCATTAATTTTCTAACTTTGTGGAGTCCACTAGATGTTAGATTACTATCTGAAATATATATCCATCATAACTCTTTATGATAGTTCTATCTCAGAATTCATGTTTTTTTCCAACATTTAGAAACAAACAATGAGTGTATTCTTATATCTAGGTCATAGAGACATTCTCTACGACTAAGGGCTCTTCCACTGAAATTAACAAGTCTATCAATCCAACAGAGATTGTTGCAACAATTGCATCAATATCCATGTGGATAACTATAAACCTTTAAGATCAAATTTTCCAGTCTTCTAAAACATATGCAACCCATTGCAAGTATTGTTAGAAGATTGAGATACAATGATTAGACTCTATCTTATCAAATAAGAAAGTCAATTTCAATGATTTATGTAGATTATTTTTTATGCTCTATCCGAGTCCTTCTCTAAGGATTCTAGATAGACTTGATAGTCATACTATCAATACATCAACTTATTGCAGTTTTGGCATTCATCCAACTCTTTGGATGTCATATGGAAGTCATAGAAGTCCAGTCAACTCTTTGACTTTCCTTCTTTCTTGGGTCCAACCCATGCTTCCGTTGCGCTCCCTTTATCTATAAACAACCATTGCTTAATACTAAGGATCTCTTATGTTAAATTCAAAAGAATTCAATGTAAGAGCATTTCAACATTTATACATGCTTCATTAAATTCATACAATATGAATATTATGAAGCTTCATGAATGACTAGAGTATAGACAGTAGAATGATGAGACTCATCATGTCTACATCCATTTATACTCTTAAAACCATTGGTTCAGGTAGGTATCCAAATATTTTGAATACATCATCTCTTATAGAGCTACCATTCTGCATGATGCAGAGAACCATGTCACTCATGATTAAATGTAAGAGCACATATGTATGCCATAATATCTTCATTGATTTTATAAGTATTATTTGACAATTGCGATCATCATCTACATGTTACTTCCAAAGTACATCCTATGAGCTCAAGATTACAAAGACATACAAACCTTAGGGTTGTAGTCCTATTATCTATTTAATTGTCATCTCATTATTATGAGGAAACTTGCACATTGCAACCACATACATTATGTGTCCAACTGCAAGTACAATAGTGGGTTTTAATGAAGGATTATCCGATCTTGGAGACACCTTGGTGTCTGCCACAATGGATCTTGTCAGTGTTGTTTGATGACTTTCTCGATGCATGGGTTTAAATCCAAATAAGTAACAACTATTAATTTGACTAGATCCAATCTATAGGCGCATAATTCTTGTTAGGGTTTGGACCTAATTACCGATACAAACAATCCTATGGACTTAATGCACATAAAATAATAAATAAAACAAAAGGTAGAAAACTCAAAACATCAGAAAATAAATAAAACAAAGTGATGAAAACTCGAAAAAAACCACGACGAGGCCCCCATGTTGACAATCACCCGGGCAATGAACCTCGTTGAGTAAAGTAGTGTTTAGGTCCAAGAATTATTACAAATAATAATGAATAAATGGGTAACTCTCTCATCAAAATAAGATAAAATACTAAACAAAAATTTATAATAATTGGCCTCCAGGCTACGCTTGTTGTCTCTCCAACTGATCATGTTAGGATGAACAATCTCTACCTTGCCCGGTTGCATCGTCCTCTTAAGAGTTTTTCCTCGCGTAGTGGTCCCTCACAACAGACACAACAAAAAAGGTGTATTAGCACAATTAATCAAATAATGTATTTAAACAAAATAAGAAATGAATGAGAAAATTTTGTACAAGGAAGTGGATGAATAAATAAATAGACAAATAGAAGACCAATATATACAAATTAGGCTACATACGTTGCTCCCTGGTAACATCGCCATTTGATGACTAAGATCTTAAAGGGTCTAAAATTATCCTCATGGAGTGCATAGATAGAGTGTCGCTGAGGCGGCCGCTCGCAAGAATTCCTTAGCCAATTAACAAGTGCCCACAATGTATAAATAAGCAATGAATAACCAAAAATGGGAGGCACAATTTATTATACTCTACAAATAAAAATGTATAGCATGCAAGCATGTAGAGTTCAAACCAGAGAGAGCAAGCTAGGTAGCCTAGTAATTATTGCTAATCAATGTGCTTTATGTACATAATTGTCTTTAAGACTTTTTATGTGGTTTTTTGTTTTTACAATTTTTATTTGATTTTTCTTTTTTTATAATGTCTTATTTGCTAATTTTCAATTTTCCCTTTAATTTTAACACTAGATAATGGATATACAAATATATCTATATACATATATATATATGTATGTATTATAGTGTATATATATAATGAAGTCTATGCTAGATATATACATATATATATATATATTATAAATCTCTTGAGATTCAGCACATTATATATTTTTAAAAATTTTAAGAAATATTAAAGAGGGGTTTTAAATTCTGTAATACTAATATATATATATGTGTGTGTGTGTGTGTGTGTGTGTGTGTGTATTATATAATACAGGGTATTGTAATTATAAATATAACTAAAAATAACCAAAAAATACAGAATTCTATATTTTTAAATTTCTCATAATTATTTTTATCATTTTTGTGATTTTTTAAGATTTTTTTGAATTTTATGTATTTTTAAAGTAAATAATATCCCAAAAATGGATAAAATAAATAAAATGAATTGACTTGAAGGTTAAAAAGTGTAGAAAGTGTCGAAAATTCTTCAAATCAATTTGATACATAAATAATAATGATGAGAAATCTTAGGGCAAAAATAAATATTTTTGGAATTTTGGGCAAATTTTCATTTTTACTGGATTTTGGAGCTTTTTATTTGTTAGCCTTCTTCTTTTTTAGGGATTTTTAGTCTAGAGTCAATATAGGTAATAATAAGCATACTATAATTTTTTGTGATTTCTAAAGGCATTTTGGTATTTTTTAACATTTTTGAAACTAAATATGGAATTGATTCTCACTATTTGAATTTTAGTAAACACATATAGGAAAAGATATGCAAATTAAAAATAAAAGCTTGAAAATATATCATCTAAGGAATTTACATGCATCTTTCCAAAACTGAATACAAATTGAGGCATTTTAATGAAAAATAAACAATTAAATAAAATTTAATGCGCTGGCAGTGACTTATTTGTAATAAAATAAACATTTCATTCAATCCAGAACCCTTGTACAAAAAACTAGGGCTATACGTGCAATTTCCTGTAAAATACATAAATTACATGTGCCTTAGAAGGGCATTTATACAAATATACAAAATTCCAAGTCCCATATACAATTTTCCAAAACCTTTTACACTGAATACAAGTTTATGCATTAAATACAAATAAATAAAATCAAAGGGTACACTAATAAAATGCCCAACTCACGTGGCAAGCCACATGAGCTTTGCAGATGTGGACATGAACGCAATATCAGGAAGCAATAGGGGGATCACTGTAAATTTTACAATATTATTTACATTGCATACTATATTTTAAATACTAAAGAGAAATAAAATAATATGAAGGGGGTTTAGTGCAAATTATCCCTTATTATATATCCACACTTAAACACATGGTGGCCTCACATCAAACAATGACGGTTCGATTAATGATGGCTAGGATTAGATTTTGGGCTGAGATCGGGCGAATGAGGCTCAATTGATTGGACGTTATCTACTTCATATAGAAGGACGTTCTTCATCAGACGGTCCTGGAGTGCCCCAGAAAAACACTCCAAGAACAACGCTCCACGTTGGTTCCATACGCTCCTCCTATCTCCTCCTCGCTCTGTTGGACATGCGAGCCCACGACGAGCCATTATGCAATAAATGTTATTGCAAATATCATTCCTTGATCTGAAATGAAGAATAACTAATTTGCATAATAGGTCCTTTAATACAATTAGGATTATGTAGCATGGTTGTTTTGACATCATAAAGATGTTGATTCAAATGTGGAATCATAGAGGCTTGTGCTTGGATGAATATCTAAAGAGTTAGATTGAGGACTCATCAAGCATTGTCAGATGATTGTCAAGATGTGATCTCCAGTCTGAATGGGAGATGATAATCCTATCTCTAAAGGATGATATCTGACCAACCTCTTGATGCAGGTCCTCTGCATAGAAATAGAGATTCGGAGGTGCCAGATTAGTTAGGTCAAAGAGTTGACATAATGAGATCAAGATAACTAAAGACCTATGTCTTATGCTGTCACGATATAGGCATGCATCCTCTGACCGGAGATAGATGTGTTGCTATATGTCTGAATATGTACATTTGGCAGACCAATAGGTTGATGGCCTAATCAAGGTCTATATACTGGCGAGATGGTGTGCATACAAAGGCATATGAGTAATACGATCTCTCAAAGGGATCATACAGGTTCACTTCTGAACCGGAAGACATGATCTCACTCATGAGATATTGGGAATGATAAATTCCATACATGGTCATCTTTCTTATGAAACTTGACATAATTTAGAGGTATGATATATGCTTTTGGAAAGCATATGCTTGATACCAAATCCCAATGATCAAATGAGAATCTTAATGATAAAACCCTGAAGGTGACAGTCTAAATGAGATCTATAACTTCGGGTTTATTCAAGGTCTTCCAATATGCAAGATGTACATGTATCAGGAAAACTTGAGGATGATGTGATCATAAACGATTGTATAACCATGACGCTTCCATTCCGAGGGAGTGATGAAACATGTATGGATTTTAGTGACTCCTCTCAGTAGAGAAGTAACTTGATCTTAGGAAAAGTGTTGGACATTGATCTGAATGAGATTCAGATTCAATGAGATGATTAAGTTTACAGACTTGATTTAAATCAAGAATCTATGGGAGGTCCATAAGATCTGGATTTGAGATATGATCTCAATGTCCAAGTCACTATACGTGGAACAATACAATCGCCATGTCCTTATCTTCAAGTATCTGCGGAGAAAGCACACTATTCTTGAAAGAGTTCAAGAATAATTCCTTTGATGAATTATGTATCCAAGCAACAAGATTAAATGAGATTTAATTATCAGGGAAATGCAGAATGTGGATAGTACTATCCATGCTATCCATAATATCAATGTATATTATAAATATGATTTATAATATATTGGAGAGAGCACATTTGTAAATAATATTTACTAATTGATTTTTTATGTGAATTGGATTCACATTAAGCAATTAATTGGAAATGTAATTTATATTTTTATTTGGGTTTTGAATGTGATTCACATTTTTCAATGGCATTACCGAAATATTCGATAATTAATTTGGAATTAATTCAGTGAATATATTTGCAATGAATGTTTTTTCAAATAATTAAAAGACAATGGGATTTTATCTCATAAAATAAAGAAGATAAAAATCCACCTAATGGAGAGGTGGTGTCACCCATGAATTATTCAAGGGTGACGCCCCATCTTTTTAGGAGGAGGTTTTTATCCTCTTTATTATCTTGTGTTAATTAATTTTACTAAGTTAAATTATGTTGATGATAATGCAACATATATTTAATTTAATATAAATTAATAAGTTGTTGCTTTATTAAACAACAATGATCATGGCTATTAATTTAAAACACAAATTAATCTAACCGTTGATTTTGTGTGTCCCATGGATTTTTATCCATGGACTCCCAAACTACTATATAAGAGAGGGAAACCCTAGCCCTTCTTAACATGCATTAAGTTTCTCTCTCTCCTTCTCTCATTCTCACGCCCCATCTCTCTCTAAGAGTAGTCGTCCCCTCTGAGTTCTTGAGAGAAATACAGTCGTCGGTACGCCATCGTGCTGTCCTATCTTTGTCTTCCTTGCTGACTCTAGCACAAGTAGAATACATCGGATTTCATTGGACGAAATCGAGAGATTCAAGGCTTGGATCTTCATCGTGGATTGTGGGAAGCACCGTCTCATCATCGCACCCGCAAGTGCCATCTTTGTGGATTGGACTTGAGTTAGGAGGATCTCTTGCTTTAGAGATCAAGTGATCGCAACCACACTTCAATAGGTATTTTTTATACTCTATGGTTAGAAAAAACGATCCAAGAAATGTTCTTAGATCATATGGTTTCATCATATGATTCAAAAATTTTAAATCCCGCTGCAACGAGCAACTAGTACGACTAGTCGCTTCGATCGCATTAGATGTGATTATCATGCTTCCGTGATGCGCTTAAGTATTTTTCCCATATCCTTCAATTGGTATCAGAGCCTTAGGTCGGAGGTTTTGGATACAATCCATAAACCTAAGAAGATTTGGGCTCTTTAGGGTTCGTGAAAATTTTATTGCATTTCTATTTTGGCAGACCTGTTTTGTGATAACGTCTGGCCTTTTTAAAAATGTTTAAACCTGAAAATATCACTGGAATAATGTTCTCCATTAACTAAGGAAACCATGGGATTTGAGTTTGCATGATTTGGAATCGGATAACTCTAGTTATGCTCATTTTATTGAACATATACCCACGATTTCGGGGATGGTAGTTAGTGACGTAATTAAAGAGTTAATTACGGATCCTAAGTGTCTAGAAATGCATAATTATCACTTGGGTTGTATTTTAAATCAAATTGGAGAACAAAATAAATTTAGTTTGTATTAATTGGGTTTAAATTGATCGAGTTATGTTGATTTTAGTGAGTAGGGGTCACTGTTGGAAATTAACACACTTGATCATGAACCTTGTGTGTCATTCAAATAAATTAATAAAAATTAATTGTTATTTTTCTGAAATTATTATTGATGAATATTTGTAAAATATTTAAGGTATATTTACACCAATAACCATGAGTAATATCGTAATTACCCCGGATACCCTCTATAATCACGAATTACACCCAGAACCCTGAATAACCACTCCGTTTTACATTCATAACCTTCCGTTAGTTTTCTTCATTAACTCAACCATATGAGTGAGTTAATCTAACCAATACACTATCCAACGGCTAAGATTAATGAAAAATTAAAAAAAAGGAAAAAAGAAAAACTTGCAGGTTCCAGTACGAATTGGAGAGAGGGACTCTTGCAGGGAGAGGCTGACGACAGGGAAAGGGGTGTGGCTCTCAGTTGCGGCGGAGTGGGGGAAGGAGCGAAAGGAGGGGGCGAGCTCGCAGGTGCGGCGGCGTGGAGAGGGGCGAGCCCGCAGGTGCCGGGGCTCGGGGAGGTGGGTGAGCTCGCAGGTGGGGGGCGCGGGGGAGGGGGCGAGCTCGCAAGTGCGGCGGCGCGGGGAGAGGCGAGCCCGCAGGTGCCGGGGCGCGGGGGAGGGGGGAGAGCTCGCAGGTGCGGGGCCCGGGGGAGGGGCGCGAGCCCGCAGGTGCAGGGGCGCGGGGGAGGGGGCGACCCGCAGGTGCCGGGGACCTCGCCTTCCCCCAGCTCTCGAACATCCCCGACAGATCGAACCCGGACGACATCGCTGATATCAACTCGAATGCGTTGTAGAAAGGCGGGGATTCACCTTTCGTCTCATCCTCCGACGGAATCGCCACGGTCGACATCTCCTCGCCCTCGTCTTCGTGGCATGTCGTGAAGCCTTTTCAGAACCACAGATCCCGCATGATCTCCGGGATCGTGATCCGGTTCTCTGGCTTCGCGACGAGCAAGCGGGAGATCAATCGCCTCGCGCCGGCAGAGAACCACAGAGGGAACTGGAACTCCGCCTTGAAGACCTTCTGGTACATCCTCATCAGATTCTCGTCCTGGAAAGGGAGGAACCCCACAAGGAGCACGTAGATCACGACGACGCAGGACCAGAGATCCGCCTTGGCCCCGTCGTAGCCCTTCTTGCGGAGGACCTCCGGCACGACGTAAGCGGGAGTCCCGCACTACGTATGAAGCAGCTCGTCGTTGCGGAGATGTTCTGGGAGAGCGGAGAGTACAAAGTCGGAGATCTTGATGTTCCCCTTCTCGTCGAGGAGGAGGTTTTCGGGCTTGAGGTCGCGGAGGGAGACGCTGCGGGAGTGGCAGAAATCGACAACGGAGACGAGCTGCTGGAAGTAGCGGCGGGCGTCGTCCTCCTTGAGCTTACCGCGGGAGACCTTAGCAAAGAGCTCCCCTCCGCGGACGTACTCCATGACGAAGAAGATGCGGGACTTGGTCGCCATGACCTCGCGGAGCTCCATGACGTTGGGGTGCCGGACGAGGCGCATCACCGAGATTTCCCGTATGATCTGCTGAATGAGCCCCTCACGCCGGATCTGGTCCTTGTTCAGGATCTTGATCGCCACGCTGTCCCCGGTCTGGAGGCTTGGAGTACCATATGCCTCGGGGTTCTTGCAGGAGAAACTTCCTCTACCTCCCTCCTCTCTCTTATGGCATAACATTATAAATATAATGTGTCTTGAAGGGTAAAATTGTCAACATGTAACTTTTTCCGTCAAAGTTAACGGAGAATTAAGACGGAAGTTGACTCAGGGTTATGTAATGTAAGGGTTAAATAGTATTCGGGGTTCTGGGTGTAATTCGTGCTTGCGCAGGGTTCCTGGGGTAATTACGAGATTACTCAGGGTTATGGGTGTAAATATCCCTATATTTAAAGATTACAATTATTTCATTGAATGACATTGCACTAACCAAAATGATAAGATAGTTGATCTTAATCACAATTGGTTAAATATGAAATCACTAACAAACATTGTTTTCATGAAAACTTTAGTTTATCCTACAATAATTGGAGGACAACTTTTACATGCAAAACCCTATTGCTTGAATAGGATTGGGGATTTGTTTAGCAAATCTCCTTATAATATTATCAAAATGGTTTTGATGAATATTATATGGTACAACTTTGATTGAATAACCGATGAACATCTCAAATACAGAGTGATTGACTCGACATTCTTTTTTCCTGAGACGGATATGGTGCCTAGTTGGGGAGCGTTGGGGAGCAGGTTGCACCGTGTGTGGTTTGTCTCACTCCCATCGGTACTGCCCATGACAGCGGGTAGGGAACGAATGATGCTTGAGAGATCATGATGTATTTTTCTAATTATTAAAATTCGAATAATACGTATTTTGAGATTATACCATCCATTCAAGTAACAAAAACAAGTTTTTTGGTTGATTAAATTGGATTAAGAATTGATTTAATATGATTAAATAAATTATGTCCAATTAAAAGCACTCTATTATGAATAGATGTGCATTTCCCTTGGAAGAATTAATTACATGAATAGGATTCATGGTAATTAATTAAAAATTAAATATGAGGTATAGGATCACATAAGTGACATCCATGATCTCCCGTCAAGGCAAGGGTTTCGTCGTCTGGGGTTATATATAAGAGACATGTGTCCGAAGTGACAGCTCCTCATATAAGTTCACCTGAATCGGGCCTTTTGCTTCTCGAAAGAATAAGCACGTATGCGTAGTGACCCCAGTATCGATTCCTCATATTATTGGGGCGATATCGGATTGCGCATAGCGAGTATTAAGCATGTTGACGGTTGGTTCAATTAACAACGTGTCAACATCACCTTATGGGTGGTGGGCCCGGGTGTTAAAAACCAAATTGGGAGATGCAAGTTGGACTTGCAAGGCAGGATGTGTTCTCGCTTCTTTTTATCTAAGTTACAGTTTCTCATATTATTGGGATGTAACAATGATAAGAAAGGAGATCCCAGGTCTTGCTGAGATATAATGGTAAGTATATCTCTTACATTGAAAGTTATTAAGGGAATGAACTTTCAGTGTTGACAAGGCAAGATAACTTGGATATACAAATTCCTAAATCAAAGTAAAGTATTTATGCAAATTTCTTATTTCAGATAATCCTTCATTAAACCCACTCTATCTTATACCCAATAAAAACCAGTAAAATATCATGGATTGGATCCACGATTAAGATATTGTACTTGAAGTTGTACACATAGTGTATGTGGTTGTATTATGCAAGTTTCCTCATAATGATGAGGACTGATAATTAAATAAGACATTACCTCAGGGTTTGTTTGTCTCTATAGTCTTGATCTCTCATCAAATGTACTTTGGAAGTGACATGTCGATGAAGATAATAATTGTCAAATAATTTTTATAAAACCTAAGAAGATAATTTGGCATACATAGGTGATCTCAGTGTTTAATCATGAATGGCATGGTTCTCTGCATTATGCAGAATGGTAGCTCTATAAGAGATGATGTATTCAAATTGTTTGAGTACATGCCTGAACCAAAGTCTTTGGGTTAAGATGGATGTAGAAATAATGAGTGTCATCATTCTACTGTCTATACTCAAGTCATTCATGAATCTTCATAGTATTCATATTGTATGATTTAAAAGAAGCATACATAATGTTGAAATACTCTTACGTTGAAATCTTTTGAGTAAGAGAACCTTTATCTTAAACAATGGTTGTTTAAAGATGGAGGGAGCGTAGTGGAAGCATGGGTCGGACCCAGGTAAGAAGGAAAGTCAAAGAGTTGACCTTACTTATATAACTTACATATGACATCAAAAGAGTTGGATGAATGCCAATACTGCAACAAGCTGATGTGTTGATAGTATGACTATCAAGTCTATCTAGAATCCTTAGAGAAGGATTCGGATAGTACATTGAAATAATCTACATATACATTTAATCATTGAAAAGTACTTGCTTATAAGATAAGATTGAAGTCCAATAATTGTATCTCATTCTTCTGATGACATTTGCAATTTGATTGCATATGTTTTAGAAGATCAGAAGTTTTGATCTTAAGGTTTAATGGTCATCCACATAGATATTGATGCAATCATTGCAACAATCTCTATTGGATAGATAATGTCATATTTTCAGTGGGAGGGCCCTTAGTCTCAGAGAATGTCTCTATGACCTAGATATTTGATTACATTTATTGTTTATTTTCAAATGTTGGAAATGAACATTATTCTGGAATAGACCTATTATAAAGAAGTATGATGGATATATTTCGGATAAGTAATCTAGCACCTTGTGGATTCTACTAAATTAGAATATTAATGAATAGTTCATTAACATTTTTAATACTGAAAATTAAACCTTTAAAGATCAATAGGAGGATGAATATCATTTGACAATGGTCTGGTATCAAATCTTGGACATATATCTATTTATATGATCAATATACTAGTAAGATATTGAACTTTATATTCTCTAAAGGTTCAAAGCTTACATACTTATGAATATCGTATCAAAAGTAGAAATTGTCCAATGCACCCTTCTCCGAGAATGGTGTAAGATACCGAGGTATTCAGGATATCATACATATTTATGTATGTGGATCATGTGTATCAAAATAAGCATTGATGATATGTAATATCATTTGATGATTATTGGTGATATGAGTTTTCTTCTTCACATGAGAAACCTTTGAATTGTTCAAAGATTTCACAAGTTTGGTTTAGAACCAAAGTTTCAAGGGAGATTAAATGAATTTGATCTAACCAAGGTAGCAAGTACCTATTAGATAAATTCAAGGAATACCTTATGGAAATGGAAATATCATTTCTATCTCACTCCTCCTAATACACCTAAACTCAATATAGTTGTAGGGAGATACAATTGGATCATGGGTGACATGATTTGATCAATGATGAATATTAGCATAATTAACTTTTAGTTTCTATGGTATATATAAGTAGTAGAGACTACAATATATATCCTCAATACGATTCCATACAAGTAAACTGGAATCTAGCACCATAGAGTGCTACTTCATTAGGAAAACAAAGGATGGTATTGGACCTTGAGATTCTTAGAGAATTACATCTCTAAGAATATGATTCTTAGATGATAACTTTCTTGAGAATCGGGATGAAAATGAAGTGAAGGAACTCATTTAATCTTGAGATGATAATGAGGCTTCTGAAATCATAAACTAAATGAGGTAATAACAGATTAAACACACATACATCTTCAAATGAGTTTGATGATGAATTTCCACGTGTTAGTGAAATCTGAAAATGATCTTACTTCATGTGATGAAGCTTCGGAAGATCATGACATGGAAAGATGGATGTTAGCAATAAAGTCTAAAGTAGACTTCATATACAAGTGTTGAATGTGGACCCTCGAGGGTCCACCTATATGGGTAAGACCCACCAAGGTGTAAATGGATCTTCAAGAGAAAGAGGGATCCTGATGAGAAGGTAGAGACCTTCAAAGCACATTTCGTATTCACAAGATACATATCGAAGAGAAGACATCGCCTGCGATGAGACTTGCTCTTTAGTGACCGTGCTTAAACCCATCAGACTATTGCTGACTATAGCTACACAACTTGACTTTGACATCTACGAGATGGAAGTCAAGATTGCATTCCTCTATGAATACCTCTTCGAGGATGTTCATATGAAGTAGCCCCATGGCATCATGGTTGAGGAAAGCAAGATGTGCAAGCTTAAGGAACTACATCTATGGACTCAAATAAACTTCTTGTAGTTGGAACATTAGATTTGATGATATTATAAATGTTATAATTTCAGATAGAATCTTGATGAACCATTTGAAGCTTAGTGGGAGTGCCATTGTGTTCACCATGCTAAATGTAGATGATATCCTAATCATTTGGAATGATGTAAGGATAATAGTAAGTGTTTTATAGACTGGCTATTCCATACCTTGAGTATGATCTTGGTTATGAAGTTGTTCAGAAGCAAAGAGAAGAGGGTATTGGAACTGTCACATTTGTGGTACACCTTGGACATTCTATTCTTGGAAAATCCCAAGGAAGGCTTCCTTCCCTTAAGATATGGTACTAACCTATCTGAAGGAATAACACCTCAAGGAGTTTAGTAAGTGAATGCTAAAACTACTTGCCCTTGTGCATCAGTTATGAGAAGCCGAGTGTATGCTAGATGTGTACAAAAGCTAGATGTCTACCATGCAATGGGAGTAGTAAATTGTTGCTAATCCCACTATGGAGATAAAATACTTAATTGCAGTAATAACATTATCTTCAAAGATTACAAGACTTAGAGATAGTGATATCAATGTCTTATCATCAAGAAATTAAGACTTTATAAATAGTGATCTAAAAGGTCTTAACTGTGGATACCTTAAGAGACAGAGATCTTCGAGAATAAGGGTATTATAATAAAGATAATGAAAATGACATACTCGTTATAATAATAATTGAGTTGTAGTGTTGAGGACACTATAACTGACAATATTAGGTATTGGTTGCATAAGATGCAACATTCGCATTAGATGCGAGCACTGTTACTACGATATATGCAAGTGTCGTAAAAGGACTTGACGTAGTCTCTTTGGAACAGAGTGATTGATAAGCTTACCTAGATATTTCTCTAAATAGAGTATGATTGTCGCATGAGTCTATGTTTAAATGATTAGCCCATTAATGGCTCCTTGGGCTAGTCGGATATTGTTGGAAATGTGATCCCACGGCGAGCCATTACGCAATAAATGTTATTGCAAATCATTGATATGAAATGAAGAATAATTAATTTGCAAAATAGGTCCCTTAGTACAATTAGGGTTATATACCATGTTGTCTTGACATGATAAAGATGTTGATTTAATTGTTGAATCATAGAGGCTTGTGCTTTGATGAATATCTAAAGAGTTAGATTGAGGACTCATCAAGTACCGTCAAATGATTGTCAAGATGTGATCTCCAGTCTGAGTGGGAGATGGCAATCCTATCTCTAAAGGTTGATATATGACCGACCTCTTGATGCAGGTCCTCTACATAGGAATAGAGATTCGGAGGTGTCAGACTAGTTAGGTCAAAGAGTTGACTTAACGTGATCGAGATAACTAAAGACCTATGTCGTATGCTGTCACGATATAGGCATGCATCCTCTGACCGAAGACAGATGTGTTGCTATATGTAAGAAAATGCACATTTGGTAGACCAATAGGTTGATGGCCTAATCAAGGTCTATATACTGGCGAGCTGGTGTGAATACAAAGGCATGTGAGTAATACGATCTCTTAAAGGGATCATATAAGTTCACTTCTGAACCTGAAGACATGAGCTCACTCATGAGATATTGGGATTGATAAATTCCATGCATGGTCGTCTCACTTATGAAGCTTGACAGAATTTAGAGGTATAATATATGCTTTTGAAAGCATATGATCAATACCAAATCCCAATGATCAAATGAGAATCTTAATGTTAAAACCCTGAAGGTGACAGTCAAAAAGAGATCTATAACTTCGGGTCTATTCGTGGTCTTCCAATATGCAGGATGTACATGTACTAGGAATACCTGAGGGTGATGTGATCATAAACGATTGTATAACCATGACGCTTCCATTCCAAGGAGTGATGAAACAGGACTGGATTTTAGTGACTCCTCTCAGTAGAGAAGTAATTTAATCTTAGGAGAAGTGTTGGACATTTATATGAATGAGATTCAGATGCAATGAGATGATTAAGTTTACGGATTTGATTTAAATCAAGCATCAATGGGAGGTCCGTAAGATCTGGATTTGAGGTATAATCTCAATGTTCAAGTCAATATATGTGGAACAATACAATCGCCATGTCCTTATCTCCAAGTATCTGCGGAGAAAGCACACTATTCTTGAAAGAGTTCAAGAATAATTCCTTTGATGAATTATGTACCCAAGCAACAAGACATTGATAATTAAATGAGATTTAATTAACAAGAATAATATGAATGAGATTCATATTATGAGAATGATTATCCAAGATAATTAAATGAGATTTAATTATCATGGAAATGCAGAATGTGGATAGTACTATCCATGCTATCCTTAATATCAATGTATATTATAAATGTGATTTATAATATATTGGAGAGAGCACATTTGTAAACAATATTTACTAATTGATTGTTAATGTGAATTGGATTCACATTGAGCAATTAAGTGGAAATGTAATTTACATTTTTGTTTGGGTTGTGAATGTGTTTCACATTTTTTTCAATGGTATTATTGAAATATTCGCTAATTAATTTGGAATTAATTTAGTGAATGTATTTGCAATGAATGTTATTGCAAATAATTAAAAGATAATGGGATTTTATCTCATAAAATAAAGAAGATAAAAACCTAATGGAGAGGTGACGTCATCCATGAATTATTCAAGGATGATGCCCCATCTTTTTAGGAGGAGGTTTTTATCCTCTTTATTATCTTGTGTTGATAAATTTTATTAAGTTAAATTATGTTGATGATAATGCAACATATATTTAATTTAATATAAATTAATAAGTTATTGCTTTATTAAACAACAATGATCATGGCCATTGACTAAAAACACAAATCAATCTAACCATTGATTTTGTGTGTCGCATGGATTGTGATCCATGGACTACCAAACTACTATATAAGAGAGGGCAACCCTACCTTTCAAAACACACATTAAGTTCCTCTCTCTCCTTCTCTCATTCTCACACACCATCTCTCTCTAAGAGTGGCCGTCCACTCTGAGTTCTTGAGAGAACTACAGTCGTCACTACGTCGTGATGTCGAATCTATATCTTCCTTGGTGGCTCTAGCACAAGTAGAAGACGTCGGATTTCATTGGACGAAATCAGGAGATTCAAGGCTTGGATCTTCATCGTGGATTGCGAGAAGCACACGTCTCATCATCGCACCCACAAGTGCCATCTTCGTGTATCGAACTTGAGTCAGGATGATCTCTTACTTTTGAGATCAAGTGATCGCATCCACGCTTCAAGAGGTATTTCTATTACTCTATGGTTAGATGAAACGATCCAAGAAATGTTTTTGGATGATGTCGTTTCATCATATGATTCAAAAATTTTAAATTTCGCTGCACCGAGCAACTAGTACGACTATTCGCTCTGATCACATTAGATGCAATTATCACGCTTACGTGATGTGCTTAAGGATTTTCCCCATATCCTTCAAGCTTTTCATGGGTTGTTGAGCTTCTCTAAATGTTCACCTGGATGTTCCGCAACCTGAGGAGGATTTAAAAAGGTCTGGGCCCCAACGACAGGGGCTTGGAGCATAGGTACCTGGAGCTCAGTCTTTGACTTTGACGACCCCTCAAATAGGGTCCTCCAGAGTTTCAAATTTGATGGGAATATTAGCGACACAGAGACGATCAGGTCTGGACCATTATTGGCGAGGTTCATAATGATTTGAAGGGTAATGAAGGTGCTCCAGCGTGCAGAGGAGGAGGGAACATTGAGGAACTAATCTAAGCAAGATCAGGGGTTCTGGATGGGTCATATTGATGGATAAATGGATAGGTATGGATATTGGATGGTGGATAGGAACAAGGGTCGGATCACAGTGAAATGGCCAGATACCTAATAGCTTCGATGAACGGAATAACTGAGAACTAGCAACACTAAAGATCAAACTACTAAACTACATAATTGAAATTACGGAAAGAAAATATTGCTAAGTAATTAAAATGCATAGATCGTACTTGGTCGGGAAAAAGGAGAAGGATGTCAGCGGAGCGCCACCTGGACCTTCTCACCTCCTCCTGTGATGCTCCAAGCCTCGGGGGAGGTACCTCTGCCATCGACGAATTCACGCGCACACAGTAGGACGCACTACCAACATAATGAGGGATCAAAAAGAGAAGAAATAGGATGGATTTTATCTACAGACAAAGGTTTTGGTGATTTTCGAGCTAAATTATTGAGAGGCTCGATGAAGATGAGATGAATCCAATGAGTAAGCGTGGATCACCATCGTGATGTGAACAAATTTCATGATGGTCTCGAGGCATTTTGTTGAGCAAATCAACCTGGTGGAGGCGGAGTAATGGGGTGCGCTTGAGGTTCTGACACGCTGTAGAGAAGAGATAGGCAGTTGACCAAGGTCAATAAAAGTAGGGCTCTCGTTGGTCCATGTAGATCAACTGGAAAAATGCAAGGCAAAAATGCCTTGTGAAAAAATAGAAAATGAATTTATTAATTGTAGGTTATTAAATAAAAAATGTTAAGTATTTTCTGTAGTATTTAATTAAGTTTATTTATTTTTATGGGTTAATCAAAAGTTCAAAGTATTTATATCTTTAGTTGAGAACCAAATCAATAGGAAGATTAAACAAATTCGATCCGACCGAGGTGGTGAGTACCTCTTAGACAAATATAGTGAATACCTCAAAGAAAGAGGAATTGTATCCAATCTCACTCCTCGTGTAAATTACCAAGAAAATGGTGTTGCTAAAAGATACAACAAGACCATCATAGAGATTGTCTGTTCAATGACAAGTAAAGCAGATTTGCCATGTAGTTTCTAGAGATACGCAGTAGAGACTGTAATATATATCCTTAACAAGATTTGTAGAATACTAGAACCCATAACCCCTCATGAGCTTTGATTTGGAACCAAGCCAGTGTTAGGAACTTGAGGATTTGGGGTTGTTTGGTCCATGCTAAGAATGTGGATGTAAGTATGCTGGAATCTCGTATTAGAGAGTGTTAATTCATTTTGTATGTAAAGGATGGTATTGGATACCAACTTTACGACCTTGAGTCTCAAAAGATTTTCATCTCTAGAGATGTAAAATTCTTAGAGGATGACTTCCTTAAGAGCAACGACAAAAATGAAGTAAAGGAACTCATTAAATCCTCAAAGGATATTGAATTTCCTTAACAAAAAAATGAAGATGTAAATACAGATGCAATATCCATACCTCTTTGAAAGAGTTCGTGGGTGGTTATGTCACCTAAAAGGTACATATTCCATGTGTTCGTTGAAATTGACAATGATCCAACTTCATTTGATGAAGCACTTTTGGATCATGACATGGGTAGACGGATGCCAAGAATGAAGTCGAAAATAGAATCCATGTACAAGAACGATGTATGAACCCTAGAGGATCCAACTAGAGGGGTAAAAGCCATTGGGTGTAAAACGAACTTTGAGAGAAAGGTGGGATCTGATGGGAGTAGGGACCTTCAAGGCATGTCTCATTGCCAAGGGCTACACACAGACATAAGTCATCGACTACGGTAAGACATTCCCTCATGTGGCTATTCTTAAATCCATCAGGGCACTTCTAGATATAGAAGCATATCTTGACTATGACATATGGCAGATAGACATCAAGACAACATTACTCAATTGATACCCCGGGAATGATATCTATACGGAGTAGACTTAGGGTTTCATAACGAAGGGAAAGTATGCGAGCTGAAGAAATCCATCTATAAGCTTAAAAAAATTCTCGTAGATGGAACATCAGATTTGATGAATTCATAAAGAGTTATGATTTCATTCAAAATCATGATGAACCTTGGTGTACGATAATCTTAGTGGGAGTGCCATTGTGTTCATAGTGCTTTATGTATATGACATCTTTGTCATTGATAATGATACATGGATGATGACTAGCATTAAGATTTGGATGTCCCATACCTTCGATATGGAATATCTTGGAAAAGTCTCTTATATCTTGGATTTGAAGCTATTCAGACACAGAGAAAAGAGAATTTTTGGATTTTTCACAACATGGTTATATTAAGAAGACCTTAGAATAGTTACATATAGAAAATTCCAAGAAAGGATTCCTTCTCTTAAGACATACACCTGTCTAAATGGATAGGTCTTCAAAGTGTTGAGTATAAGAAATACATGGTTGGATGTCCTTATGCATTAGCTATGGGAAGTATAATTTACGTCATGATGTGCACAGGGCTAGATATCTACAATGTAGTGGGAATGGTAAGATGTTAGGAATATTGTTATGTATAACAACACTAGAATGCAGTGAAGAACATCTTTAAGTGCCTAAGATAGGCACAGGATTATATCTTGGTTTATGGAGATAGTGATCTCCAAGTATTAGGATACAGATATTAAGACTTCTAATTTTATATAGAAGACCACAAGTCAACTTTAGGGTGTATGTTATTGATGGTATTGTGAGCTTGAGAAGCAAGAAACATGACACTAAAGCTAATTTTATAACAGAAATCAAATACAGCCGCATAGGATGTTGTAAAAGAGGCGATGTGGTTGTGCAAGTTCATCCTGGAACTTGATCTAGTTTCCTCTTATGTTTTCATCCTACTGCTCTGTGATAACACAGGAGCCATCGCTCAAAAAGGAACCCAAATGGTATCAAAAAAATGAACACGTAGAAAGGAAATACCACATCTTTTCGGATATTCAAAAACATGGTGACATCGCCATCACCAAGGTAACCTCTGCCGACAACGTTGCTAATACCCTTACCAAATCTTAACTCCAAAGGTTTTCGACTAGCATGTAATGAGAATTGTTTAAAAATTGTACTTGAATGGTTTGAGGGACAAATGGATATTGTTAACCATGTGAGTCTGGGGCAACCCATTCCAATAATAAAAGTTATTGTAATCATTAATATATCAATAAAGCTTATTGATTTATTTCTCTCCATATCTGAGATTAAACGAATGAATACACTTATAAAGCCTCTTAGTATAATTAGGGTTAATGAATACACATTCATTCACCTTTACTCTTTTATTTTATCTTTAGATCTCTAGATAAATGCATGTAAGTATATCTAACTGTACAAATTAGCACATTGACTGTGATCTGTAAATAACGCATAAAAACATGTATTTAAATACAAAACGAATGAATAAAGAAAAGAAAACTAAAAGAAATATTGTAAATTCTAACTAATCCTAAACTTTGAGACTAAGTTAATATTGACTTGGTCGATAAGGAATAAAGTAGAACGAGATAAGGTTAAATAGATACTGACAAAAGTAACACAGACATCTAGAAACCCTAGGCGCCCACTACACATACAACCATTCTAACACTATTTTATTATCCATTCTACACACATCAAATAAATAAATAATCAACATGAAATTTATACATAAAAGCATTTAAAAAATTATACAAATAACGAGCAGCATGACTGGGATACAAAGATGAAAAAATCGTAAACAAAACTTCAATGATCAATATCTCTTCCATATGAATTCAAAATTCACCAAACTCACCTTTATTATTCTTAAAATTAAAATATCTATTTAAAGAAAGTGATTTCATCAAAATAAAGTTATGATACAAAAGTTAGTTTTGTTTTGCTCCCATTATACTATATACCTATACATTTTATTTATTTTATTTACTCTTTATATTTTTACTTTTTTATATTTTTAAATACTTTAAATATTTTCAAAACATATTAAAATTATTGATATAAAAATAAAAACATTAAAAATACAATAAAATAACTAATACATTAAAATGTAAGGTATAATATTCATATAATGTATATATACATAATTATTTATGTTTATAAATACAATCAGAAAAATAAAATAAAAATATCTTAATATGTATTTAAAAATATTGCAAACACATAAAATATGTACATATAATAACAATATTGAAAATACAAAATAAAAATAATATACATAGTACATAGATATAAATACATTTAATTACACTTGTAAAAATTAACCTGTAATAAATAAGCAGGTAAAAATAAATAACAGTCACCTAAAAATAGTACATAAAGTAAGAAACAACTTTGATGTTTTATTTTTATTTAGTAATTTTTTTTATTTTATTTCCTTTTCTTTCTTCTGTTTATTTTTGTTTTTTCTTTTAACAGCTAATGTGGACCAATGAGGAGGTGGTATCGGTTGACCTGGGTCAACAGATCCGCGCCCCTCTTGGACTATTCTAAACATTATACTTGCCTCTTTTTGAGGATTTTTGGGGCTTTATTCAAACCCAATCTATGCTTGATTCCATCATGAAAATCCTTTGTAGAATCATCAACCTTCACATGAATCAAAGAGTGACCCAAGTCAACCATTGATTCACGTGAAAACCCTAATCGAAGACCTTCTTCTGAGCATGTTGTATAAAGTATCTCCTCTGCTGATTTTCGATGTTTAATCCTATCTGCCTGATTTTTCTCCCAAACAATCATCCCTGGAGCTTGCCCTCAATGACAGTGAGCGAAGCCTCCCAATTTGTGGTGTAGAGGAGCATAAAAAGTGATTCACCATCTCCGAAGAACTTCTCCAGGCAGTTTCGTTCCTAGCCACATCATGAAGATGAGCTCTCTTTTTCTTCATCTTTTTAATTCCTAGGAATAATAATATCATAATCATGCCTTTTTTAGTGTCATCTTTTAAAATCGGAAATCAAAAATCGAAGTTCACCGGATCTCTAAGCTCCGGCTTGTGTTCCATCTGTATTCAACCATTAATCGACCATATGACCACTTCTAAACTTTTCCCTTTCATCCTCTCTCATCTTGATCCATCGTCCTAAAGGATATGGGAAGATCCTCAAGCGCATCATGGAAGCGTGAGGATCGCATCGAATGCGATCGGGAGTGACTAGTCGCACTAGTATCTTGAGGCAGCGAAAATTAAAATTTTTCATGTGACAAAACCACATGATCCAAGAACACTTCTCAGATCTTTTCGTCTAAAACACAAAGAAGTAATAGGATTAACTCTTGAAGTGTGGTTGTGATTGAGTCTCTAAACGAAAAGACCTCTTGTCTCAAGTCTGATCTGATGGAAGAGATGCTTGCGAGCGTGTTGATGAAACACGTGCTCCTCGCAATCCACATTGATAATCCAAGCAACGGATCTCCAGATCTCGTCCCACGAGATACGATGTCTTCTTCAAAAGCGAGATGCATCAAAGAAGATGGAGATCCATGAGCAAAAGATCGGGTAGCATAATGACGATGCTGTTGGCGATGGAGAATCTCTCTAGGGCATCCATGATGGACAACCACATGGGAGAGAGAGAGAGTAGGCGTGTAGAGAGAAAGAGAAGAGAGCATTCATTAATTATCTCTTATGAAGAGCAATGAATGCCCCTTCTTATACAGGGTTTTGGGAATCCGTGGATCACAATCCATAGGCAACACATAATCAATGGATGAGATTGATTTGTATTTCTTTCAATGGCTAAGATGTTGTTGTAAAAACACAACAACAAGTGATTTAATTTAAATTAATTAATATTGATAAATCAATATAATTAATCTTAAATTAAATCACATTTGACTAGAGATAGGATAATGAGAAGACCAACTCCCATCCCTAAAAGAGAGGGGACAGCTACTCCTCTCCACATTGAGAGTTGTAGCTATCCACTCCTCTTGGGAGGAATGGGTCAATCTCCCCAAAATATCATGAGATCTCATTATCTCATGATATCTCCTATGATTGTTGTCAACAATATTTTCACTAAGAAAATAATTCCAAATTATCTTATGGAAAATATCAATCATGCCATTGAAATTATGTGAATCTTATTCACAATCCAAAAAAAAAATATAAATTATATTTTAATTAATCATCCATGTGAATCCAATTCACATCAATAATTAATCAACAAACTATCCACATTATTCATATCCATGATAATTAAATCACATTTAATCATCTTGGATCTCTTTTCTCATGTGCCAAAATAACATGAATCGCATTCATATTATTCACAGCTTTAATAATTAAATCACAATTAATTATCTTAGATATCTCTCCTTATAATATGAATCAAATTCATATTATACATGATAATTAAATCACATTTAATTATCAATTTTCTCAATGCTTGGATACATATATCAACAATAAAATTATCCATGAACTCTTTCAAGGATAATGCGCCTTCTCCGCGGATACTTGGAGATAAGAATAGGGCGATTGTATTGTTCCACATATAGTGACTTGGATATTGAGATCAAATCTCAAATTCAGATTTTGCGGACCTCCTATAGATGCTTGATTAAATCAAGCCCGTAGATCTAATCTTCTCATTGTATCTGAATCACATTCAGATCAATGTCCAACATTTGGACTAAGATTAGATCACTTCTCTACGAGAGGAGTCACTAAAATCCAGACCTATTTCATCACTCCCTTGGAATGGAAGTGTCATGGTTATACAATCGTTTATGATCACATCACCATCATGTATTCCCAATACATGTACATCCTGCATACTGGAAGACCCAGAATAAACCTGAAGATATAGATCTCTTTTAGACTGTCACCTTCAGGGTTTTATCATTAAGATTCTCATTTGATCATTTCGAGTCGGTATCGATCATATACTTTCCAAAAGCATATATCATACCTAGGTGTTGATCATATACTTTACAAAAGTATATATCAAACCTACAAATTCAGTCAAGCTTCCAAAGTGAGACGAATGTGCACGGAATTTGATTCTTCCCAATATCTCATGAGTGAGCTCATGTCTTCTGGTTCAGTAAATGAACTCTTATGATCCCTTTGAGAGATCGTATTACTCATATGCCCTTATATGCATACCAGCACGTCGGTGTATAGACCTTGGTTAGGTCATCAACCTATTGATCTACCTAATGTACATATTCAGACATATAGTAACACATCTGTCTCCGGTCAGAGGATGCGTGCCTATATCATGACAACATATGACATAGGACTTTGGTTATCTCAATCTCGTTAAGTCAACTCTTTGACCTAACTAATCTAACACCACTAAATCTCTATTCCTATGCAGAGGCCCAGCATCAAGAGGTCGGTCAGATATCAGACAATGTGAGAAAGGATTGCCATATCCTACTTAGGTTGGAGATCATCTCTTAACAATCATTTGATGGTACTTGATGAGTCCTCAATCTAACTCTTTTGATATTCATCCAAGCACCAGCATCTATGATTCAATAATTGAATCAACAGTTGTATAATCATTAAGATAGCCATGGTACATAACCCTAATTGTACTAAGGGACCTATTATACAAATTAGTTATTCTTCATTTCAGATCAAGGAGTTAATTGCAATAACATTTATCGCATAATGCTCGCAGTGGGCTTGCATGTCCAACAATCTCCCACTAGCCCAAAGAGCCATTAATGGGATAATCATTTAAACCCACACTCATGTGACAATCATAGGCTAGTTAGAAAATAGCTAGGAAAACTGATCAGTCACTCTGTTCCCAAAAGACTATGCCAAGTCATTTTACGACACTTGCATATCTCTTAGTGACAGTGCTCACATCCAATGCGAATGTTGCATCTTATGCAACCAATATTCAATCTTGATAAAGCAATTATAGTGTCCTTGACACTATTGCTCAATAATTATTATAATCAGTATTTCCATAATCCTTATCAGAATACCCTTATTCCTGGAGATATCTATCTCCAAAGTTATCCAAAGTTAAGACATTTTAGATCACTATCTATATAGCCTTAAATTATTGAAGATAAGACTTAGAGATCACTATCTTGAAAGTCTTGTCGTACTTGAAGATTTTGTTATTACTGCAATCAAGTGTTTTATCTCCATAGTAGGATTAGTAATAGTTTACTACTCCCATTACATGGCAGATATCTAGCTTTTGTACACATCTAGCATACACTTAGCTTCTCGTAACTGATGCATAAGGGCAACTAGTTTTAGCACTCACTTCCTCAACCCTTTGAGGTGTTATCCGTTTAGATAGGTCAGTACCGTATCTTAAGGGAAGGAAGACTTCCTTGGGATTTTTCAAGAATGTAACATGTCCAAGGTGTACTACAAATGTGACGGTCCCAATAGCCTCTTATATTTGCTTCTGAACACCTTCAGAACTAAGATCCAAGAGGCATATTTCGAGATCATATCTCAAGTTATGGAATAGCCAGATCATAAAACACTTATTATCATACTTATATCATTCTAAATGATTAAGATATCATATACATTTAGCACGATGAACACAAAGGCACTCCCACTAAGCTTCATATGGTTCATCAAGATTCTATCTGAAATCATAACATTTATAATTTCATCAAATCTTATATTCCAACAACAAGAAGCTTATTTGAGTCCATAGATAGATTTCTTTAGCTTTCACACATTGCTTTCCTCAACCATGAAGCATTGGGGTACTTCATGTGAATATACTCAAAGAGGTATTCATAGAGGAATGAAATCTTGACCTCCATCTTGAATATGTCAAAGTCAAGTTGTGTAGCTATAATTAGCAACATTCTGATGAGTTTAAGAATGGTCACTGAAGATCAAGTCTCATTGCAAGCAATGTCTTCTCTTCAAACGTATAGCTCATGGCTACAAGCCGTTCTTTGAAGATCTCTACCTTCTCATCAGGTTCCTTCTTTCTCTTGAAGATCCATTCACACCTTTATGGGTCTTACCAATATAGGTGGATCCTCGAGGGTCCATATATGAAGTCTACATTAAACTTTATATCTAATATCCATCTTTACATGACATGATCCTCGGGAGCTTCATCGCATGAAGTCCGATCATTGTCAGACTTAATCGACACATGGAATACATCCTCAAACTCATTTAAAGAAGTATTAATGTTTCATCTTTAATTGTCCTTTTAGTTTCCGATTTCAAGAACCTCATTATCATCTCTAGATTAAATGAATTCCTTTATTTCATTTTCATCTTGATTCTCAAGAGTCTCAACCTCTAAGAATCACATTCTCAGAGATGAGATATTTTAAGAATCTTAAGGTCATTAAGTAGGTAACCAATACCATCCTTTATTTTCTTAATGAAGCAGCACTCTCAAGTGCTATATTCCATCTTACATGCATGGAACCTTGTTAAGGATCTATATATATATATATATATATATATTGTAGTCTCTACTACACGTATATACCTGGAAACTAAGTGATAATATTGCTAAACTCATTTATAATATCATGTCACACATGATAAAAATTGTATCTCCCTACAACTCTATTCAATTTAGGTTTATCAAGAGGAGTGAGATAGAAATGATATTCATATCTCCATAAGGTATTCTTTGGATTTATTTGTACAAGCTAAATAAGTTAGATCAAATTCATTTCATCTTTCTTCAAACTTTAGTTCTAAAACAAAATTGGGAAATTTCTGAACATTTGAAAGGTTTCTTAGGTAAAGAGAAGAAATCTCATATCATATACAATCATCAATAGATATCACATATCCATAATGTTCATTATGATATAGATTATCCACATATATCAATATGTATGAGATCCTGAATACCTTGACATCTTACACCATTCCCAAAGAAAGGTGTCTTGGACATTTTACTTTGAATACAAAATTCATAAGGATGTAAGTTTTGAAATTTTAGACATTCTAAAGTTTCATCACTTACTAGTCTATTGATCAAATCAATAGACAAATGTCCAAGGCTTGATGCCAGATCATTGTCAAATGATCTTCATCCTCCTTTTGATCTTTTAAAGGTTTAATTTTCAATTTTAGAAATCTTAATGAACCATTCATTAATTTTTTTAATTTTGTGGAGTCCACTAGATGTTTGATTACTATCTGAAATATATCCATCATAACTCTTTATGATAATTCTATCTCAGAATTCATGTTTATTTCCAACTTTTAGAAACAAACAATGAGGGTATTCTAATATCTAGGTCATAGAGACATTTTCTAAGACTAAGGCTCTCCCACTGAAATTTAGAAGTCTATCAATCCAACAGAGATTTTTGCAATAATTTCATCAATATTCATGTGGATAACTATAAACCTTAAGATCAAATTTTCCAGTCTTCTAAAACATATGCAACCCATTGCAAGTGTTGTTAGAAGATTGAGATACAATTATAAGACTTTATATTATTTAATAAGAAAGTCAATATCAATGATTTATGTAGATTATTCTGATGCTCTATTTGAATCCTTCTCTAATGATTCTAGAGAGACTTGATAGTCATACTATCAACACATTACTTATTGCAGTATTGGCATTCATCCAACTCTTAGGATGTTATATGGAAGTCATAGAAGCACGGTCAACTCTTTGAATATCCTTCTCATCTTGGGTCTGACCCATGCTTCCACTGTGCGCCCTTTATCTATAAACAACCATTGCTTAAGACTAAGGATCTCTTATGTTAAATTTAAAAGAATCCAATGTAAGAGCATTTCATTATTTATACATGCTTCATTAAATTCATGCAATATAAATATTATGAAGCTTCATAAATGACTAGAGTATAGATAACAGAATGATCACACTCATCATATCTACATACATCTCAACTCTTAAAGACTTTTGGTTCGGGCGGGTACTCAAATAATTTGAATACATCATCTCTTATAGAGCCACCATTCTGCATGATGCAGAGAACCATGTCATTCATGATAAATGTCATGAGCACATATGTATGCCAGAATATCTTCTGAGATTTTTGTAAGGATTAATTGAAAATTATGATTATCATCGATATGTTATTTCCAAAGTACATTTGATGATATGAAGACTATAGAGACATACAAACCCTAGGGTTGTAGATCTATTGTCTATTTAGTTGTCATTACTCATTATTATGAGGAAACTTTCACATTGCAACCACATAAATTATGTGTTCAACTGCAAGTACAACATCTGGATCATGAGTCCAATCCATCATATTTTACTGGTTATCATTGAGTATAACATTAAGTGGGTTTAACGAAGGATTATCTGAAATAAGAAATTTGCATGTGTGTGTGTATATATATTATATACATATTTTACTTTGATTTAGGAATTTTTATATCAAAGTTGTCTTTCCTTGTCAACATTGAAAGTTTATTCCCTTAATCATTTTTAATGTGAGAGATATACTTACAATTATATCTCAAGCAAGATCTGGGATCTCCTTCCTTATCTTTGTTACATCCCAATAATATGAGAACCTGTAACTCGGATAAAAATAAGTGGGAACACATTCTGCCTTGCAAGTCTAACTTGCATCTCCCAATTCGGTCTTTAACACCCGGGCCCACCACCCCTAAGGTGTTGTTGACCCCTCATTAATTGAACCAACCATCAACATGCTTAATACTCGCTATATACAATCCAATATCACCCCAACAGTATGAGGACCCGATATTGGGGTCACTATGTATACGGCCTTACTCTTTCGAGAAGCTAAGAGCCCGATCCAAATGGATTGTATACAGGAGCTGTCACTTTGGACATGCGTCTCCTACATACAGTATCTGGCGACGGAACCCTTCACCTTGACGGGAGATCATGGATGTCACTTATATGATCCTCCACCTCATATTCAAATTTTTATCAATCATTATGAATCATATTCATTACGATTAATTCTTCTAAGGGAAATAACAACTCTATTAACAATAGAGTGTTTAATTTTATTTTTATTGGATTCCAATTAATCTAATCACGTTAAATTAATGATCCAATTAATATCAAACAAACATTCTTAATTATTATTTGAATTATGGTATTATCAAAAATACGTATTATTCGAATTTTAATAATTAGAAAATACATCATGATCTCTCAAGCATCATTCATTCCCTACCCGTTGTCATGTCCAATACCGACGGAAGTGGGACAGACCACACAAGATGCAACGTGCTACCCCAACGCTCCCCGACTAGGCACCATATCCACCTCGGGAAAAAGAATGCCGAGTCAATCACTTTGTACTTAAGATGTTCATCGGTTTTTCAACTGAAGTTATACCATATAATATTCATCAAAACTATTTTGATAATATTATAAGGAGATTTGCTAAACAAATCCCCAATCCTATTAAAACAACAAAGTTTTACATGTAAAAGTTGTCCTACAACTATTGTAGGATAAACTAGAGTTTTCATGAAAACAATGTTTGTTGAAAATTTCATATTAACCAATTGTGATCAAGATTAACTATCTTATCATTTTGGTTAATGCAATGTCATTTAAGAAAATAATTATCATCTTTAAATATTTCACAAATATTTATCAATAATCATTTCAGAAAATTAACAATTAATTTCCACTAATTTAATTGAATGACAATCACAAGGTTCATGATCAAGTTTGTTAATTTCCAGCAGTGACCCCTACTCACTAAAATCAACATAACTCGATCAATTTAAATCCAATTAATGCAAACTAAATTTATTTTATTCCTAAATTTGATTTAAAAAAACTCAAGTGGTAATTATGTATTTTCAAGCATTTAGGATCCGTAATTAACTCTTTAATTACATCACTAATCGCCATCTCCGAAACAGCGGACATATGGTTATTAAAAAGATCATATCTTGAGTTATCGGATTCCAAATCATACAAACTCAAATTCCATGGTTTTATTATTTAATGGGAAACATTATCCAATTTAAAATTTTTTGTTTAAACGTTTTAAACAGGGCCTAAATTTTATCACAAGACAGGGATGCGAAAATTGAAATGGTAAAATCTTCACAAACACAAACAAGCCCAATTCTTCGTAGGTTCATGGATCTCATCCAAAACCTTCATCAACCTGACTCTGATACCACCTGAAGGATATGGAAAGATACTCAAGCGTATCACGGAAGTGTGAGGCTCGCATCGAATGCGATCGGGAGCGACTAGTCGCACTAGTTGCTCGAGGCAACGGAAATTAAAATTTTTCATGTGAGGAAACCACATGATCCAAGAATATTTCTCGGATCATTTCGTCTAAAACACAGATAAATAATATAATTACCTCTTGAAGCGAGTTTGTGATCGGGTCTCTAAATGAAGAGACCTCCTATATCAAGTCTGATCCGACGGAAGAGACGCTTGCGAGCATGTTGATGAAACACGTGCTCCTCGCAATCCACGTTGAAGATCCAAGCAACGGATCTCCAGATTCGTCCCACGAGATACGACGTCTTCTTCACAAGCGAGATACACCAAAGAAGATGGATATCCACGAGCAAACGATCGGCGAGCATAACGATGACGCTCCGACGATGGAGAATCTCTCTAGGGCATCCATGGTGGACGACCACATGGGAGAGAGAGAGAGTAGGCAGGTAGAGAGAAAGAGAAGAGAGAATTCATTAATTATCTCTTATGAAGAGCAGTGGATGCCTCTTCTTATATAGCGTTTTAAGAATCCATGGATCCCAATCCATGGGCAACACATAATTAATAGATGAGATTGATTTGTGTTTCTTTCAATGGCTAAGATGTTGTAAAAACACAACAACAAGTAATTTTATTTAGATTAATTAATATCGATAAATCAATATAATTAATCCTAAATTAAATCACATTTGTCGAGAGATAGGATAATAAGAAGACCAACTCCCATCCCTAAAAGAGATGGGACGACTACTCCTCTCCATATGGAGAGTTGTAGCCGTCCACTCTTTTGGGAGGAATGGGTCATTCTCCCCAAAATATCATGAGATCTCATTATATCATGATATCTCCTATGACTCTTGTCGACAATATTTTCACCAAAAAATATTTCCAAATTATCTTATGGAAAATATCAATCATGCCATTGAAATTATGTGAATCTTATTCACAACCCAAAATAAAATGTAATATTTTATTTAATCATCCTATGTGAATCCAATTCACATCAATAATTAATCAACAAATATAAATCACAAATTGCTCTCTCTAATATATTATAAATCACATTTATAATATATATGATTAATATGGATAGTGATGTCCACATTATTCATATCCATGATAATTAAATCACATTTAATCATCTTGGATCTCTTTTCTCTTGTGCCAAAATAACATGAATCACATTCATATTATTCACAGCTTTGATAACTAAATCACATTTAATTATCTTAGATATCTCTCCTTATAATATGAATCAAATTCATATTATCCATGATAATTAAATCACATTTAATTATCAATTTTCTTGGTTATACAATCGTTTATGATCACATCACCCTCAGGTATTCCCAATGCCTGTACATCCTAACCGAGAATAAACCTGAAGTTATAGATCTCTTTTAGACTATTACCTTTAGGGTTTTACCATTAAGATTCTCATTTGATCATTGGGAGTCAGTATCGATCATATACTTTCCAAAAGCATATATCATACCTTGGTGTTGATGATATACTTTCTAAAAGTATATATCAAATCTACAAATTCAGTCAAGTTTCCAAAGCGAGATGACCATGCTCAGAATTTGATTCTTCCCAATATCTCATGAGTGAGCTCATGTCTTCCTGTATGATCCCTTTGAGAGATCTTATTACTCATATGCCCTTATATGCATACCAGCGCGCCGGTGTATAGACCTTGGTTAGGTCATCAACCTATTGTTCTGCCAAATGTACATACTCGGACATATAGTAACACATATGTCTCCGGTCAGAGGATGTGTGCCTATATCGTGACAGCATACGACATAGGACTTTGGTTATCTCAATCTCGTTAAGTCAACTCTTTGACCTAACTAATCTGACACCTCTGAATCTCTATTCCTATGCAGAGGACCTGCATCAAGAGGTCAGGTGGATATCAGCCTATGTGAAAAAGGATTGCCATCTCCTACTCAGGCTGGAGATCATCTCTTAACAATCATTTGACGGTACTTGATGATTCATCAATCTAACTCTTTAGATATTCATCCAAGCACCATCCTCTATGATTCAATAATTGAATCAACATCTCTATGATCATTAAGATAGCCATGGTACATAACCCTAATTAACTAAGGGGCCTTTTATGCAAATTAGTTATTCTTCATTTCAGATCAAGGAGTGAATTGCAATAACATTTATGGCATAATGGCTCACCGTGGGCTCGCATGTCCAACATATCCACCCCTCAGATTGCATAGATCATGGATATCGATGTTCGATCTTCGCCTATTACCGGAGCACCTCTGCCTGCACCATCCAACTCTTATTTTTACAATCAATCTGGTTAGCAGACTTTGCCCTCGAGCCTTGAAGTTGTTCATGTAGTACGGGACTTTGTTTGAGGGTCGAATCAACTCAACTGAGTAACACTAGGAGCTTGAGATCTACCGACCTTCTAAACCTACTTCGATGAGGTCTGGACCTTTTGAACCATCTCCCCAATGCGGAATCATCCCAAGATCATTTTGATCGAACCAACAACCAGAGAGACTCAATAAATCAAAACAGATATCAGATCGATGCTCCTCTAGGAGGGGCTTCTTCCTAGTTCTTTCATATCTCCTCATGATCGTTGGATGACGAAGAGAACCCGGATGAAGAAACTACCGTTGGATTGATCGCTCCAAGACTGTTAAATCAGAGGCCGATATATAATCTCTACCCTCAATAAGCGAAGCATCATCCACTATTCCGTATACACCACATGGATAAGTGGATCCATCGACGTCATCTCCCGGCACGTACATTGGGGATATTTTGCATCTTACACCCCATCATTTTGTACTTATAATTGAGTATTAATTTCATTTGCAGTTGTATAAAATTCGTAATATTTGTATTGGTACCACATACTTTATATATATTATACATTAGTCTAGCACCACATCACCTCACACGCTTGCACGTGTGAGGGGATGAGAATTTTGCATGGAACCCTCCGGGTTGTGTGTTACTATTTGGTCTAGAAACATTGAATATCAGTAAAAATATTTTTTTGATAAATTGCATACTTTGTCATGTTGTTCTATTTATTTGTATATATACCCCTACTAGTGTATATTATATTTTTATTATGTGGAATTCATGAATGCCCATGATTTTGTTAAATTAATATTATATGCTTTGAAAGTTCATAAAAATTGCAACTAGGTCACTATATTGCTGATTTATCTTTGTACTTGTATTTTAATTATTAAAAATATCATTATGCATTTAAAAATTATAGGAAAATTATCTTAAGTATATAGAACCAAAATACATATATTTTTCACAAGGTAAGTATAATTAATTTCCTATTTACAAAAAATAAAAAACATAACATTTTATATTGTGTGGCATTTAAAAAAAATCCCTCAAATATTTTAAAAAATCTCAAAAAATTCCTATTGATCTATTTAGCTATATATTATTTTCTAACCAAGTTTTTTAAAAACAATATTAAGAAAAACTCTTAAAAATAGTAAAACATAGAAAACTTTATAAAGTTTTTAAAAATTCACAAAAATAACAAATTTATGTTTTAAGTTTACGATTTTACTTTATATTATCTAATACTTAGGAAAATTAATTTTGGGCTCAATCTGATTAGATAGATATTTACTATCCCCATTTCAAGTTCTTGGATTTTTCTGTTTTGTTTACTTTGTATATTTCCTTATTTAAAAATACATAAAAATTCTTAAAAATTACCTAAAAATACCAAAAATAGAGAAAAATTTTTAAAACCACCAAATATTTTTGTGAAATTTGAGTTTATTTACTATATTTTAAAATCCAAAAACATCTTTTTCTATTCCTTTTCTTTATAGTATCTTTATTATATCTACATCTTAGCCTATATTTTATTAAAAATTTTCAAAGTTAAAAACATAAAAAACCACATAAATTAAAAACCACGAAACATATTAAAAATAAAAAATACAAAAGATCCCTAAGTAGTCGATTTATTTTGCTACTTTACCTCATGTGGTTTTTTGCGGTTCGACCCATACTACTTTTCTATTATATTGATCTTTGTTGAGTATACTAAATTTTATCTCACTCATTTTTATTATTTAATCATCATTGTGGGTTAATTATTGATTGATCTTCTTAAGTTGAGTACCGAGAGCTGAGAGAGGGCAAATACATCGATTGTCAGATCTGACTTGTTGGACACCGCATGCTCCTCCATGATCGGACGTTAGTTATCTCAACTAGAGAGAGTCATTAAATGACACCGTTGTATGGGAACACTGGTTCATAGAGCATAGAGTAGTCTGCTTAGCTTATTTTTCCATTGTTCACTTTATTGTCTATTACTCTCTTTATTCTATTTTATCTGAGACTATTCTGACCACATTCTTGTTTGAATTAGCTGGGGGAGACTACTTATCAAGGGAGAATTTCTTTGGATATTTCACATACCCAAGTGTTGTGGATTAGTGTTATGGGAATAACATTAAGCGCATTACGGACGCATGAAGATTGCATCATATATCATTGGGAGAGACTAGTCGTACTAGTTGCTCAGGGAAACAAAATTTAAAAATTTTATGCGATGAAACCACATGATCCAAGAACACTTCTTGAATCGTTTCACTAAGATCAAAACAAGAATTAGAGTTACCTCTTGAATCATGCTTGTGATCATATCTCTAAATGAAGATACCTCTTGTCTCAAGTCTGATCCGACGTAGATCGCACTAGCAGATGCGAGGATGAATCGTGTGCTTCCCATAATTCATATTGATCATCCGAGCAATGAATCTCCTTATTTCATGTCATGAAATCTGACTTCTTCTACATGAGAGAGATAGGCACCAAATAAGGTGGAGATCCACAAGCAATCGAGATGCCAACACAATGATGTAGCGATGACAATGACCTTTTCTCCAACAATATGTGAACAACCACAAGTGAGAGAGGAAGAGAGAGGAAGTGTCGAGAGAGACAGAGAGAGAGAGTTCCTCAAGGGAATTTGTGCAATCCCAAAAGTCAAGGGCTACCCCCATTTTTGTACTAATTGGATGTCTATGGATCTAAATTCATGTGCACACAAATCCAATGGTTGACATTAATTTGTTTTTTCAATCAATGACCATGATTTTGGTGTGTTTTAAATTTACAAAAATAAAATTTTTGGCTTTAAAATAAATTAAATATATTGAAAGTAAATTAACGTATTTCAATTTAAATCAAACCAACAAAGACAGAATGAATTGAAAGGTGAACACCTTACCTTCCATACATAGGGTGGACGGCCACAAGTTGAGAGCTCTCAACCGTCCTCCCCATGTATGTAAATGAGGAGGATCATCTTTCATATTTATTGAGATCTCAAATCTCAACAAATAATTCATATATACAATAACTTTTATTGAATAATTATTCATCAAAATAATGCTAAATTATTTTGTGATAATTTTAATCACGACATTGATGAACCGTGATTCATATTCACATAATTTAAATAAAATATAATTGTATTTTCAATTAATTGTTCATTTTAAATCCAATTCATATCAACTATTAATTTATAAATGTAAATTGCAATTCTATGTCTCTCTCTAATATATTATAAATCACATATATAATATTTATGAATACTATGGATAGTGCTATTCACATTATTCATATTCATAATAAATAAATCATATTTAATCATCTTGGATGTCCATTCTCATACGCCCAAATAATATGAATCAAATTCATATTATTCATAACAATTACATCACATTTAATAATTTATTTTTCTCAATGGACAGACACATTATCAATAATGGAATTATTCTTGAACTCTTTAAAGAATAATGCTCTTTCTTCACGGATACTTGGAGATAAAGACATGGTAATTGTACATTCCACAAATAGTGACTTGGATTGGAGATCATATCTCAAATCCAGATCTCGAGAACCTCTCATAGATACTTGATTAAATTAGTAATTGATTTTGAATCCAAAGATTTATCTTTGTCTATTTTGATTTGCCTTGAATTCCTAATTGCTTGAATTGTGTAATCTCCAATTACTGACATAGGTAACCGACCCAAAGCTATTTGATTGTAATTCAATTCGTGATGATCATAAGTGGAAAGCTCATATTCTTCAGTCATTGATAAACAGTTTGTTGGGCAATACTCGACACAGTTACCACAAAATATACATACTCCAAAATCAATACTATAATTAAGCAATTGTTTCTTTTTAATATCTGTTTTCAATCTCCAATCAACAACGGGTAGATCTATAGGACATACACGAACACATACTTCACACGCAATACATTTATCAAATTCAAAATGGATTCGACCACGGAAACGTTCCGATGTAATTAATTTTTAATAAGGATATTGAATAGTTACAGGTAAACGTTTTGTATGGGATAAGGTAATCATGAAACCTTGACCGATATACCTTGCAGCTCGTACTGTTTGTTGACCATAATTCATGAATCCAGTTACCATAGGGAACATATTGTAAATATCTATGAAATAAATAAGTTGATGTTTCTTTCTCTTGTTTAAGATAGGTTATTATGAATTTATAATGTCATTATCGTATTCTCTTATTTATTATTTATAGTGAAACAAGTTGGGAAGAGATTGTCAATAATAGATTACCCAAAGAAATAGGTAAAAGAAATTTCCATCCAAGATTTAATAGTTGGTCCATTCTCATCCTCGGTAAAGTCCATCTTGTTGTAATAGAAATAAACAGGAACAAATAAGCTTTAACTAATGTAATAAGAATACCGATTATCATTCCAAAGACCCCCCCCCCCCATTTTATCTATTCCAAAAATATCGGGAATAAATAAAATAGGTAAAATAGATAAATTCCATCCACCTAAGTAAAGAACTGTTACAAATAATGAAGAAACTAATAAATTTAGGTAAGAAGCAACATAGAATAAACCATATTTGATACCTGAATATTTGGTTTGATAACCTGCTACTAATTCTTCCTCTGCTTCTGGTAAATCGAAAGGTAATCTTTCACATTCTGCTAGAGAAGAAATTAGAAAAACTATAAACCCAATAGGTTGGCGCCAAATATTCCACCCCCAAAAACCATATTTGGACTGGGCCTCAACTATATCAACTGTACTTGAACTATTAGATAATCATAGTCGATGATAACATTACTGTTCCCATCGCTACTCCAGAACCGTACGTGAGACCTCAGCTTCATACGCTCCTCTATGGTCACAAATAAATGTAAGGACTCCTTCAATATTAACATGAATTTCAGTATCCATTCGTTGGGTAGAATGGATATAATAAAGACATATCAAAGAGTCCCAAATTAGACCGATGGAATTCTGTCTGCTAGAATAACAAATAAAAACTGCTTCTGAATTGATCTCATCCCTTTTTTTTCTTTTTTTTGAGTAATAACTTAACTTATTCCTTCAATAAAATACTTGTTGTATCAATAGATATTTATTTCAGTTCATATCTTTTGATTACGAAAAAGAATTAGACACTAGTTCATGAATCATGATAAAAATTATATATGTATGTAGAAAAAATAAATAAAATAAAAATCTTTTCTTATTTCTTATTCATTTTTCTCATTCATTCTACACTCATCATTTCTTTTATTCCTATTCTTGTTTCGATATTCTTAAAAATAAATAAAAAGGAAAAATTTTAAGTTCAAGACTTTTTTTCTCTCCACTCGTACCAATCCGCTTACTCGACTTCTTATATTTAAAGTTATTTGTGTATCGACTCCAATAATACTATTGTTTAGGACCATTATGAGCGAGGATCCGGGTAAGATATGTACTTCTTCGGGAATGAAAAAAAAAACCGATCTACTTTCATTTGGTATTTCGGATTAAATTCTTGTGTTCCTCGATACTCAATCAAATCCTCCTTTTTGGAAATGGAATCCACCTCTACGGTACCATATTTAATGATTCCCGAGCTGCTTCTTCTGTATCGGGAATCGTCGCAATAAGCAAGAATACTATTTCTACGTAAAATACCATTTCTGGGTATTTCAATCGAAATACCAAAACAAGGTATTAATTCTTTCTCTCGCTCTTTATCAGAATATTGTAATGGAATTATAAATCTATTTCTTCGACTCTTCCCCAATAAATCAGAATTTTCTTGGGGAAGAGAGGGATATATGAAATTCCACTGACCCTTAGATATGATTTGATCAGATCTTGAATAATCAAAAACCCCACTCTTTTTCTTTTTTTCATAAGAGGAGTCTGAACTATACAATTTATGTCCCACTCGACTCTTGCCTAGCAGGCAAAGATTGACCTCTGCGGAAAGACTGATTCATTCGGATCGACATGAGGGTCCAACTACATTGCATTGCCAGAATCCATGTTGTATATTTGAAACAAGTTGACCTCCTTGCTTCTCTTCTCTCATGGTACAACCCTCTTCCCGCTGAGCCCACAGAGACAAAATGTAGGACTGGTGCCAACAGTATATCACGGAAGAAAGGACTCACCGAGCCGGTATCACTAACTAATACTAATATAACTAAAGCTAATACTAATTACTAATATAATAGAAAAGAACTGTCTTTTCTGTATACTTTCCCCGGTTCCGTTGTAGATCCAATATTTTCATTATGTCTGAATCACATTCAAATCAATGTTCAACATTTTAACTAAGATTAGATCACTTCTCTACTGAGAGGAGTCACTAAAATCCAGAATTGTTTCATCAGTCTCTTGGAATGGAAGCGTCATGGTTATACAATCGTTTATGATCACATCACCCTCAGTTATTCCTAATACCTATACATCCTACATACTGGAAGATCTATAATAAACATGAAGTTTTAGATCTCTTTTAAACTGTCTCCTTCCGGGTTTTATAATCAAGTTTCTCATTTGATTAGTGGGTGTTTGTATAGATCATATCCTTTCCAAAAGCATATATCATAATCATGTATTGATCATATACTATCGAAAAGCATATATCAAATCTACACATTCAGTCAAGCTTTCCAAAGCAGACGACCGTACACGGAATTCGATTCCAATATCTTATGAGTGAGCTCATGTCTTATGATTCAGTAATGAACTTGTATGATTCCTTTGAGAGATCATATTACTCATATGCCTTGTATGCACACTAGCTCGCTAGTGTATAAAAATTGACTAGGTCATCAACCTATAGGTACGCCAAATGTACATACTCAAACATATAGTAACACATCTGTCTTCGATCAGAGGATGTGTGCCTATATCGTGATAATATACGACATAGGTCATGGTTATATCGATCTCTTTAAGTTAACTTTTTGACCTAAATTATCTAACACCTCCGAATCTCTATTCCTATGCAGAGGACATGCATAAAGAGATTGGTCAGATACCACCCTTTAGAGAAAGGATTGTCATCTCCTTCTCAGGCTAGATATCCTCACATAACAATCACTTGACAATGATTGATGAGTCCTCAATCTAACTCTTTAAATATCATCCAAGCACCAGCCTCTACGATTCAGCGTTTGAATCACCAGCTATTTGATCATTAAGATGGCCATGGTACATAGTCCTAATTATACTAAGGGACCTATTATGAAAATTAGTTATTCTTCATTTCAGATCAGCGAATGATTTGCAATAACATTCATTGCATAATGGCTTGTCGTGGGATCGCATGTCCAACGATCTTCCACTAAGCCAAAGGCCATTAATGGGATAATCTTTAAACCCACACTCATGTTATACTTACAATCTATTTAGAGAAATATGTTGGTAAGCTGACTAGTCACTCTAAAACTAAGAGACTGTGCCAAGTCCTTTTATGATACTTGCATATCTCTTAGTAACCGTACTCGCATTAAATGTGAATGTTGCATCTCATGTAACCAATACTCAATTTTTGTTAAAGTAGTTATAGTGTCTTTAACACTACAACTCAATAATCGTTATAGCTAGTATGTAACTTCTATTGTCCTTATCAGAGTACCCTTATTCCTAAAGATCTCTATCTCCTTAGAATAAAACTCAATTTTAAGTCTTGCAATGTACCTGTAGTTAAGACATGTTAAATCACTATCTATAAAGTCTTACGTTCTTGAAGATAAGGTTTTTGAGATCACTATCTCAAAAAATCTTTTCTTCCTTGAAGATATTGTTATTACTACTATCAAGTGTTTTATCTCCATAGTTGGATTAGTAACAGTTTACTACTTTCAATGCATGGCAGACATCTGGCTTTTGTACATATCTAACATACACCAAACTTCTCATTACTGATGCACAAAGGGAAAATAATTTTAGCATTCACTTCCTCAACTCTTTGAGGTGTTATCCCTTTAGATAGGTCAGTACCATATCCCAAGGGAAGGAAGCATTCCTTGGGGTTTTCCAAAAAATAGAACATGTCCATGGTGTACTACTAATGTGATAGTCCCAGTACCCTCTTCTCTTTGCTTCTGAACATCTTTGGAACTAAGATCTAATAGGTATCCATGAGATCTTTTATTTTAAGGAATGGAACAACCACATTATAAACCACTTGTTATCATCCTTATATCATTCCAAATGATTATGATATTATCTACATTTAACACGATGAACACAATGGAATTTCAACCATGCTTCTCATAGTTCATCATGATTTTGTACGAAATCATAGCCATTATAATTTCAATAAATTTGATGTTCCAAATACTAGAATCTTATTTGAGTCCATCGAAGGAGTTTACTTATGCACTCTGCCTTCCTCAACTAAGAATTATTGAGGCTACTTCATATGAATATCCTTGGTGAGGAACTCATAGAGGAATGCAATCTTGACTTCCATCTTATAGATGCCATAGTCAAGTTGTGTAACTATAGTTAGCAATATCTTATGGGATTAAGCATGATCATATAGGAGCAAGCCTCATCGCAAGTGATGTCTTCTCTTTGTATGTGTCTTTTGGATACAACTCGTGCTTTAAAGGTCTCTAGCTCCACATCAGGTTCCCTCTTTCTCCTGAAGATCTATTTACATCTAATGGGTCTAACCCTTATAGGTGGATCCTCAAGGGTCCATATACAGCACTTGTATATGAAGTTTACTTTAGACTTTATTGTAGGCATCCATCTTTCCATGCTATGATCCACAGAAGCTTCATTATATGAAGTCAGATCGTTGTCAAACTTATCTGACATGTGGAATCCATACCCATTAGGTGGTCTTACCACCCTCAAACTCATTTGAAGAGGTATGAGTGTTTCATCTTTAATTGTCCTTTTAGTTTCTAGTTTCATGAGCCTCATTATCTTAAGAATCATATACTTAGTCATGAAATATTTTAAGAATCTCAAGGTAATAAAGGACATATCCAATACCATCATTTATATTCCTAGTGAAGTAGCACTCTCTGGTGGTAGATTTTAGCTTACTCGCATCCATGACATGTTTATGGACCAAGCAACCTTAATCCTTAATCGTCCATCACTAGATTGGTTCCAAACCATGCATTATGAGAGTTTTTGGGTTCAGATTTGCATGAATGTTATTGAGGATATATATTGTAATCTCTACTACATATATAAATAGAAACTAAGGGCTAATTATGCTAAGATTTATCATTGATCAAATCATGTCATACATGACCCAATTGCATATGCCTACAACTCTATTGAGTTAAGGCGTATTAGGAGGGGTGAGATAGGAATGACATTTGTTTCTCCGTAAGAATTCCTTAAATTCATCTAATAGGTACTTACTACCTTGGTTAGATCAAATTCATTCCATCTTCCTTCAAACATGAATCTTCATCGCCAATAACTGATCCTGCACATAACTTTCGATCCGATAAGGAATGAGGAGCAACACCATCATAAAAAAGATTAAAAAATGAAAAAAATAAAACAAAATCAAGTAATAATAGCCAAGGATGAGTCGATGCTACCATGGAGATGCCAACACCAACAACCGATCTTGTACAAGACGACATGACTAATTTCCTATTTTAAGACTTCCATCTATTGTGGATGATTGTACCATCCTTAATCATCCATTTGTACAAAAGAATATTTTTTGAATGAAAATGTTATTTTTGATGGCAATCACATTCCATTTCGTGATTTGTTGAAATAGAAAATAATAAAAAGTTGAAAAATAGCCCTGTTTGATATCAACATTGTAGATTTATTACAAAACATAGTGCTAAAAATGCTTTTGTTAAAAGACCTGGAGTACATGACTACGATGAAGAAAGGACTAAAAAAGATGTGTATAAATTTAGCATCGAAAAAGAGGATGCGAGAAACTAATCATGTACATTCCGACCATGGCAATTGTCAATACTATCAACAACCTCTCAAGCAAAAAGAAGAATATGGGAGCACCTTTCATCAGATGCCAGATATTTAACAAAGAATTTGAAAGTACAATTCTCAATAATGGATATTCTATCAATCTGATCCATATGTCACTACTCAAAGAATTTTGGTTGGAACCGCCAAAATAAACAAGAATGATTGTACAATTCGTAGACAAGTCAGTGAAGTGGCCAAGGGGCATTTTGGGGTATGTCATCGTCACAATCTAAGGGATGAAATTCCCTATGGAATTCATTGTTCTAGATATGGACATCTCGACATCCTTGCTTCATACCCTGATTATATTTGGACGACCGTTCATTCGAACAACTGAAGGAGTAGTCGACTATGGTATCGGAAAGATGTCATTTCACTCGAGTGACAATAAGATCAGGACTGAAACAAACCAAATACCAAAGATTACTGTGTCTGTGTCAAATGAGAATGAGCAGATTAAGAAATAGAGAAAACTGTAACTTTCTAATAGAAATCAGAGATACAACATTATTCTTCAATGATAATGAAACCTGAGAATTCCTCTCTAAGGAGGAGTGCCAAGAAAGCACAGTCGAATTTCCCTATCTTTGAGGATGAGGTCCTTGCTAATGAGCTAACTAAGCTGATTGAAATGAATCTATACATGTTAGAGCAAGATGAATTCATTGCCAATCTTTATGATGTCTTGTATTTTGATCCAGAAACAATCAAGGTGGATAGCACATAGTCGACAAAGGTGAGCTGACCACAGTTGTTGAATTCACAACAGAGCTAAAACCATTACACTCATCAATAAATTACTTCTTCATTGCAAGTGAGCAGAACATGTTCCTGGACATCATGAATTCTCAATTGACAAAGGATCATGAATCTCGCTTGCTCGAAATTTTAGAAAGAAACCGTAAGGTAATTGGTTGGAAGATTACATATCTCCATGGGATAAATATCCTTCATTGCGTTCGCATCACATTTACATAGAATAACACAATAGGCCTTCTCGTGAATTTTAGCATCGTCTGAACCTAAACCTCCAAGAGGTTGTGATGAAAGAAATCATGAAGTGGTGTGATGCCAGGTTTATCTATCTCTTTTCGGACTCAAAATGGTAAGTCCGTTACATGTGGTCTCTATGAAATATGGAATCACAATTTTAATGAACGATAAAGTATAGAGGAGATTCTGACCAAAGTACCTACATCTTGGCACATTTATGTAGACTATAGACATCAGAACCTACACTAAGAAAGATCACTTCTCTTTGTCCTTCATTGATCAAATAGTCTAAATACTTTCTACAAAGGGATACTTTTGTTTCTTACATGGGTACTTTGGATACAATAAATTTGCAATAGACCCTGAAGACCAAGAGAAGACCACCCTCACTTGTCCATTTGTGACGTATGCTTTTAGATGAATGTAACTTGGATTGTCTAATACCCCTACTACATTTAATATATGTTAGTCGTATTTGCTGACATGGTGGGTAGTTTTCTCGAGGTTTTCATGGATGATTTTTTAGTCTATGGAGATAACTTTAAACATTATCTCACATATCTAGACAGAGTACTTTAGCGATGTTGTGAAATCATGTGCTCATGGGAGAAGAGTCAATTCATGATAACTGAAGAAATTGTGTTTGGTCACGTCATATCCAAGCGAGGCATGGAGGACGACCCAGCCAAGGTGAAAGTGATATCTAAACTTAAGTCATCTAATACAATGAATCAAGTCAAGTCATTTCTAGGGCATGTCAGTTTTTACCGAAGGTTCATCAAAGACTTGAGCAAGATTGCCCGACCGTTGACAGAGCTTTTAGGTAAGGTCATATATTTTATTGTAGATGATAGTGCTCTACGCCTTTGATCAATTGAAAGCAATAATCACTCAGGATCATGTCCAACAACCATCGGATTGGTCTCTTACATTAGAGATCATGTCGGATGCTTTCGATTATGCCATTTGAGCTGTGTTGGGACAACGATGGGATGGATGGTCATTTTTTATTCATTATGCAAGTAGAATACTAGATTAAGTAGCTTCTAGCAGTAGTGTTTGCATGGGAGAAATTCATGTCACATTTACTTGGCTCAAGATTTAGTCTACACTGACCGCTCTTCCATACAGTACTCATAAAGAAAGAAGATTGTTAAGTCCATTATCTGCTTGATTCCTTCATGGAAATCCTTCACAGAATCATCAGAGTTCATGCAAATATAAGAGAGACCCAATTCATCCTTTTATTCATGTATATACCCTAATTTAAGAAATTATCATGAGTAGTATGTATAAAGTATCTCCTCTACCTATTTCTTAAATTTAATCCTTTATACCAATTTTTCTTCTCAAGAATCATCCCTAGAGCTTCCCCTCAGTGAAAATAAGTGGAGCCTCCAGATTTGCGTTACGAGGAAGTGATTCACTATAGCCGAAGACCTTCTCCAGGAAGTTCTGCTCCCAGCCACATCAGGTAGGTGAGCTCTCTTTTTCTTCATTTTTTCAATTCTTAAGAACAGTAGTAGCATAGCCTTTCCTTTTATTTCATTTAATTTTGTCTTTTAAAACCTATAAACAAAAATCTATCTTGCCAGAGCTCTGGCATGTGCTCCCCTATATTTGATCATTGATCGACCATTTGCCCACTTACACACCTTCACCTTTTCATCCTCTATCATCTCAAAGCATTATCCACCTCTGATCTTGCACAGATTAGGGAGATTGGTGCTCAGTCTTGACCTCTTAGCAAAGCACCTGCACTCGTACCATCCATCCCCTTTTTTTGCTAACCATCAGGTTGAGGGTCTTCGTCCTCGAGTCCTGAAGTTGTTCATGTAGGAAGGGACTTCATTTGATGGTCAACTCGAGTCGAGTGAGCAACTCAAGGAGCTTGAGCTCCTCCAACCATTTTAAATCATCTCCCTATTGTAGAGATGTCCTGAGATCATTTTGAATCTCCCAATAGTTAGGAAGACCCAAGGAATCAAAACAAATTTTGGAAGAAGAACATAACTCAAGTGGAGGCAGCTGCCATTAGATTGATTGCCTCATGACCGTCAGATTAGGGGGGTGATATCTAATCTCTACCCTCCATCAGCGAAGTGTCATCCACCATTCAGCGCACGTCACGTCGATAAGTGTATCCATCTCTGCTATCGCGTATATTGGGGGTATTTTGCAACTCACATCCCACTGTTTTTATTTATAGTTACATATTTAAATTTTCATTTTTAATGGAATAACTTTTTAAATGTTTGCACTTGGTACCCCCATACTTTATTTATATTGCACTTCAGTCTAGTGTCACATCACCTCACATGCTTGTGCGCGTGAGGGGGCGGGTATTTGGTGTGGACCCCTCAGGTTGTGTGTTATTATTTATTTTAGGAACTTTGTATATCAATATAAATATTTTTAGATAAATTACATACTTTACCATGTTGTTCTATTTATTTGCATCTATACCTTTACTAGCATATAGTATATTTTTATTTTATGGAAATTACAAGAACACCCTTTGATTTTGTGGAAGTGTTATTATATGCTCTAAAGTTTCATAGAAATTACAACTAGGTCCCTGTATTGCAAATTTAATTTGTACTTGTATTTTGATTATTAAAAATATGATTTTACATCTGAAATTTATAGGAAAATCATCTTAAGTACGTGGAATCATATTTTATCACATATATTTTTCACAAGGAATTAAAATTATTTTCCTATTTATAAAAATTAAAACATTAATTTTTCAATTTCTAGCATTCAAAATATACAACAGTTATAAAATATTTTAAAAAGTCTCAAAAAAAATCATTTTTGTTTGTTTAGCTATATTTTATTTTCTGATCATGTATTTTTGCAAAATTTTAAGAAAAACACATAAAAATAACAAATCACTAAAAAACTTATAAGATTCTTAAATTTCATATAAAAATCACAAAAATTTGTTTAAAATCTTGAATTTTCTTTATATGATCTAGTAGTTAGGAAAAAAAATTTGGGCTCAATCTAATTTGATAGATAATTATAAAGCCCATTTGAACTTCCTAGATTTTCTATTTTATTTATTTTATGTATTTCCTAATTTAAAAATACATAAAAATTCTTAAAAATTACACAAAAATAACCAAGAATAGAGAAAGGTTTATAATACCCCAAACCTTTTTCTTTCTGAAAATTTGCATTTATTTACTATATTTTAAAATCCAAAAACGTCTTTTTTATATTACTTTTCTCTCTAATATATTTAATATATCTATATATTAGACTATATTTTCTTTCTATAAACCATTTACAAATATGAAAAGTTAAAAAATAAAAAAACATATAAATTATAACCCACAAAAGATTTGAAAATTTTAAATTACAAAAAAATCTTTAAGTCGTCTATTCATTTTACTTCTCTATCTCATGTACTTCTTTGTTGTTCGACCCCTACTACTTATCTACTATACACATCTTTGTAGGGTATAATAAATTTAGCTCACTCATTTTTCTTGCTTAGTCATTATTCTGGGTAAATTGTTGATTGATCTGCTTGAGCTGAGTACCGAGTCGGGAGAGGGTCGATACAACGAGTGTTGAATTTGACTTGTAGGACACCGTATTCTCCTCCAAAACCGGATGTTAGGTACCTTAATGATAGCAACTCGTCATTATGTACCGTGGCAATCTTAATAACAATGCAATTGTTGATTCAATGGTTAAATCATAAAGGCTTGTGCTTGAATGATATCTAAAGAGTTATATTGAGGACTCATCAAGCACCATCAAATGATTGTTAAGAAAGGATCTCCAACATGAGAAGGGGATGATAATCCCTCTTTAAAGGTTGATATGTGAATAACCTCTTGATGCAGGTCATCTACATAAGAATGGAGATTTGAAGGTGTCGGATAGGTTTGGCTAAAGAGTTAACTTGATGAGATCTAGATAACCAAAACCTATGTCATTTGCTTTCATGATATAGGCACACATCCTATGACAAGAGATAGATGCAATACTATATGTCTAATTATGTACATTAGGCAGAACATTAGGTTCATGACCTAATGAAGGTTTATACACTGACAAACTGGTGTGCTTACAAGGGCATATGAGTAATACGATCTCTCAAAGGGATCATACATGTTCACTATTGAATCAGAGGACATGAGATCACTCACGTGTCCTATTGGGAGCGAACAAATTCCATGCATGGTTGTTTCGCTTTAGAAGCATGACACGAATTTGTATATATGATATATGCTTTTTGGAAAGTATATGATCGATACCAACTTCCAATGACCAAATGAGAAACTTAATGATAAAACCCTGAAGAAGATAGTATAAATATGATCTAAAACTATGGGTTTATTCTAGGTCTTCCAATATGCATGATGTTCGAGTATTAGGAATACTCGAGGTGATGTGATCGTAAATGATTGTATGACCATGGCAGTTCCATTTTAGGGGAGTGATGAAACATGTTAGGATTTTAGTGACTCCTCCAAGTAGATTAGTAATCAAATCTTAGTCTAAATAATGGATGATGATCTGAATGTGATTTATATGCAATGGGAAGATTATATTAAAATTTTTATTTTATAGAATTTCTTTTAGAGGTCCCTGAGATTTAGATTTAAGATATGATGTCAATATCCACGTCACTATACAAGGAGTATACAATCGTCATATCCTTATCTTCAAGCATCTGCGTAGAAAGCACATTATTCGTGAAAGACTTCAAGAATAATTCAATCGTTGAAAAATATCGGAGTATTCGGAAATTGATGATTAAACGTGATTTAATTATCATGAATAATATGAATATGATTCATATTATTTAGATACATAAAAATGGTCATCTAAGATAATTAATAGTGATTTAATTATCAAAAATATGGTAAATGTGGATATCACTATCCATAATGATAATAAATTTTATAAATATTATTTATAATATGTTGGAGAGATTTAATTGTAAATAGTATTTGCGAATTATATGTTGAAGTGAATTGGACTCACATTGAACAATTAATTTTAATGCAATTTATATTTTATATTGGATGTATGAATATGATTCGTAATTGCTAATGGCGTGATTGAAATTGTCACAAAATTTTGGAATTATTTTGGGGAATGATTTCGCAACAAAAGTTGGTGTACACGTGAAATTTTGGATGAGATATGAGATCTCAACATAATTGGAATAAGAGAACCTCCTTACCATACAAGTGGCCATTCGTCCTATGTATGGAAGGAGACTTGCTCTCCTTTTAAGTAGTTCCATATTTGTGGATTTAATTTAAATTGAATTATATTGATTGGTCTTCAATATATTTAATTTCTTTTTAAAAATAACTATTTATTGTTGTAAATTTATGCAACAAAATCATGACCATTCATTATAAGTATAAAATAATCTAAACCATTGATTATATTTTCATATGGATTGAGATCCATGGACATCCAATTTATTTTAAAAGAAAATCTAGACCTAGCTCTATCTTTATAATAATTTCAAGAGCAGCAACTCTCTCTCTCTCTCTCTATTCTCATACATGTCAAACGCATCTCTCTCTCTCTCATTATTGTAGTTGTCCACCATATTGACCTATAGAGCCTCACAGTCATATCGTCATCGTTGTGTTGTCGGATTGACTGCTCGTGTATCTTGAAGGTTTAGGTTTAAGCCTAAACGCATCATGGAGCCGTGTAAATCGCATCGAACACGATCTAAGGCAACTCATACTAGTTGCGAGGAGCAGAGGAATTTAAAAAAATTAAATGGATGAAACCACACAATTCGAGAACACTTCTCAAATAATTTCATAAAGATCACAAATGGGTTCAAAGGAATATCTCTCGAACTGTGGTAGTGATCCTTAATCTATAAAGTAAGATATTCTACTGTCTCAATTCCGATCCAATGAAGATCGCACTTGTGAGAGCATTGATGAGACACATGCTTCCCGCAATCCATGTTGATGATCTGAGCAAGGAGTCTCCTAATTTCGTCTCATTAAATCCAACACTTTTATCACGAACAAGAAGTACCGAAGATGGAGGAGATCCGTGAGCAGTAAATTCGGTAGCACAACAATGTCACGATGATTGTGGGCTTCTTTAGATCAACATATGAACAACCAGATGATGAGAGAGAGAGAGAGAGATTTGGTGTGTAGAGAGAGAGCCTTGTTTCTCTTTCCTATGTGTGTAAAATAAAAGGCCAGGTTTACCCCTTCTTTTATACTAAATTGGATGGTGGAGATGAACTCCTAAGTCAAATAAAAAATCTTCAAATAAATGTGTTGGAGATTTTGTTATAAAAAATTACAATAATAATTAATTTAATTTAAACAAAATAAATATGTTGTAAATAATCATAACGTATTTAGATTTAATTAAATCAAAAATCTCCAAATGAGATAGGACTAGACAACCTCCTTCCATGTTAGGGGAAAGGTAATAGCCTCCTTCCCCTTAAAAATGGTGGATGACATTGTTGATTGGAGAGAGAATTTCTCTCTCCAATCCTAATGTAATCTCGTTACATTAGGTCTTGTTTCATGGAATCTTTTGTCAATAAAATATGAAGAAAAAATATTGTAAATTATTTGTGATAATTGCAAACAAAACCATTGACAATTATAATCAAATTCAACAATCCAATAAAATGTAAACTACATTTACAATTAATTCTACAATGTGAATCCAATTCACATCAACATTTAATCGTAAATCTTATTTATGATTAACTCTCTCTACTATATTATGAAAATCACATGTATAATATATATGATTAATATGGATTGTGATATCCACATTATTCTTATCCTTGGTAATTAAATCACATTTAACTTTCTTGGATGCTCATTCTCATGTTCTCAAGTAATATGAATCACATTCACGTAATCATAACAAATAAATCATATTTAGTTATCAATTTCCTCAATGGTCAGATACCTTATCAACCATGAAATTATTCTTGAACTCTTTCAAGAATAATGCACTTTCTCCGTAGAAACTTGGAGATAAGGATAGGGCAAGTGTACCTTCCATGTATAATGACTTGTATATTGAGATCATATGTCAAATCTAGATCAAGGAGACCTCTAAAAGATGTTTGATTGAATCAAAGTCGTAAATCCCATCTTCTCATTACTTTGAATTGCATTCAGATGAATGCCCAACATTTGGACAAAGATTAGATTACTTCTCTATTGATAGGAGTCAGTAAAATCCAAACCTATTTCATTACTCCCTCAGAGTGGAAATTTCATGCTTATACAATCATTTATGATTTCATCACCCTCGACTATTCCTAATAATCGTACATTCTGCATACTGGAAGACCTACAATAAACCCAAAGTTTTAGATCTTATTTAGATTATCATCTTCAGGGTTTTATCATTTTGTTTCTCATTTTATCATTGGGATTTTATATCCATAATATACTTTTCAAAATCATATGTCATACCTAGGTATGATCATAAACTTTCCAAAAGCATATATTAAACGTACAAATTCAGTTAAGCTTCCAAAGCGAGATGACCGTGCACGAAATTTGATCCCAATATCTCATGAGTGAGCTCATGTCTTCCGCTTTAGTAATGAACTTGTATGATCACTTTGAGAGAATGTATTGCTTATATGACTTTGTATGCACACCAACTCGTCGATGTATAGACATTGATTAGATCATGAACCTAGCAGTCTACCAAATGTACATACTCAAACATATAATAGAATATCTTTCTCCGATCAGAGAATGTGTGTCTATATCATTATAGTATACAACATTGGTCTTGGTTATCTCAATCTCGTTAAGTCAACTCCTTGATCTAACTTATCTAATAACTCTGAATCTATATTCCTATCCATTGGACATGCATAAGAGGTCAATAAGATATCAACCTTTAGATAGGAGTTGCCATCTTCTTCTCAGGATGGAAATCCTCTCTTAACAATCAATTGGTGCTTGATGAGTCCTCAATCTAACTCTTTAAATATCATCCATGCACCAACCTTTATGATTGAACATTTGAATCAACAGTTGTATGATCATTAAGATGGCCATGGTACATAACCCTAGTTGTACTAAGGGACTTACAATGTAAATTTGTTATTGTTCATTTCAGATCAGGGAATTATTTGCAATAACATTTAGTGCATAATGGTTCGCAGTAGTATCGCATGTCCAACAATCTTCCACTAGCATCATCAGCACTTGATATGCTATCTTTTCAGATCGATCAGTACCAAATCATAAGGGAGGGAAGCCTTACTTGGGGTTATCCAAAAAAATGGAACATGTACAAGGTGTACCACTAATGTGATGGTCCAAATACCCTCTTCTCTTTGCTTCTGTATGTCATCAGAACTAAGATCTAAGAGGTATCCATGAGATCATTCATCTCATGGTATGAAAGAATCATATTATAAAACATTTATTATCATCCTTATATCTTTCCAAATGATTAGGATATTATCCACATTTAGAATGATGAACACAATGGCACTCCCATGAAGCTTCACAGGGTTCATCAAGGTTTTGTATGAAGTCATAACCTTTATAATTAAATTGGATGTTCCGACTGATACAAGCTTATTTGAGTTCATCGATGGAGTTCTCTTACGTACTTTTCCTTCCTCAACTATGAATCCTTTGGGTTACTTCATATTAATATCCTCATTCAGGAATCTATAAAAGAATGCAATATCGACTTCCCTCTTGTAGATGTCATAGTCAAGTTGTGTAGCTATAGTTAGAAATATTCCGAGGTTTAAGCATGATCACTGAAGAGCAAGTCTCATCGCAAGTTAAGTCTTCTCTTCATGTGTATCTTGTGGATACTAGTCGTGCTTTGAAGATCTCTCCCTTCTCACCAGGTTCGGATTTTCTCTTGATGATCAATTTACATCTAGCGGGTCTTAACCTTATAGGTGGATCCTCGAAGGTCCATATACAACACTTGCATATGAAGTCTACTTTATACTTTATTTCTAACATCCATATCTCCATGTCATGATACTTGGAAGCTTCATCATATGAATTCATATCATTATCACACTTATCTGACATAAGGAATCCATACCCTTTAGGTGATCTTACCACCATCAGATTAATTTCAAGAGGTATGAGTGCTTCATCTTTAATTGTCCTTCTCGTTTTCGATTACAGGATCCTCATTATCTTCTCAAGATTCAATGAGTTCTTTTATTTCATTTTCATCTTGATTCTTAAGAAATTCATCCTCTAAGAATCATGTCCTTAGATATAAAATCTTTTAAGAATCTCAAGGTCATAAAGTAGGTATTTAAAACAATCCTTTATATTCCTAATGAAATATCACTCTTTAGTGACAAATTTCATCTTACTTGCATCCATGATATGGTCATGGATTAAGCAACCCTAAATCCTCAAGCGTCCAATACTAGGCTAAGTTCCAAAGCATAACTTATGAGGGTTTTCGGGTTTTAGATTTGCATGGAATCTTATTACAAATATATATTGTAGTCTTTACTACATATATACCTAGAAACTAAGAGGTAATTATGCTAAGAGTCATCATTGATCAAATAATGTCACACATCATTCAATTATATCTCTTTACAACTCTATTGAATTAAGATGTATTAGGAGGAGTGAGATAGAAATGATATTCCTTTCTCCATAAGATATTCTTTGAATTCATCTAATAGGTACTTGCTATCTTGGTCAGATCAAGTTCATTTCATCTTCCTTCTAACTTTGGTTCTCAACCAAAATTGTGAAATCTTTGAACATTTCAAAGGTTTTTGATATGAAAGGAAGAAATTTCATATCACAAAAATCATTAATAGATATCACATATCATTAATTTTATTATGATATAGATTATCCACATACATGAATATGTATGAGGACTTGAATACCCATGCATCTTACTCCATTCCCAGATAAGGGTGTATATCATTTTTTACTTTGAATCTCTATTCATAAGTATGTATATTTAGAACCTTCAGACAATCCAAAGTTCAATATCTTACTACTCTATAAATTTTATCAATATACATATGTCCAAGGCTTGATGATAGATCATTATCGATGATCTTTATCATCCTTTTTATCCTCTAAGGTTTAATTTTTTAGTATTTAGAAATGCCAATGAACTATTCATTAATTTTCTGATTTAGTAGATCCTCTAAATGTAAGACTGCTATCTGAAATATAACCATCATAAATCTTTACGATATGTCTATTTCAGAATGCATGCTTATTTCCAACATTTAGAAATAAACAATGAATGTATCATAATATCTAATCATAGATACATTGTTTAATACTAAGGGCTCTCCCATTGAAAATCTGTAGTCTATCTATCTAATGGAAATTGTTGCAACAATTGCATCAATATCCATGTTGATGACTATTAAACCTCAAGATCAAATTTTCTAGTCTTCTAAAACATATGCAACCAATTTCAAGTTTTATTAGAATAATGATATATAATTATTAGACTTTTATCTTGTCTAAAAAGCAAGTCAATTTCACATACTATATGTAGATGTATAATATGCTGATGTACCATCTCATTCCTTCTTTGAGGATCCTAGATAGTCTAGATAGTCATACCATCAATACATCAACTTGTTCCAGTATTGGCATTCATCCAACTCTTTGGATGTCATATGTGTTGAAATTACGTATTGCAATCAACTCTAACTTTCCTTCTCATTCGGGTCAGACCCATGTTTCCACTATGCTTCCTTCATCTATAATCAACCATTGCTTAAGATAAAGGATTTCTTATATTGAACTCAAAAGATTTCAATATAAGAGTATTTCAACATTTATACATGCTTCACTCAATTCATACAATATGAATATTATGAAACTTCATGAATGACTTGAGTATAGAAAGTAGAAAGATGGCATTCATTGTTTCTGCATCCATCTAAACTCTTAAAGATTTTGGTTTAGGTAGGTCCTCAAATATTTTGAGTACATCTTCTCTATCAAGCTGCCATTCTGCATAATGCAACGAACCATATCATTCATGATTAAATGATGAGTGCACATATGTCTACCAAAACATCTTCTTAGGTTTTATAAAGATTTACGATAGTTATGATCATCATCGACATGATACTTTCAAAGCACATTTAATGAGAGATCAAGACCATAGAAACATATTAACCCGAGGTTGTTGTCCTATTGTATATTTGTTTGTCATTCGTCATTATTATGAGGAAACTTTCACATTACAACCACATACATTATGTGTCCAACTACAAGTACAATATCTTGATCATGGATCCAATACATGATATTTAACTAGTTATTATCGAGTATAATTTTGAGTGTGTTTAATGTAGGTTATTTGTGTTGGACATGCGAGCCCACGGCGAGCCATTATGCAATAAATGTAATTGCAAATATCATTCCCTGATCTAAAATGAAGAAATTAATTTGCATAATAGGTTCATTAGTACAATTAGGGATATGTACCATGGACATCTTAATGATCATACAACTGTTGATTCAATAATTGAATCATAGAGGTTGGTTCTTAGATGAATATCTAAATAGTTAGATTGAGGACTCATCGAGCACTGTAAAATGATTATTAAGAGATGATCTCCAGCCTGAAGAGGAGATGGCAATCCTCTCTATGAAGGCTGATATCTAACCGACATCTTGATGCAAGTCCTCTACATAGGAATGGAGATTTGGAGGTGTTAGATAAGTGAGGTCAAAGAGTTGACTTAACAAGATCGAGAAAACCAAAGTCATATGTCGTATGTTGTCACGATGTAGGCACACATCCTCTAACAGGAGATAGATGTGTTACTATATTTCTTAGTATGTACATTTGGTAGGCCAGTAGTGTGAAAACCCCGAATATCGAACATGGACTAAAATGCAAATATTGACCGAGTCTGGGCTTAATTTCAAAATCTGTACTCATCCAGTGATCAAAAAAATTCACATAAGGAGTCCATGGTGTAGGGCTCGTCGATAGCTTTCCAACGAGTCCAAAAACGCAAAAATCTGAGTTCGGGAGTCCGAGCTATGGTCAATTTAGTGAGCCGGGGTCCGGGTTCTTTTCAGACTCGAACCAAGATCCAAACCTAAATACCCATTCCCATAAAAACCCCCAAATGAGACCCTCTTGCCCTAAAAAAACGCCCCCACCTGGTATCCAACCCCTTCCTCCCCCCTCCACCTCGTCGGAGCACCACCGGAGCGCGCCGGATCGACGATCCGAAGCGTACCCCGCGTGGAGGAGGTAGAGGTCACCCTTGTGTGCCGTTTTGTGTCTTCATCGTAGCTGATTGCGTCGTTTCTCCACGGACGGAGTTGTCGAGGAATCGGGTTCTTGAGGTACGATATCCCCTCCTCTTGCTGTGGATTCCATGCGATTTTCGTCCTACATTTGAATATCATACGAGCCTTAGACATTCTTGATGCTATGGATTTGGGTGGACTGCATGTTGCTGACCTCTTTCAGCTTCATGTTTGATTGGTTCTTATAATTACGGAAGGAAAGAGGAACATATCAATTGCTTTATAAATATATAGGAGGTCCTAATCAGTGAGCTTTGTTCCCCTGTATCCGTAGAAATTTAGTTGACAGTATGATATAACTTTCATGGAATGCGGATGACGAAAAATATCTCTGCAAATGTCCGTATAATGACGTTTGTCAAAATCCTTCTTTGGAATTTGGTAGTCTCCTCATAACCTCCTTGTTGCAAGTACTGAATCATGAGTATTTATTTTCATCACAGAGATGCATCATGCATCATTCAGCTTCAGAATGGAAATTTTAAAATGGTAATTTTAAAGGGATGAGATCGTTCATTCCATCGCAGTGCGTACAAACCCCTTCTTCTTTGCAAAAGGGCAACCTATAATATATTAAAAAGCCTATTGGTGATTGGTAGCAAAGTAGGAGGGGATTTCTCTTTGTTTAAGTTATGTACAAATAAACCATGTTAAAGGCACGTTGAGCATACCACATGTGTGATCAAGTTCTGGTCGATGGGGAAGCATGCATTTTTCACCTGTTGTGCATCACACCTTGTTGACTACTCCCTAATGTAGATTGATTTCTTATTTTCTGATTGATTCAAACGTTGAGGTTCAACTTTCTTATAGGTAAAACTCCAGAATGTGGTGCTATTTAAACTGGGACTTACCTGTAAACAGATCTGCAACAATGCATTGCTAAGATATGTTTGATGGCATATTATGACTACATGGATGTTAATAATAGGGTACCTTTTGAACCACTTGGTTGAATCTCAACTCCTTACGAGTCATATTAGTTTAGAGGAATGCCCAACTGCATCCTAATTAAGTGATAACGTGATTATAATTGTGATTGTGAATTTAGATCGGAACTTATGATGATCTACATTCCTCGTGGGTATAAGATTCAATGTATAAGGACATAACCAATAACAGTATATTGCTAATCTTGTAGGTTGTTTATGGGAGATTGAACAGCGTTGGTTAGATTCTTGTGTACATAGTTAACCTTTCTGATATCAAGCTTAATATTTGAAAACCCCATATCTGTCAACCTGCATTTTTTCTTAAATTCAGAAATGTGACGTGGTGATTATGCGGGCAGTTGCCTCTTTGATGGTTTACATCAAGATTTGACAAGATCAGATTTATCTTTTCTTTTTGAGCAATTGTGTGTAATTGTTATGCCTTAGGTTATAGTCAGTGCAATTTCAAGTTAGCGGAACTTTATCTTGGATGATCCATTTTAGAAAAAGACGGTCACGTCATGATTATAGCATCCACATATCTCTGTACATAATATTTATTCATTTTGAGTTCAATAAAGCTAATCTAGATACAGTGAACCTTAATGAGTTGGGAGTATCTTGGGCGTCTAAAAACAATGTGAAAAATCAAGATATGTATATCAGACCTATGTTTAGCAGACACCTTTCCCACTAGATTCTTGTCAATGTCACGGTGATTTGATCTTAAGTGGCATGTGGGTAGTGGAGTAGTTGCCGCCAAGGGAGGGGCATGCCCCCTTGGGGCTCCGGGTAGAAGCCTAGTTGACCACGATCCCAACTGCTACTGTAGCTGCGATGGTTGGGGGACATGTTGCTTGGCACACCGAGGTGCTAATCTGACGGTGTTGGCCTCGCACTTGCGTGCTTTAGCCCAGTGCTCGAGCGCGGGCCAAGTAGTCATGGTTGGTCGGCTAGTGTTTCGCTTGTCACTTAGAGTTAACACTCGTGTACGGGCCAGTATAGGCCACATTGGTCAGTATTCCGAGTGAGAGCGCTAAGAGGGGAGTTCCGGGAAAATGTGGTTAATGAAGTTGGGGATGGGACGTGAATCTCCTGTGCATAAGGAGGATGGGGCTAGTCACGAAGATTCGTGGGTTGGAATCTAGATTGTGAATTGGATATCAATTGTGAAGTGGAGCTAAGTCGACGTGTTGGGAACTTAGTTAGGATGCATTGTACCCCACCGCATGCCTACGGAGGCAACCCAACCCTAAGGCATTCTTTTTGCCTTAGAGTCATAGTGTGAGGTCTCACCCAGACCAAGACCACAGACTATCCACGAAGCTTGGTTACTCATATCCATATCTTATAACCATAATAAAATATGATTCTTATGAGATCAGATTACCTAATTTCTTTCTCTTTTGCACATATTTAAATTATATCATGCTTGTTGTTGTATAGCTTTGTTTAATTCGTATTGGGCAACTTTGCTCATAACGTACCTACATGTGGATCCGCAGGTTCGCTGCAGTAGCAACTTTATAGTCACCACTTTTTGTGCAGCTTCACGACTCCTTGTGGAACAGTTGGTAGTAGTTTTACGGTCTTCTTTACTTGTAGTTTCTTTTGAGAGACATGACATGTAATGTATAATTGTGGACATATATATTTATGCTTACATGTAATTTTTGTGGACATGGAAATGGATAATAGATTGTAATGGAATTGGTGAATGGAAATACACGTGCTTGTAAACAGGTTGAATGCAATGAGAAAAAAATTATTTCCTTTGCATTTGCTTTTTCTCCTGCTTTTGTGAATGTCAAAAATTCGAATGTGGAATGTATATGTGTGGATTGGTTTGCCGAGTACCCGGATCCTAGGGGCGTCACAATTTGGTATCAGAGCAGTGGTACTCCATTCCATTCCAAGCATATAATTCCTCATTGGTGTTCGAATATTGGATAGTGTGAAAGTCTTCTGACCCAACACGAGTCCATAGGAGAATAACATGTTTACATCCATGTCCATATGTCTCTATTGAATCAAGAAACACTTCAAATGGTGGGATCGAGTGCATCTCTACCTTGAGGGCACACCAATTTCTCAATTTGGGTTGTGTAGGCTACCTCGCCTGTGTAGTAGACCCAACAGCACATGACCAGATGATAGAGGATGTTAGACTTGTGCATGAGTTTCCTGATGTGTTTTCAGATGAACTACCTGGATTACCACCAGTACAGGAGATAGAGTTCGAGATCACGCTACTCAGCCGATATCTATCCCTCCATACCGATTGACAGTAGTTGAGATCAAGGAGCTCAAAGTACAGTTGCAGGAGTTGGTGGAGAAGATATTCATCCACCCCAGTACCTCTTCGTGAAGGAGGATGGATCCTTGAGGGTATGCATAGACTACAAGTAATTGAACAAGAGAACAATTAAGGACAGTTACCCACTCCCACAGATTGATGAAGGCATAAGGCTACTCCCCAGTCGCAAACGAGCGAGCGGGAAGTCATAGCGATTAGCCTAGGAAGCTGCATCCCTTTGGGAGCAGCAGTGTTCTCTAAGATTGATCTGCAGTCAGGATATCACCAGTTGAGTATCAAATAGGCTGACATGATGAAGTCTGCATTTCGCACTAGATATGACCACTATGAGTTCTTGGTGATTCCTTTTAGACTCACGAATGCACCTGGTGTATTCATGGATTTAATGGACCGAGTTTCCTTCTGCATGTGGAAACGTTCGTGATAATATTCATTGATATTGTTCTAGTCTACTCCCATGTTGAATAGGAGGACGAGTCTCGTCTTTGCACCGTACTAGAGACGCTCCGAGAGCACCAGTTGTATGCTAAATACAACAAGTACGAGTTTTGACTTTCTAAGGTGGCTTTTCTTGGCCACATGGTTTCTGGGGCGGGGGTGTCAGTTGACCCCAGTGGTATCTTGGGAGCAGCCTAAGATGGTTACAGAGATTCATAGCTTCCTTGGCCTCGTCGAGTACTACAAGAGGGCTTGTTAGAGGGTTCTCTCAGTTGGCTTTACCTCTCACTGGGTTGATGTAGAAGGATGTCCCATTTGTTTGGAGCGATAAATGCGAGTTGAGCTTACGAACGCTCAAAGAGCGATTGACTTCTTCACCCATCCTCATCCTTCCTTATGGTACGTTGGACTTCACCGTGTACACTGATGCTTCCAAGGAGGGCTTGGGTGCAGTGTTGATGCAGCGCGAATAGGGATTGTGGCGTACGTGTCACGACAACTAAAGAACAGAATCATGAACGCAACTACCCCACTCATGTCTTGGAGTTGGCGATCGTAGCCTTTGCATTAAAGATATATTGTCACTATTTGTATGGGGTGACATTTGAGATCTTCACATACCACAAGAGCCTCAAGTATATTTTTGATCAAAAGGTACTGAATATGAGGCAAAGGCGTTTGATGGAACTGCTAAAAGATTATGATTGTACCATCTCCTATCATCTTGGTAAGAGGAATGGTGTAGCAGACACCTTGAGTAGGCGACCATACATCGAGGGTTCGGCAGCCTGGTTGCAGACTTGGGATGTGCTCACCTTAGTGAGTGGTATCCATTTGAGGGCACATCTGATACAGTGACAGTGCCAGCCAAGTATAGCAACTTATGGGACATGATTGTTCAGGGCCAAATGACAGATCCGAGGATCCAGGAGCTGTACAACAGGTGCTTGAAGGATGAATTCGACGGATTTCAAGTTCGTGAATCCACCGTATGGAATGGGGACCGTGTGCGTGTCCCAGATGAGGAGGAGCTGAGGAGAGAGATCCTGGATGAGGCGCATAGCTCGAGACTTTCCATACATCCAGGTGGAACCAAGATGTACAGGGACCTCTGCCAATAATTTTGGTGGGAAGACATGAGGAAGGGCATAGCTAAACATGTTAGCAGATGTCTTACCTGCCAGATGGTGAAGGCAGAACACTAGAGGCCTCCTGATTTACTACAACCTCTTCCCTTCCCAATGTGGAAATGTGAGAGCATCTCCATGGATTTTGTTACATCATTGATGCACCCTGGAGGGCTTGATGCGATATGGGTCATCGTTGACCGGTTGACCAAGTCATCTCATTTCATCCCAGTTAACGTGACATATACACCAGTGCAACTAGCCAAGTTGTATGTTCAGCACATCATTTGGTTGCATGGGATACCCAAAGAAGTAGTGTCAAACAGAGTCTTTTCACATCACACTACTGGGAGAGTTCATGAGAACCTTGAGGACATAGCTACATATGAGTTCAACCTACGAGGCTACGATCCACAGACAGATGGGCAGTCTGAGAGGACCATTCAGACCTTGACAGATCTACTACGAGCCTGCACAGTTGAGTGGAAGGGATCTTGGAAGACCACCACCCACTGGTTGAGTTTACATACAACAATAGATACCACGCCAGTATAGGCATGGCACCGTTTGAGGCGTTGTACGGGAGGCGGTGCACCACGCCTCTGTGTTGGCAACAAGTGGGCAACAACACCATGTTCGCCTCGTAGATTATTGAGGAGACCTCCGGAGTAGTGGAAATTTCTAGGAGAAAATTGTTGACTGCGTAAGAGACCTCGAGTTTCAGGTACGTTGTCGTGCATTCGTGCCCTAATAGACAATTTTTTTAGTCAATCCTGTGTGACTAAGCGTTTCTCATTATCACGGGTCGGGGACCTAGTGTTCTTACATGTGTCCCCAATGAGGCGTACACCGTTTCGGTGCAAGGGGCAAGCTAGCACCGCATTTTGTGGGGCCATTCGAGATATTGGCCCGTGTTGGGAAAGTAGCATACAGGGTAGCCCTTTCCCCACATCTCGAGGGCATCCATGACGTATTCCACGTGTCGAATCTCAAGAAGTACATCCGAGATCTCTGACATGTGGTCAGCTACGAGGACTTGGCAGTGGAGCCAAACCTCTTCTTCCCAGAAGAGCCGGTACAGATTTTTGGACTACACGGTCAAGAGGTTGAGGCGGAAGGAGATCCCTTTGGTCAAGGTGTTGTGGAGACGTCAAGACGTCAATGAAGCGACATGGGAATCTGAGACGGACATAGGGGAGAAATAACCTCATCTGTTCACAGGTATGGAATTGAAACCATAATCAAGTTTCTTTTAAGATTTCTATGAGTTTCGCTCTCTTTGAGATTTTTATGAGCTTATTTTTTCTGGGAGACTAAAATTCCATGGGGTTTGGGTATCGAAATCAATCAGGATCATCTTAAGTCTCGGGGACGAGACTTCCTTTGAGATTTTTATGATGTGAAAACCCCGAATATCGAACATGGACTAAAATGCAAATATTGACCGAGTCTGGGATTAATTTCAAAATCTGTACTCATCCAGTGATAAAAAAAAATTCATATAAGGAGTCGTGGTGTAGGGCTCGTCGATAGCTTTCCAACGAGTCCAAAAACGCAAAATCCGAGTTCGGGAGTCCGAGCTATGGTCAATTTAGTGAGCCGGGGTCCGGGTTCTTTTCAGACTCGAACCAAGATCCAAACCTAAATACCCATTCCCATAAAAACCCCCAAATGAGACCCTCTTGCCCTAAAAAAACGCCCCCACCTGGTATCCAGCCCCTTCCTCCCCCCTCCACCTCGTCGGAGCACCACCGGAGCGCGCCGGATCGACGATCCGAAGCGTACCCCGCGTGGAGGAGGTAGAGGTCACCCTTGTGTGCCGTTTTGTGTCTTCATCGTAGCTGATTGCGTCGTTTCTCCACGGACGGAGTTGTCGAGGAATCGGGTTCTTGAGGTACGATATCCCCTCCTCTTGCTGTGGATTCCATGTGATTTTCGTCCTACATTTGAATATCATACGAGCCTTAGACATTCTTGATGCTATGGATTTGGGTGGACTGCATGTTGCTGACCTCTTTCAGCTTCATGTTTGATTGGTTCTTATAATTACGGAAGGAAAGAGGAACATATCAATTGCTTTATAAATATATAGGAGGTCCTAATCAGTGAGCTTTGTTCCCCTGTATCCGTAGAAATTTAGTTGACAGTATGATATAACTTTCATGGAATGCGGATGACGAAAAATATCTCTGCAAATGTCCGTATAATGACGTTTGTCAAAATCCTTCTTTGGAATTTGGTAGTCTCCTCATAACCTCCTTGTTGCAAGTACTGAATCATGCGTATTTATTTTCATCACAGAGATGCATCATGCATCATTCAGCTTCAGAATGGAAATTTTAAAATGGTAATTTTAAAGGGATGAGATCGTTCATTCCATCGCAGTGCGTACAAACCCCTTCTTCTTTGCAAAAGGGCAACCTATAATATATTAAAAAGCCTATTGGTGATTGGTAGCAAAGTAGGAGGGGATTTCTCTTTGTTTAAGTTATGTACAAATAAACCATGTTAAAGGCACGTTGAGCATACCACATGTGTGATCAAGTTCTGGTCGATGGGGAAGCATGCATTTTTCACCTGTTGTGCATCACACCTTGTTGACTACTCCCTAATGTAGATTGATTTCTTATTTTCTGATTGATTCAAACGTTGAGGTTCAACTTTCTTATAGGTAAAACTCCAGAATGTGGTGCTATTTAAACTGGGACTTACCTGTAAACAGATCTGCAACAATGCATTGCCAAGATATGTTTGATGGCATATTATGACTACATGGATGTTAATAATAGGGTACCTTGTGAACCACTTGGTTGAATCTCAACTCCTTACGAGTCATATTAGTTTAGAGGAATGCCCAACTGCATCCTAATTAAGTGATAACGTGATTATAATTGTGATTGTGAATTTAGATCGGAACTTATGATGATCTGCATTCCTCGTGGGTATAAGATTCAATGTATAAGGACAGAACCAATAACAGTATATTGCTAATCTTGTAGGTTGTTTATGGGAGATTGAACAGCGTTGGTTAGATTCTTGTGTACATAGTTAACCTTTCTGATATCAAGCTTAATATTTGAAAACCCCATATCTGTCAACCTGCATTTTTTCTTAAATTCAGAAATGTGACGTGGTGATTATGCGGGAAGTTGCCTCTTTGATGGTTTACATCAAGATTTGACAAGATCAGATTTATCTTTTCTTTTTGAGCAATTGTGTGTAATTGTTATGCCTTATGTTATAGTCAGTGCAATTTCAAGTTAGCGGAACTTTATCTTGGATGATCCATTTTAGAAAAAGACGGTCACGTCATGATTATAGCATCCACATATCTCTGTACATAATATTTATTCATTTTGAGTTCAATAAAGCTAATCTAGATACAGTGAACCTTAATGAGTTGGGAGTATCTTGGGTGTCTAAAAACAATGTGAAAAATCAAGATATGTATATCAGACCTATGTTTAGCAGACACCTTTCCCACTAGATTCTTGTCAATGTCACGGTGATTTGATCTTAAGTGGCATGTGGGTAGTGGAGTAGTTGCCGCCAAGGGAGGGGCATGCCCCCTTGGGGCCCCGGGTAGAAGCCTAGTTGACCACGATCCCAACTGCTACTGTAGCTGCGATGGTTGGGGGACATGTTGCTTGGCACACCGAGGTGCTAATCTGACGGTGTTGGCCTCGCACTTGCGTGCTTTAGCCCAGTGCTCGAGCGCGGGCCAAGTAGTCATGGTTGGTCGGCTAGTGTTTCGCTTGTCACTTAGAGTTAACACTCGTGTACGGGCCAGTGTAGGCCACATTGGTCAGTATTCCGAGTGAGAGCGCTAAGAGGGGAGTTCCGGGAAAATGTGGTTAATGAAGTTGGGGATGGGACGTGAATCTCCTGTGCATAAGGAGGATTGGGCTAGTCGCGAAGATTCGTGGGTTGGAATCTAGATTGTGAATTGGATATCAATTGTGAAGTGGAGCTAAGTGGACGTGTTGGGAACTTAGTTAGGATGCATTGTACCCCACCGCATGCCTACGGAGGCAACCCAACCCTAAGGCATTCTTTTTGCCTTAGAGTCATAGTGTGAGGTCTCACCCAGACCAAGACCACAGACTATCCACGAAGCTTGGTTACTCATATCCATATCTAATAACCATAATAAAATATGATTCTTATGAGATCAGATTACCTAATTTCTTTCTCTTTTGCACATATTTAAATTATATCCTGCTTGTTGTTGTATAGCTTTGTTTAATTCGTATTGGGCAACTTTGCTCATAACGTACCTACGTGTGGATCCGCAGGTTCGCTGCAGTAGCAACTTTATAGTCACCACTTTTTGTGCAGCTTCACGACTCCTTGTGGAACAGTTGGTAGTAGTTTTACGGTCTTCTTTACTTGTAGTTTCTTTTGAGAGACATGACATGTAATGTATAATTGTGGACATATATATTTATGCTTACATGTAATTTTTGTGGACATGGAAATGGATAATAGATTGTAATGGAATTAGTGAATGGAAATACACGTGCTTGTAAACAGGTTGAATGCAATGAGAAAAAAAATTATTTCCTTTGCATTTGCTTTTTCTCCTGCTTTTGTGAATGTCAAAAATTCGAATGTGGAATGTATATGTGTGGATTGGTTTGCCGAGTACCCGGATCCTAGGGGCGTCACAAGTAGGTTGATGACGTAATCAAGATCTATACACTGGCACACTGGTGTGCTTACAAGGGCATATGAGTAATACGATCTCTCAAAGAAATCATAGAGGTTAAGTTACTGAACCGGAAGACATGAGCTCACTCATGAGATATTGGGAAGAATCAAATTTGTGCACGGTCATCTCGCTATAGAAGCTTGACTGAATTTATAGGTTTGATATATACTTTTGGAAGGTATATGGTAAAGACCTAGGTATGATATATGATTTTGGAAAGTATATGATCGATACCAACTCCCAATGATCAAATGAGAAACTTAATGATAAAACCATGAAGTAGACAACGTAAAATTGATTTAATACTTCAGGTTTATTTTGAGTCTTCCACTATGCAGGATATACATGTATTGGGAATAACTGAGGGTGATGTGATCATAAACGATTGTTACCATGACGCTTCCATTCCTAGAGTGATGAAACGGGTCTGGATTTTAGTGGCTCCTCTCAGTAGAGAAGTAATCTGATATTGGTCCAAATGTTGGACATTGATCTGAATGTGATTCAGATGCAATGAGAAGATTAGATTTGCAGTCTTGATTTAATCACGCATCTATGGGAGGCCCGAGATCTGGATTTGAGTTGTGATCTCAATATCCAAGTTACTATATGTGGAACAATACAATCACCATGTCCTTATCTCCAAGTATCTGCGGAGAAAGTGCATTATCCTTGAAAGAGTTCAGGATAATTTCATTGTTGATATATATCCAAGCTCTGAGAAAATTGATAATTAAATGGCATTTAATTATCATAAATAATATAAATTTGATTCTTATTCTAATGAGAGTTATCTTAAATAATTAAAAGTGATTTGATTATCAAAGATGTGGATAATGTGATTGTGATTATATTATTTGGGCGCATGAGAATAGAGATACAAGATAATTAAATGTGAGTTAATTATCATAGATATATGAATAATGTGGATAGCCCTATCCATATTAATAATATCTATTACAAATAAGATTTATAATATATAAGAGAGCTTTTTGTCATTTACAATTGTTAATTAACTGTTGATGTGAATTGGATTCACATTGGACAATTAATTAAAAATGTAATTCACATTTTATTTTGAGTTGTGAATGTAATTCACATTTTTGCAATGTCAAGATTGTAATATTCACATTATGAATTATTTTTGTAGAATAATTTATAATAAGTATTGTTGTAAATATTGGAGATTTCCATGGAATATTGTAATCTCATGAGATTACATAAGATTCCCACCAACTCCCATTAGGAAAGAGTGAGGCAATCTCCATTCCATAATCTCCAATGCATGTCTCATTTAATTTGAGATTAATATATATAGATTTATCAATATATATTTAATCTTTATTAAATTAATTGTTTTTATGTTTTTACAATAAGATCTTGGCTATTAGAAGAAATACAAATCAATGTGAGACATTGGATTTGTGTTGTTCATAGATTGAGATCCACGGATCTCAAAATATTATAAAAGAAGAGGCGCCCCTTTGCTCTTCTTTACTCACATAACAAAAGTTGGAGAAACAACTCTCTCTCTCTCTCTCATTCTCTACATGCATCTCTCTCTCTTGTGGTCATCCACCATGGAGCTCTAGAGAGAGTGGCTCTCGTTGCAGCGTCGCCGTTATGTTGTTGAACTATTTGCTCGTGGATCTCCGTCACCTTCAGTACGCCTCGCTTGTGAAGAAGATGTCGTATCTCGTGTGACGATATAAGGATATTTGTTGCTTTAATCATCAACATGGATTGCGAGAATCATGTGTTTATCGATGCACTCGCAAGTGTCTCCTCCATCAGATCGGACTTGAGACAAGAGGTCTATTCTTTTAGAGACTCGATCGCAACCACGCTTCAAGAGGTAATCGTAATACTTGTTTTTGGTTTAGGTGAAATGATACGAGAAGTGTTCTTGGATCATGTGGTTTCATCTCATGAAAAAGTTTTAATTTCCGTTGCCTCGAGCAACTAGTGCAACTAGTCGCTCCCGATTGTATGCGATACGATTCCCGCGCTTCTGTGATGCTCTTAAGGATCTAAATATATCCTTCAAGTGGTATCAGATCCTTAGATTGGAGGTTTTGGATGTGATCCATAAACCAAGGAAGACTTGGGTTCGTTAGGGTTTGCGAAAGTTTTCTCGCATTTCATTTTCGTATCTCTATTTTTGTGAATAGTTTCGTACCTATTGAAATTATTTACACATGAAAATAAACTTGAATTATGTTCCCCATTAAATAAGAAAATCGTAGGATCGGAGTTTGTGTGATTTCGGATCTGTTTGCTCAAGTTATGATCATTTTAATGAACATTTATCAACAGGGGCTGCGAATCATGAAGTAATTGAGGAGTTAATTAATGATTTGAAATGCCTAGAAATGCATGCAAATCACTTAGGTTCTATTGTAAATTAAATTAGCAAAACTTGTAAACTTATTTTTCTTGATTCGGATTTAAATGATTGCGATATGTTAATTGTAGTAAGTGAGAATCACTACTGGAAATTAGTTTCCTAATCAAGAACCTTAGGATTATCATTTAATCAATTAGTGAAATTAAATGGTTTTATTTCCTGAAATAATTGTGGATAAATATTTGTGAAATATTTGATGATAATTATTTCCTTAAATGGTATTGCCTTAACCAATAATTGATTAGATATGATATAGATCACAAATTGGTTACATGATCAACTTTCCAACAAACATAGTTGCTTAAATAGGATTGGTAATTTGTTTAGCAAATTTCCTTATAATGTTAATAAGAAATCTTTTTATTATTATTATATGGTATAACTTTTTTTGAAAATTTGATTATAATCTCAAGTACACAATGATCAATTTGGCATTATCCTTTCCCAAGGTAGATATGGTGTCTAGTTGGGGAGTGTAAGGGTAGCAGGTTGCACCGTGTGCGATTTGTCCCATCGTGGGCCATGATAGTGTATAGGGACTCGATAATGCAGGAGAGATCACAATGTATTTTTCTAATTATTAAGATTTGAAATAATATGTATTTGAGATAATACCATATTTCAAGTAACAATAAAGAATGTTTGCTGGATATTAGTTGAATCATTAATTTAATATAATAAGATTAGTTGGAATCCAATTAAATTAAAACACTCTATTAAGAATAGAGTTGTATTTTCCTTGGAAGAATTAATTATGTGAAATGATTCATAATAATTAACTAGAATTTGAACAGCCTATGAAGGATCACATAAGTAACATCCATGGTCTCCTGTCAAGGCGAAGGGATCTATCGTCAGAAATTGTACGTAGGAGATGCCCGTCCGAAGTGACATCTCCTGTATGCAAGCGCATATGGATCGGGCTCTTCGCTTCTCGAAAGAGTAAGGACGTATGCGTGGTGACCCCAATATCGGATCCTCGTATTATTAGGGTGATATTGGATTGTGCATAGTGAGTTCTACTCTTGTTGACAGTTGGTTCAATTAATGACGGGTCAACATCACCTTTTGGGTGGTGGGACTGGGTGTTAAAGACCGAATTGGGAATGCAAGTTGGACTTGTAAGGCGGAATGTGTTTCCGCTTTTTTTTATCGGAGTTACAGTTCTCATATTATTGGGATGTGATAATGATAAGGAAGGAGATCCCAGATCTTGCTTGAGATATAAGGGTAAGTATATCTCTTGCATAGAAAGCAATTAAGGGAATGAACTTTCAATGTTGACAAGGCAAGACAACTTTGATATAAAATTTCTAAATCAAAGTAAAACATATGTTTACATATATTTATGCAAATTTCTTATTTCAGATAATCATTAATTAAACTCACTCAATGGTATACTCAATAATAATCAGTGTAATATCATGGATTGGATCCATGATCTAGATATTGCACTTGCAGTTGGACACATAATATATGTGTTTGCAGTGTGTAAGTTTCCTCGTAAGAATGAGGAATGACAATTAAATAGACAATAGGACTACAACCCTAGGGTTTGTATGTCTCTATTGTCTTGATCTCTCATCGAATGTACTTTCAAAGTGACATGTCGATGATGATTGTAATTTTCAAATTAACCCTTATAAAATCTAAGATGTTATGACATACATATGTGCTCTCGACATTTAACATGAATGACATGGTTCTCTGCATCATGTAGAATGGTGGCTCTATAAGAGATGATGTATTCAAAATGTTTGAGTACCTACACGAACCAAAGTTTTTTTAAAAGTTTAGATGGATGTAGATACTATGAGTGTCATCATTCTACTGTCTTTGCTCTAGTCATTCTTGATGCTTCAAAAAATATTCATATTGTATGAATTGAATGAAGCATGAATGAATGTTGAAATCTCTTATATTGAAATCTTTTGAATTCAACATAAGAGATCCCTTGTCTTAAGAAAAGGATGTATATAGATGAAGGGAGTGCAGTGGAAGCATGGGTCAGACCCTAGATGAGAAGGATAGTCAAAGAATTGATCGTACTTTTATGACTTCCATATGACAACCAAAGAGTTGGATGAATACCAATTCTGCAACAAGTTGATGTATTTATGGTGTGACCATCAAGACTATCTAAAATCCTTACAGAAGGACTCGGATAGTGCATCGGAATAATATATGTGAATCATTAAAATTGACTTTCTTATTTGATAAGATTGAAGTCTATTAATTGTATCTCAATCTTCTAATAACACTTGCAATTGGTTGCATATGTTTAGCAGACTGGAAAATTTGATCTTAAGGTTTAATAGTCATCCATTGATATTGATGCAATGGTTGCAACAATCTCTATTGGACAAACAATCTTCATAATTTTAGTGGGAGCCCTTAGTCTTAGAGAATATTTCTATGACCTGGATATTAGAATACACTCATAGTTTATTTCTAAATGTTGGAAATAAACATTAATTCTGTAGTAAACCTATCATAGAGAGTTATGATGGATATATTTTAGATAGTAATCTAACATCTAGTGGACTCTACTAAATTAGAAAATTAATGAATGGTTCATTGAGATTTCTAATACTGAAAGTTGAACCTTATAAGATCAATAGGAGGATGAAGATCATTTGACAATGATCTAGCACCAAGCTTTGGACATTTGTCTGTTGATTTGATCAATGGACTAATAAGAGATGAAACTTTAGAATGTCTAAAATTTCAAAAACTTACATACTTATGAATATTGTATTCAAAGTAAAATGTCCAATACACCCTTCTTTGAGAATGTTGTTAGATGTCGAGGCGTTCAAGATCTCATACATATTGATGTATGTGGATCATCTATATCAGAATAACCATTATGGATATGTGATATCTATTAATGATTATTTGTTATATGAGATTTCTTCCCTTCACCTTAGAAAGCTTTGAAATGTTCAAAGATTTCATAATTTTGGTTTAGAACCAAAGTTTAAGGAAGATAAAATGAATTTGATCTAACCTATGTACCAAGTACCTATTAGATGAATTCATGTAATACCTTATGGAGAAAGGAATATCATTCCTATCTCATTTCTCCTGATAAAACTAAACTCAATAGAGTTATAGGGAGATACACTGGATCAAGTATGATATGATTTGATCAATGATTAATCTTATCATAATTATCTCTTAGTTTTCAGGTATATATGTAGTAGAGACTAAAATATATATCCTTAACAAGGTTCCATGCATGTAAGATGGAATCTAGCACCAAAGAGTGCCACTTTATTAGAAAAATAAAGGATGGTATTGGATATCTACTTTATGACCTTGAGATTCCTAAAAGATTTCATCTCTAAGGATATGATTCCTAGATCATGACTCTCTTGAGAATCAAGATAAAAATGAATTAAAGGAACTCATTTAACCTTGAGATGATAGTAAGGCTCTTGAAATCGAAAACTAAACGGACAATTAAAAATGAAACACTAATACTTCTTCAAATGAGTTCGAGGATGTATTCCTGAAGGATACGGAAAAAATCCTCAAGCGCATCACGGAAGCGTGGTGATCGCATTGAATGCGATCGGGAGCGACTAGTCGCACTAGTTTCTCGATGCAATGGAAATTAAAAATTTTTTTATCTAATATCACATGATCCAATAACACTTCTCTGATCGTTTCATCTAAATCACAAACAAGTAACATGATTACCTCTTGAATCATGGTTGCGATCGAGTCTCTAAACGAAGAAACCTCCTATCTCAAGTCCGATCCAACGGAGGAGACGCTTGTGAGCGTGGGGATGAATCTCCTCGCAATCCATGTTGATGATCCAAGCGGCCGATCTCCCGATCTCGTCACACGAGATCCAACATCTTCTTCACAAGCGAAACACACCGAAGGAGATGGAGATCCATGAGTAGATGATCCGACAGCATAACGACGATGCTACGTCGTCAACGTCTCTCACAATGGTTCCATAGTGGATGGCCATTATAAGAGAGATGGCGTGTAGAGAAAATAAGAGAGAGAGAGAGAGACAAATCGAGTCGGTGTAAATCGAGGAGCAAGGCATGCCTCTTCTTATATAGGGTTTTGGGAGTCCATGGATCCCAATCCATGGACAACACACAATCAATGGTTGAGATTGATTTGTGTTTCTTTCAATGGCCATGATCTTGTTGTGAAAAACACAACAACAATTAATTTAATTTAATATATATCGATAAATCCATATATTTAAATTCAAATCAAATCAATTAATTATCATTGGAGATAATGAGGAGATGAACCATATCCCCTAAAAATAGGGGACAACCACTCTTCTCATGAGATCTCGTTTATCTCATGAGATCTCATTGTCTCATGAGATCTCATCATCTCATGATATATCTCCAAAATTTACAAAAACAATTGTTGTAAATTATTTCACAAATATAATTCACAATTATCTTGTGAAATATTGCAATCATGCCATCAAACAAATAAGAATCTCATTGACATCCCAAAACAAAATGTAAGCTATATTTTCAATTAATCATCTAATGTGAATCCAATTCACATTAATAATTAATTAACAAATATAAATCACAATATGCTCTCTCTTATATATTATAAATCACATGCATAATATATATGATTAATATGGATAGTGCTATCCACATTATTCATATCCATGATAATTAAATCACATTTAATCATCTTGGATCTCTTTTCTCATGTGCCCAAATAACATGAATCACATTAACATTATTCATATCTTTGATAATATAATCACATTTAATTATCTTAGATATCTCTCCTTATAATATGAATCAAATACATATTATCCATGATAATTAAATCACATTTAATTATCAAATTTCTCGATGCTTGGATACTTATATCAACAATGAAATTATCCATGAACTCTTTCAAGGATAATGCGCTTTCTCCACGGATACTTGGAGATAAGGATAGGGCGATTGTATTGTTCCACGTATAGTGACTTGGATATTGAGATCACATCTCAAATCCAGATCTTGGACCTCCCATATATGCTTGATTAAATAAAGACCGCAAATCTAATCTTCTCATTGCATCTGAATCACATTCAGATCAATGTCCATCTTTTGGACTAAGATTAGATTACTTCTCTAATGAGAGCTAAAATCTAGACCTGTTTCATAACTCCTTAGGAATGGAAGCGTCATAGTTATACAATCGTTTATGATCACATCACCCTCAGGTATTCCCAACACATGTACATCCTACATACTGGAAGACCCGGAATAAACCTAAAGTATTAGATCAACTTTATACTATCTGCTTCAGGGTTTTATCAATAAGTTTCTTATTTTATCATTGGGATGTGGTATCAATCATATACTTTCCAAAATCATATATCATACCTGGGTCTTGATCATATACTTTCCAAAAGTATATATCAAACCTACAAATTCAGTCAAGCTTCCAAAGCGATACGACCGTGCATGGAATTTGATTCTTCCTAATATCTCATGAGTGAGCTCATGTCTTCCGGTTCAGTAGTGAACCTGTATGATCCCTTTGAGAGATCGTATTACTCATAGGCCCTTATATGCACACCAACCTGCTGGTGTATAAACCTTGGTTAGGTCATCAACCTATTGGTCTGCCAAATGTACATACTCAGACATATAGTAACACATATGTCTCCGGTCATAGGATGTGTGCCTATATCGTGACAACATATGATATAGGTCTTTGGTTATCTCGATCTCGTTAAGTCAACTCTTTGACCTAACTAATCCGACACCTCCGAATCTCTATTCCTATGCAGAGGACCTACATCAAGAGGTCGGTCAGATATCAACCGATGTGAGAAAGGATTACCATCTCCTACTCATGCTAGAGATCATCTCTTAACAATCATTTGACGATGCTTGATGAGTCCTCAATCTAACTCTTTAGATATTCATCCAAGCACCAGCCTCTATGATTCAATAGTAGAACCAACAGTTGTATTATTATTAAGATGGCCATGGTACATAACCCTAGTTGTACTAAGGAACCCATTATGCAAATTAATTATTCTTCATTTCAGATCAGGGAATGATATTCGCAATAACATTTATTGCATAATGGCTCGTCGTGGGCTCGCATGTCCAACAATCTCCCACTAGCCCAAAGAGCCATTAATGGGCTAATCATTTAAACCCACACTCATGTGACAATCATAGGCTATTTAGAAAATAGCTAGGTAAGCTGATCAACCACTCTATTCCCAAAAGACTATGCCAAGTCCTTTTGTGGCACTTGCATATCCCTAGGCAACAGTGCTCTCATCCAATGCGAATGTTGCATCTTATGCAACCAATACTCAATCTTGATAAAGCAATTATAGTGTCCTTGTGTAACACCCTAACCCCAAACATAGTACCACATGGAAAACTCACAAAGTGTGGGTGTGGTATATAAGTGGTGGGGATTACTACTTGACAACTTGGGCTTAAGCATTTTGGGTGGTTGCCAACGGATCCATTTGGGATCGTATCCAATAAGTTGTCAGGGCCAGTTTTCCTCGATAACGGACCGGAGACCTAAGCCCGGGACGTTACAAATGGTATCAGAGCCAAATTCTCTCTGATAGTGGAAAGGGATACCCGAGAGGTGGAGCCGCCCCTACAAAGAGGTTGGAGGAAATGGCTACCCGGAGCGTGCAGCCGCCACTATCACTGGGAATAAGTGATGGGCCATGTCGCAACGAGGACGTTGCGAATATAAGTGGGGGAGGTTGTAACACCCTAACCCCAAACATAGTACCACATGGAAAACTCACAAAGTGTGGGTGTGGTATATAAGTGGTGGGGATTACTACTTGACAACTTGGGCTTAAGCATTTTGGGTGGTTGCCAACGGATCCATTTGGGCTCGTATCCAATAAGTTGTCAGGGCCAGTTTTCCTCGATAACGGAACGGGGACCTAAGCCCGGGACGTTACACCTTGACACTATTGATCAGTAATTATTATAACCAATATTTCCATAATCCTTATCAGAATACCTTTATTCTTGGAGATTTCTATCTCCCAAGGCATATACATTTAAGACCTTATAGATCACTATCTAAAAAGTCTTAGGTTCTTGATGATGAGACTTTGAGATCATTCTCTCTAAGTCTTGTCATCTTTGAAGATATTTATTATTATTGTAATCAAGTGTTTTATTTCTATGGTAGAATTAGCAACAATTTACTACTCCCACTGCATGGTAGACATCTGACCTTTCGTACAAATCTAGCACATACGAGGCTTCTAGCAATCGATGCACAAAGGCAAGCAGTTTTAGCACCATCAACACTTGATATGTTATCCCTTCAGATTGGTCAGTACCAAATCTTAAGGGAAGGAAGCCTTCCTTGGATAGAATATATCCAGGATGTAGCAATAATGTAACAATCACAATTTTCTCTCTTCTCTTTGCTTCTGAACAACTTCAGAACTAAGATCTAAGAGGTATACTTGAGATCATATCTCAAGGTATGAAATAGCCAGATCATAAAACACTTATCATCATCCTTATATCATTCTAAATGATTAGGGTATTATCTACATTTATCACGATGAACACAAAGGAACTCCCCCTAAGCTTCATATGGTTCATCAAGATTCTATCTGAAATCATAACATTTATAATTTCATCAAATCTTATGTTCCAACAAGAAGCTTTTTTGAGTCCATAGATGGATTTCTTTAGCTTTCACACCTTACTTTCCCCAATCATGAAGCCTTGGGGCTACTTCATGTGAATATCCTCAGAGAGGCATTCATAGAGGAATGCAACTTGACTTCCATCTCGAAGATGTCAAAGCCAAGTTGTGTAGCAATAGTTAGCAACAATCCGATAGGTTTAAGCATGGTTACTGAAGAGCAAGTCTCATCGCAAGCAATGTCTTCTCTTCCAGTGTGTAGTTCATGGCTACGAACCGAGCTTTGAAGGTCTCTACCTTATCATGAGATTCCATTTCTCTTGAAGATCCATTTACACCTTTATGGGTCTTACCCATATAGGTGGATCCTTGAGGGTCCATTTATAACACTTGTATATGAAGTCTACTTTAAACTTTATTGCTAATATCCATCTTTCCATGTCATGATCCTTAGGAGCTTCATCACATGAAGTCCGATCATTGTCAGACTTAATTGACACGTGGAATACATCCTCAAACTCATTTGAAGAGGTAATGTTTCATCTTTGATTATCCTTTTAGTTTCCGATTTCAGGAGCCTCATTATCATCTCAAGATTAAATGAGTTCCTTTACTTCATTTTCTTCTTGATTCTCAAGAGTCAGCCTATAAGAATCACATTCTCAGAGATGAGATATTTTAAGAATCTCAAGGTCATAAAATAGGTATACCATACCATCCTTTATTTTCCTAATGAAGTAGCACTCTCTAGTGCTTAATTCCAGCTTACTTGCATGGAATCTTATTAAGGATATATAATGTAGTCTCTACTACATATATACCTGGAAACTAAGAGGTAATCATTGATCAAATCATGTCACACATGATCCAATTGTATCTCCCTACAACTCTATTGAGTTCAGGTTTATCAGGAGGAGTGAGATAGAAATGATATTCATATCTCCATAAGGTATTCTTTGAATTTTATCTAACAGGTACAAGCTACCTAAGTTAGATCAAATTTATTTCATCTTTCTTCAAACTTTGGTTCTAAACCAAAATTGTGAAATCTTTGAACATTTCAAAGGTTTCTTAGATGAAGATAAGAAATCTCATATCACAAATAATCATTGAATGACATCACATATCATCAATGTTTATTATGATACATATGATCCACGTACATCAATATGTATAAGATCATGAATACCCTGGCATCTTACACTATTCCCAGAGAAGAGTGTATTGGACATATTTACTTTGAATATAATATTCACAAGTATGTAAGATTTGAACCTTCAGACAATCTATAGTCCAATACCTCACTAGTTTATTGATCATGTCAATAGATATAAGTCCAAGACTCGATGCCGGATCATTGTCAAATGATCTTCATCCTCCTATTGATCTGTTACGGTTTAATTTCAATATTAGAAATCTTAATGAACCATTCATTAATTTTCTAATTTTGTGGAGTTCACTAGATGTTAGATTACTTTCTGAAATATATCAATCATAACCTTTTATGATAATTCTATCTCAGAATTCATGTTTATTTCCAACATTTAGAAACAAACAATGAGTGTATTTTAATATCAAGGTCATAGAGACATTCTCTAAGACTAAGGCTCTCCCACTGAAACTTTGAAGTCTATCAATCCAACAGAGATTGTTGCAACAATTGCATTAATATCCATGTGGATAACTATAAACCTTAAGATCAAATTTTTCAGTCTTCTAAAACATATGCAACGATTGCAAGTGTCATTAGAAGAATGAGATACAATTATTAGACTTTAATCGTATCTTATAAGAAAGTCAATTTCAATGATCAAATGTACATTATTTTGATGCACTATCAGAGTCCTTCACTAAGGATCCTAGATAGTCCAGATAGTCATACTATCAATACATCGACTCATTGCAGTACTGGCATTCATCCAACTATCTAGATGCCATATGGAAGTCACAGAAGTAGGTCAACTCTTTGACTTTTCTTCTCACATGGGTCCAACCCATGCTTCCATTGTGCTCTCTTCATCTATAAACAACCATTGTTCAAGACAAAGAATTTCTTATGTTGAATTCAAAATATTTCAATACAAGAGCACTTCAACATTTATACATACTTCATTAAATTCATACAAAATGATTATTATGAAGCTTCATGAATGACTTGAGTATAGATAGTAGAATGATGACACTCATCATATATACATACATCTTAACTCTTGGGTTCAGGTAGGTATTCAAACATTTTCAGTACATCATCTCTTTCGAGCTACCATTCTGCATAATGCAGAGAGCCATGTCATTCATGATTAAATGTCTAGATCACATATGTATGGCATAACATCTTCTTAGATTTTATAAGGATTATTTTGACAATTGCGATCATTATCGACATGTCACTTCCAAAGTACACTCGATGAAAGATCAAGACTATAGAGACATACAAACCCTAAGGTGATGTCTTATTGTCTTATTTAATTGTCATTCCTCATTATGTTGAGGAAACTTGCACATTACAACCACATACATTATGCGTCCAATTGCAAGTACAATATCTGGATCATGAGTCTAATCCATGGTATTTTACTGGTTATTATTGAGCATAACATTGAGTGGGTTTAATGAAGGATTATCTGAAATAAAAAATTTGCATAAGGGTATATAATATATATATATATATATTACTTTGATTTAGGAGTTTTTATATCAAAGTTGACTTGCCATGTCAACATTGAAAGTTCATTCCCTTAATCAACTACAATGTAAGAGATACACTTACCATTATATGTCAAGCAAGATCTGGGATCTCCTTCCTTGTCTTTGTCACATCCCAAGAGAACTTGTGACTCCAATAAAAAGAAGCGGGAACACATTCCGCCTTGCAAGTCCAACTTGCATCTTCCAATTCAGTCTTTAACACTCGAGCCCACCAACCCTAAGGCGATGTTGACTCGTTCTTAATTGAACCAACCGTCAACAGGATTAGAACTCGCTATGTGCAATCCAATATCGCCCCAATAATATGAGGACTCGATATTGGGGTCACTACGCATACGGCCTTACTCTTTCGAGAAGAAAAGAGCCCGATCCAGATACGCTTGTATACAGAAGCTGTCACTTCGGACAGGCGTCTCCTACATACAACCCCTGACGACGGAACCATTCGCCTTGACGGGAGACCATGGATGTCACTTATGTTATCCTCCATATCATATTCAAATTCTAATTAATCATCATGGAACACATTCATTATGATCAATTTTTCAAAGGAAAATACACATCTATTCATAATAGAGTGCTTTTAATTGGATATAATCAATTTAATCACATTAAATTAATTATCAATAAACAAACTTGATTATTACTTGAATAATAGGTATAACCTCAAAGTACGTATTATTCGAATTTTAATAATTACAAAAAAAATACACTTTGACTTCTCCGGCATTATCGAGTCTCTACCTGCTGTCATGTCCAGTACTAACGAGAGTGGGATGGACCACATACGTTGCAACCCGCTACCCCAATGCTCTTCGATTAGACACCGTATCCACCTCAGGAAAGGATAATGCCAGATAGATCATTGTGTACTTTGAGATGCTCATCGGGTTTTCAATCAAAATTATACCATATAATATTCATCAAAACCATTTTGATAATATTATAAGGAGATTTGCTAAACAAATCCCCCAATCCTATTCAAGCAATAGGGTTTTGCATGTAAAAGTTGTCCTACAACTATTGTAGGATAAACTAGTGTTTTGCATGAAAACAGTGTTTGTTGATGATTTCATATCAACCAATTATGATCAAGATCAACTATCTTATCATTTTGGTTAGCGAAATGTCATTCAAGGGAACAATTATCATCTTTAAATATTTCAGAATACTTATCAATAATCATTTCAGAAAATTAACAATTAATTTTCATCAATTTATTTGAATGACTATCACAAGGTTTTGGATAATCATGCAATTTCCAGCAGTGACCCTCACTAACTAAAAATAGCATATATCATTCATTTTAAATCCAAATTAAGCAAAATCTATTTCTAGAGATTGATAGCTTGATTTAAAAATGAAACTATGTGATAAACACGCATTTTCAGGCGTTTTAAGACAATAATTAACATCTTAATTACGTCTTTAATCGCCATCCCCGAAACAGTGGATATATGGTTAATAAAACGACCATATCTTGAGCAAACGGAATCCAAATTACGCAAACTCAAATCCTGTTGTTTCCTTAATTAATAGGGAACATTCTACAATTTAAAATTTTCTGTATTTTATCACAAGACAGGGCTGCCAAAATTGAAATGCTAAAATCATAACAAACCCAAGCGAGCCAAAATCTTCGTAGGTTCATGGATCTAATCCAAAACCTTCGACAACCTGGCTCTGATATCACTTGAAGGATACGGAAAAAATACTCAAGCGCATCAGGAAGCATGGTGATCGCGTCGAATGCGATCGGGAGCGACTACTCGCACTAGTTGCTCGATGCAGCGGAAATTAAAATTTTTTTATGTGATGAAACCACATGATCCAAGAACACTTCTCGTATCGTTTCATCTAAACTACAAACAAGTAATAGGATTACTTCTTGAAGAGTGGTTGCGATCGAGTCTCTAAATGAAGAGACCTCCTGTCTCAAGTCTGATCCAACGGAGGAGACGCTTGCGAGAGCGGGGATAAATCGTGTGATCCTCGCAATCCATGTTGATGATCCAAGCGGCAGATCTCCTGATCTCGTCACATGAGATCCAACATCTTCTTGACGAGCGAGACGCACCGAAGGAGATGGAGATCCATGAGTAGATGATCCGGCAGCATAATGACGTTGTTGCGTCGATGACGTCTCTCACAATGGCTCCATGGTGGATGGACATTATAAGAGAGAGATAGAGACTTGGCTTGTAGAGAAAACAAGAGAGAGGGAGAGAGAGAGAGACTCGTCGAGTCGGTGTAAATCGAAGAGCAAGGCATGCCTCTTCTTATATAGTATTTTGAGAGTCCATGGATCCCAATCCATGGACAACACAATCAATGGTTGAGATTGATTTGTGTTTCTTTCAATGGCCATGATCTTGTTGTGAAAAACACAAAAAAATTAATTTAATTTACTTTAATATATATATATCGATAAATCAATATATTTAAATTCAAATCAAATCAATCAATTATCCTTGGAGATAATGAGGAGATGAACCATATCCCCTAAAAATAGGGGACGGCCCCTCTTCTCATGAGATCTCATTTATCTCATGAAATCTCATTGTCTCATGAGATCTCATTATCTCATGATATATCTCCAAAATTTACAACAATAATTGTTGTAAATTATTTCACAAATATAATTATCAATTATCTTGTGAAATATTGCAATCATGCCATCAAAAAATGCGAATCTCATTCACATCCCAAAACAAAATGTAAATTATATTTTCAATTAATCATCTAATGTGAATCCAATTCACATTAATAATTAATTAACAAATATAAATCACAATATGCTCTCTCTTATATATTATAAATCACATTTATAATATATATGATTAATATGGATAGTGCTATCCACATTATTCATATCCATGATAATTAAATGACATTTAATCATCTTGGATCTCTTTTCTCATGTGCCCAAATAACATGAATCACATTCACATTATTCATATCTTCGATAATTAAATCAGATTTAATTATCTTAGATATCTCTCCTTAAAATATGAATCAAATTCATATTATCCATGATAATTAAATCACATTTAATTATCAAATTTCTCGATGCTTGGATACTTATATCAACAATGAATAATCCATGAACTCTTTCAAGGATAATGCGCTTTCTCCGCGGATACTTGGAGATAAGGACAGGGTGACTGTATTGTTCCACGTATAGTGACTTGGATATTGGGATCACATCTCAAATCCAGATCTCGGGCCTCTCATAGATGCTTGATTAAATCAAGACCGCAAATTTAATCTTCTCATTGCATCTGAATAACATTCAGATCAATGTCCAACTTTTGGACCAAGATCAGATTACTTCTCTACTGAGAGGAGTCACTAAAATCCAGACCTGTTTCATCACTCCTAGGAATGGAAGCGTCATGGTTATACAATCGTTTATGATCACATCACCCTTAGTTATTCCCAACACATGTACATTATGCATACTGGAAGACCCAGAATAACCATGAAGTATTAGATCAACTTTATATCATCTACTTCATGGTTTTATCAGTAAGTTTCTCATTTGATCATTGGGATTTGGTATCGATCATATACTTTCTAAAAGCATATATCATACCTAGGTTTTGATAATATACTTTTCAAAAGTATATATCAAACCTACAAATTCAGTCAAGCTTCCAAAGTGAGACGACCATGTACGAAATTTGATTCTTCCCAATATCTCATGAGTGAGCTCATGTCTTCCAGTTCAGTAGTGAACCTGTATAATCCCTTTGAGAGATTGTATTACTCATATACCCTTATATGCACACCAGCGCGTCGGTGTATAGAACTTGGTTAGGTCATCAACCTATTGGTCTACCAAATGTACATACTCAGACATATAGTAACACATCTGTCTCCGGTCAGAGGATGTGTGCCTATATCGTGACAGCATACGATATAGGTCTTTGGTTATCTCGATCTCGTTAAGACAAGTCTTTGACCTAACTAATTTGACACCTACGAATCTCTATTCCTATGCAGAGGACCTTCATCAAGAGGTCGGTCAGATATCAGCCTATGTGAGAAAGGAGTGCCATCTCCTACTCAGGCTGGAGATCATCTCTTAACAATTATTTGACGATGCTTGATGAGTCCTCAATCTAACTCTTTAGATATTAATCAAGCACCAGCCTCTATGATTCAATAGTTAAACCAACAGCTGTATGATTATTAAGATTGCCATGGTACATAACTCTAACTGTACTAAGGGACCTATTATGTAAATTAATTATTCGTCATTTCATATTAGGGAATGATATTCACAATAACATTTATTGCATAATGGCTTGTCGTGGGCTCGCAGTCCAACAATTCCATGTGTCAGTTAAGTCTGACAATGATCTGACTTCATGTGATGAAGCTTCTGAGGATCATGACATGGAAAGATGGATGCTAGCAATTAAGTCTAACATAGACTTCATATACAAGTGTTGTATATGGACCCTCGAGGATCCACCTATATGGGTAAGACCCATTAAGGTGTAAATGAATCTTCAAGAGAAAGAGGAAACCTGATGAGAAGGTAGAGACCTTCAAAACACGGTTCGTATCCTCAAGATACACATCGAAGAGAAGACATCGCTTGCGATGAGACTTGCTCTCGATTGACCATGCCTAAACCCATCATATAATTGCTAACTATAGCTACACTACTTGGCTTTGACATCTTCAAAATGTAAGTCAAGATTGCATTCCTCTATAAATACCTCTCTGAGAATATTCACATGAATTAGTCCCAAGGCTTCATGGTTGAGGAAAGTAAGGTGTGCAAGCTAAGGTAATCCATCTATGGACTCAAATAAGCTTCTTGTAGTTGGAACATAAGGTTTTATGAAGTTATAAATGTTATGATTTCAGATAGATTCTTGATGGACCATATGAAGTTTAGTGGGAGTGCCATTGTGTTCATCGTGCTAAATGTAGATGATATCCTAATCATTTAAACGATATAAGGATATTAATAAGTGTTTTATAATCTGGTTGTTCTATAACTTGAGATATGATCTCAACGATACCTCTTGGATCATAATTCTGAAGGTGTTCAGAAGCAAAGAGAAGAGGGTATTGGGACCATCACATTTGTAGTACACCTTGGACATATTCCATTCATGGAAAAACCAAGGAAGGCTTCCTTCCCTTAAGATATGGTATTGACCTATCAAAAGGGATAGCACCTCAAAGAGTTGAGGAAGTGAATGCTTGAAATCCTTGCCTTTGTGAATCAGTTACGAGAAGCTGAGTGTATACTAGATGTGTACAAATGTCAGATGTCTACCATGCAGTGGGAGTAGTAAACTATTACTAATCCTACTATGGAGATAAAACACTTGGTTGCAGTAATGACAATATCTTCAAAGATGACGAAACGTAGAGATAGTGATCTCAAAGTCTTATCTTCAAAAGTTTAAGACCTTGTAGATAGTGATCTATATGGGTCTTAATTGTAGATACCTTAGGAGATAGAGATCTCCAAGAATAAAGGTATTATGATAAGAATTATGGGATTATTTATTATAATAATTATTGAGCAATAGTGTCAAGGACACTATAACTGCTTAAACAAGACTGAGTATTGGGGCATTGTTACTAGGAGATATGCAAGTGTCGTAAAAGAACTTGGCATAGTCTTTTGGGAACAGAGTGATTGATCAACTTACCTAGATATTTTCTAAATAGCCTATGATTGTCACATGAATGCATGATTAAATTATTATCCCATTAATGGCTCTTTGGGCTAGTGGGAGATTTTTGGACATGCGAGCCCACGGCGAGCCATTATGCAATAAATGTTGTTGCAAATATCATTCCCTGATCTGAAATGAAAACTAATTAATTTGCATAAAGGTCCTTTAGTACAATTAGGGTTATGTACCATGGTCATCTTAATGATCATACAGCTGTTGATTCAATAATTAAATCATAGAGCCTGATTGTTGGATGAATACCTAAAGAGTTAGATTGAGGACTCATCGAGCATTGTCATATGATTATTAAGAGATGAACTCTAGTCTGAGGAGATGGCAATACTCTCTCTGAAGGATGATATTTGACCGACCTCTTGATGTAGGTCCTCTGCATAGGAATAGAGATTCAGAGGTATTAGATAAGTTAGGTCAAGAGTTGACTTAACGAGATTGAGATAACCAAAGTCCTATGTCGTATGTTGCCACGGTATAGGCACGCATTTTCTGACTGAAGAGAGATGTGTTATTATATGTCTAAATATGTACATTTGGCATACCAATAGGTTGATGACCTAATCAAGGTCTATATACTGGTGTGCTGGTGTGCATAGAAGGGCATATGAGTAATATGATCTCTCAAAGGGATCATACAGGTTCAGTTACTGAACCGGAATACATGAGCTCACTCATGAGATATTGAGAAGAATCAAATTCCATGCACGGTCGTCTCGTTTTGGAAGCTTGACTGAATTTGTAGGTTTGATATATACTTTTGGAAAGTATATGATCAAGACCTAGGTATGATATATGCTTTTGGAAAGTATATAATCGATACTGACTCCCAATGAGCAAATGAGAAACTTAATGATAAAACTAAGAAGTAGATAGTGAACAATTGATTTAATACTTCGGGTTTACTCTGAGTTTTCCAGTATGCAGGATGTACAGGTATTGGGAATACCTGATGATGATGTGATAATAAATGATTGTATAAACAAGACGCTTCCATTCCTAAGGAGTGATGAAATGGGTCTGGATTTTAATGATCCTCTCAGTAGAGAAGTAATCTGATCTTGGTCCAAATGTTGGACATTGATCTGAATGTGATATAGATGCAATGAGAAGATTAGTTTTGCGATCTTGATTTAATCAAGCATCTTTGGGAGGTCCAAGATCTGGATTTGAGATGTGATCTCAATATCCAAGTCACTATACGTGGAACAATACAATCGCCCTGTCCTTATCTCCTAGTATTCGCAGAGAAAGCGCATTATGCTTGAAAGAGTTCAGGATAATTTCCTTCTTGATATATGTATCCGTGCATTGAGAAAATTGATAATCAAATGGGATTTAATTATCATAAATAATATGAATTTGATTCATATTATAAGAAGAGTTATCTTAGATAATTAAATGTGATTTGATTATTAAAGATGTGTGTGATTGTGATTCATATTATTTGGGCGCATGGGAATAGAGATCCAAGATGATTAAATGTGATTTAATTATCATAGATATGAATAATGTGGATGGCACTATCCATATTGATCATATATATTATAAATATTATTTATAATATATAAGAGAGAGCTATTTGTAATTTACATTTGTTAACTAAATGTTGATGTGAATTGGATTCACATTGGACAATTAATTTAAAATGTAATTCACAATTTATTTTGGGTTGTGAATGTGATTCACAATTTTCCAATGGCAAGATTGCAATATTCACAAAATAATTATGAATTATTTTTCTAAAATTATTTACAATAGGTGTTGTTGTAAATATTGGAGTTTTCCATGGAATAATGTTATCTCATGAGATTACATAAGATTCACATTGACTCCCATTAGGAAAGAGTGATGCGATCTACATTCCATAATATCGAATGCATGATTTATTTATTTTGGGATTAATATATATTGACCTATCAATATATATAATATTTATTAGATTAGTTGTTGAGTTATTTTTACAATAAAATCTAGGCCATTAAAAGAAACACAAATCAATGTGAGCCATTGGATTTGTGTTGTCTATGGAATGAGATCCATGGATCCAAAAATATTATAAAAGGAGAGGCACCCCCTTTTCTCTTCCCTACACATAACACAAGTTGGAGAAACAACTCTCTCTCTCTCTCTTTCATTCTCTACATGCTTCCCTCTCTCTCTTGTGGCCGTACACCATGGATCCATAGAGAGAGTGGCTTTCGCCGCAGCATCATCGTTATGCTGCCAAATTATTTGCTCGTGGATCATCGTCTCCTTCGGTACGCCTCTCTTGTGAAGAAGATGTCGTATCTCGTGTGACGAGATCCGGAGATTCGTCGCTTGGATCGACAACATGGATTGAGAGAAGCACGCATTTATCAACGTGCTCGCAAGTGTCTCCTCCGTCGGATTGGACTTGAGACAAGAGGTCTTTTCGTTTAGAGACTCGGTCGCAAACACGCTTCAAGAGGTAATCCTAATACTTATTTTTGGTTTAGATGAAATGGTCCGATAAGTGTTCGTGGATCATGTGATTTCATCGCATGAAAAAATTTTAATTTCCTCTGCCTCGAGCGACTAGTGCAACTAGTCGCTCCCAATCGCATACGAAGCGATCCCCGCACTTCCATGATGCGCTTAAGGATCTAACCATATCCTTCGATTTGAAATAAGATAATTTGCATAAATACATATTCTACTTTCATTAAGGATTTTATGTCAAAGTTATCTTGCCTTGTCAACTCCGAAAAGTTCATTTCCTTATTCACTTTCAAAGAAAGAGAAAAAAATTATCATTATTTCTCAATCAAGATCTTTGATCTCCTTCGTACCTTTGTTATATCCCATAACATGAGAAATTGCAACTTTGATGAAAAGAAGCGGGAACTCATTCTACCTTACAAGTCCAACTTGAATTTCCCAATTTGATCTTTAATACCCGAGCCCACCACCCCTAAGGTGATGTTGACCCATTTATAAGTGAATCAACTGTCAGCAGGAATAGAACTCGATATGTTCTCTCTAATATTGCCCAAGGACAAATATTGGGGTCACTACGCATACAACCTTACTCTTTCGAGAAGCAAGGAGCCCAATTCATGTGCACTTGTATGTAGAAGATGTTACTTTGGACATGATTCTCCTATATACCATCCATGGTGATGGAGTCCTTCAATTCGACGGTAGCCCATGGATGCCATTTATATGATCCTTCATACCTCAATAAATTTTTAATTAATCATTAAGAACCATATTCATTACGATTAAATCTTCAGATGGAATTACATCTCCATTCGTAATGAGGTGTTTATTTTAATTGGATCTAATAACTTTAAACATATTAAATCAATTATCAATCTAATCAATCAACCAACAAGCAATTCGGGTTTGCTTTATATTACCATATAGTATAAGCTCTCACAACTTTGTGTTATTTTGTATTTTTATAATTAGAATACAACCTGACTTACTCATATTATTCTTTCCTCAAAAGTGGATAGGATCAGTACACTTGAGTTATACTGGGAGGGAGCATTTCCTTGACATACAAGGTGCTAATTATTAAACCAAGCCAACATACCCGAACTAGACACCTTCACCATTCCGGTTGAGAACAATATAAAATAATATCAATGTACTGATTGTTTTATCGATCAGCTTTGATGACCGATATTATATTATATATAGTAATCATTGAGAGATTTAAGCATATTTAAAATAATTTTAAGATCCTAAATTTCTATTCATATCAAGCAAACATGTTCTTAATTTTTCACGTGAAATTAGCCTAAACTATTTGTATGATAAACTAGGGTTTTGTCATAAAACATTCATTCAATAGTGATTGATGTTTAATAAATTACCTCCATAATTATTAACCATCAATAAATCGTGGTAAATTTCAATTTTCTTGATTTACATTGAATGATGAATACAAGAGTAAGAAGACTTTATGATCTAATCATCATCCAAATCATTGCCACTAAATATGGAATATCTAAAGCAAACGGTCATAATCTTGCAAAATAAATTCGAGCAGTTTGCTGATTTGATTCTCTACTTAATTATGGTATTTATTTCATATTTCATGATGGAAAAATAGTAATCAAAAATTAATTTCATATAGATCCACGAATGCGTGTAAAAACAATTTTATTGCGTGAATGATTTGAATCTTTATTCATGCACTTTTGTTGCAACTTTTGGCTACTTTTTAGGACATATTTAGAAATTATAAATTCATTTTATGATCTAAAAAATTCATCCAAAAAGTGCACAAATAATGTCTTTTCATTTTAGCAAAAAATAGTTTGAAAGATGCATCTTATGCACAAACAATTAGTCCTCGCGCATCTTATATATAAAACATTATTCCTTTAGGTTTTCGATCACTTGACCATGTCCTTCATCTCCAATTCACTGCTTAATTTCTCTTTAATTTCATTGAGCATCCCTATGTCATTTCATGTATGGTTGCCATCGTTATTATCTAAAGTAAAAGACTCTTCTATCTCAAGTCCGATCCAACAAAGATCACACTTGTGAGCACGTTGATGAAACATGTGCTTCTTGCAATCCTTATTGATGATCTGAGTGAGGAGGATCCTGATTTCTTCATACCAAATATGATGCCTTCTTCACAAGCAAGAACGTCGAAGATGGAGGAGATCCACGAGCCAACGACGTCACGACGACTACGACCTTCTCTAGATCAACATGTGGATGGCCACATGTTGAGAGAGAGAGCCTTGTTGCTCTTTTATATTGTGTAAAAGAAAAGGCTAGGCCTACTCCTTCTTTATACTGGATTGGATGGAGAAGATGCAATCCTAATTCAAATCAATGGTTGAGATTTTGTTGTAAAAATTTACAACAACAACTAATTTAATTTAAAATAAAATAAATATATTATATAGAATAATAACATTATCATATTCACTTTAATAAAAAACATCCAAAATGAAATAGAAATAGAGAGCCTCCTTCCACGTAAGGGGAAAGAGATATCCTCCTCCCCCTTGAACATGGTGGACAGCCACCTTGGAGAGATGAGATCTCTCCCCAATCCTAATAAAATCTCATCACGTTGGAGTATTTCATGGAATCTTTTGTCAACGAAATATGACCAAATAATTATTGTAAATTATTTGTGATAATTGCAAAGAAAATCATTGACAATTATGAATCAAATTCAACAACCTAATAAAATGTAAATTACATTTACAATTAATTGTACAATGTGAATCTAATTTACATCAACATTTAATTCGCAAATTTAATTTACAATTAACTCTCTATAATATATTACAAATCACATTTATAATATATGTGATTAATTTGGATAGTGATATCCACATTATTCATATCTTTGACAATTACATCACATTTAATTATCTTGGATGTCCATTCTCATGTGTCCATATAATATGAATCACATTCTAATTATTCATAACAATTAAATAATATTTCATTATAAATTTTCCTCAAAGCTTAAATGCATTATCAATAATGAAATTATTCTTGAAATCCTTCAAGAATAATGTGTTTTCTCCGCGAATACATGGATATAAGGATAGGACGATTATACATCCCATTTATAGTGACTTGGATATTGAGATTATATCTCAAATCCAAATGAAGGGGACCTCCCAAAGATGTTTCATTGAATCAAAGCTGTAAATCGAATCTTCTCACAGTATTTGAATCACATTCACATAAATGTGTCCAACATTTGGACAAAAATTATATTATTTATCTTTTGAGAAGAGTCACTAAAATCTGAACATGTTTCATCACTCCCTAAAAATGGAAGTACCATGGTTATACAATGGTGTACAATCACATCACACTCGAGTATTGATAATTGGGTTTTGCTAGCAGTTAAAAAGTTTATCAGTGAAGAAAACTACTCAAAACAAAATTCATTTAATCAAAAAAATTAACAAATACCGAATTAAAGTTTCTTCACTACTTATTTATCAAGGTAAGTGTGATTGGGTTGAATACAAGGAGATAGAAAATCATGCTCATGATTTTTGACGAGAGATACAATTTTTATGATATTCTTATCTTTTTTATTTTCTTCTTCAAGGTGATAAAAAAACTTTTTATAATTTTAGTTTTTATTATTATTCTTTTATTTTAATTTTCTAATTTTAACTTAATTTTTAAAAAGGATATTCATCAAAATAATTATCTATAATATAGTAGATGGAAATATGGGATATAGATGATACTATATAGTAGATAAAATGCCTCGAGCAATGAGATCTAAAATGGATGTGAAAACGAATCAAAACAAGTCGAAGATTGATAAAGAAAATTAAAACAATATGCGATGAAAATTGTCATGATTCTATACAAAATAATATGTAAAAAATGCAACTATGTTATAATAGTATTCTATAGTCCACAATGTCCTCGGAGTCTAATGTAGAAGTGTCAAAAAATACAAATAAAAGGAAAAAGGTCTTCTTGCAAAGAGGTCCCTAGTCAGGGACTTGATTGTAAGAAAAATATTGGAGTTTTATAATTAGGTCCTTGCATGGGGATGTAATTGAAAATAAAAGAACGTATAGAGGCTCATGTGAAATTTGGAATTCTGTGAGGGTTTCCGCAGAATTTTCATACCATTTTGAAACGAATGACCTTGATTAGATGAAGGGGATCCATCCGAGCTGTATGTTGAAGCCAAGTGTTGAAATACTATAAGGTCTGGAGTTCATGGTCGATCTTCACTCCATTATTCCCCAAATCGGAGTCGGCGATGATGATTTCATTGGTGTAGTCTTCTCTGATGTTGGTGCAACTACGACGACGGTGCTACTCTACCAGTAGGGCTAGGAGGAGGTCGCGTACCTCCTCCAAGCTCTCCTGTGGTGGAGCTTAGTCAAGGAGGGCAACAATGGCTGATGGAAATCGATTAGGGTTTCTAACCCTAGTACAAAGATCTGCTACTTCTGGTGTAATCAATGCAGGTTCCAGATGACGGTCGTTGAGTATTAGCCACTCCATATGTTGATTCGGTAATGTAAAGTGTATTTGCATGTTCGATTTCATGAGAAATTGACCCAAGATTGTTAGGAAAAATGCAAGTTTAATACTATTCTAGGAAAGATAGTTTCCGATGCAAAATTGGTCGAATTGAGATGAAATTACAAAGGGTATTCGATGTGAATCAAAAGAATAATAATTATCCTAACTAATGACACAATTAAATGATTTAAATGGACACGAGAAATGAGGAATGGTCGAAATGAAGGTCACCTGGGAAAGAAGGGTTTAAGACCCTTCTTAGCTTTTACGGGCCAACAAGGTTCCCAGAGACGGATCGCTAGGCGGCGCTCTGCAAGGCAGGCAAAGGCTTGGAACCGATCCTCAACCATTCCTCCTTCATGAGGACTCATCCTTGAGCTCAGTCACATATGTGTATGATGAAGAACGACGAGGAAAGGTGTGTGGCAACCAGTTAATTCATGTAATGGAAGTGTTAATTTGTAAGTGATGAACTTTGATCTATTTTATTGATCGGTCGGGTAGACGTTGGTAAAGATCTTAGGTGGGCGTGGATCTGTGTTGTTAGGAATGTAGAATAGATTGATTAAATCGAGTTTAGATGATTAGATGAACGTGAGGAAATTGATTGAAGATCGATTGGTGAAACAAAGTCCTAACAGCCATTTATTGAAGAATATGGCCCAGGTGCTGATACGTGTGAGCACCTGGTTGGCCAGATCATAAATAATTTATAAATTAAATATAAAATAGTGAATATTGTTATTTTAAAAAATCATAAGAAAAAAAGTATATAACATTAAATAAACTTATTCATTATATAATTTATTGTTATAAATAATAAATATTTAATGAAATAAAATATAATATTAATAAATATGTATAAATTATACTTAATAATCACGATTTTCATTTTAAATTTAATCAATTTATAGACAACAAGTTATTTTTATATTTGATTAATTATAGGATAATAAATAAGATATGTGTAATTTTTTATGAATTTTAATAATTTAATTTAGATATTATAATAAATACATGTATATATTCTACATTTCAATTTCATCTTTAAATAAGGGTATTTGATTTATTTAAATTATTAAGTAGTCTCTAAAAATTAGGAAAAAGGTAATATGTAATATAAAAGATCAATAAATAAATAGAAATTATAAAATCAATAAATAATATAAATAATATGTTCTGAATGAAATAAATAGCTTAGTAACCCAATTGCCATTAGATCCCAAAATCGACTTTTCGCAAACGAACTCCCATTTTAGTGAAATCAACTTCATTAACTAGAGAATATTATTTTATGAAATTTAAAGGTGGCTAGAGTGAAATTGGAGTTTGTACGAAGAAGTTATGATGTTCGGAAGTTGAGAAATTGTCAATTTAAAGGCTGGATTTCTTGGCATATATATAAGATAATATGGTTAAATTATTATTATGTTTTTCTATACATTTTAGAAATAAATAGGAAAATATTTTGGTGAAGAATATATAAAAATATATTAATTAAAAATCATTGAAGTTTTGATAAATATTGGATAAACAATGAATAATATGTAAAGTGAATAATTAACTCTTTTTTGTTATTTTCTTCCTTATCTCCCCCTTCTTATATGTTTGTCGACCAATGCATGCTGACTTGGTCTTGGGGGTTAGGTTATATAAATATATCTTTCATCTATATTTATATTTTATAGTCATATCGTATATACACATATTTACAGTCAACCTCTTTTTAATTTCTTTCTTCTTATTCTGTTATTTATTTGCATGATATTAGTGCATAAAGATGCATTTTTATTCATGAATGGGATTTTGTTAAGAAATGGAAATTAATAAATATTTACATGTATTTGATAAGGGTTTTAAGACAAAATGTAGAAAGAATGTTAGTGAATCATGGATACATCGATCCCTTGTACTTAAACTTTGTTATTCCCTTAGAAAACACTTTATTTGAAAAATAAGGGAGAAAGAAAGAAAGTTGAAATGAGTTTGTTATCCTAAACCAATTCGTGAGAATAGACAGAGGACAGAGCTTGGTCGAGCCTAAAATAAGGATTTTGTCAGAACCTTAACTAGGATTGGGATTTTAATCTCAACGGTCCTAAAGTTCTACAAATCCTTATTTAGGTTTACCTCAACAACCAGCTCAGATCCACTTATCCATATTGCTAAATCTATCAACCTTGAATTCAATTTGTACTATGTGTCAGTTGTGTTAGCTTTTCCTTCTCAAAGAATCGAAGAAACCACCCATCCTAATAATACACTCACGTTGGTTACTCATCCAACTACTCTTTCCTCGATAAGGGGGGTATTCCCTTCGAAGGTCAGGTCGTGTTGTGTCCACAATCGAGTAGAGAGAGAATGTAGAAGATTGATAAGAGAACTGGAGTGTGACTACTATAGTCACTTCTCCTTGTGAAGCCCTGCTAGTGAATCTAAGTCTCTACTAAGATGTGCAGGCTTTTTGGAAGCTTGGACCGTTGTGGTCATATTTGGTATTTGGCGGTTTGCTTCTTTTTCGTAGACTTTGTAATGTTGCTTGCACTGCATCAATCTTTTTTGCCTTGATGGTATAGATTCTTTTATTTCCATCCATGTTTTGAGGTATTCTAAAAAATTATGCCAATAAATCCTTCCCTCATCTGAAGATTTATTTCAACCCCACAACTCTCGTCTTTAGACATCTGCGCCACTAGAGAAGGATGAAAATGCATCACTAAAATGAACTGCCCTTCATAAACCCCATGCAAGTCGATCTAAGTGCAAAGTGCATATGTTCAAAATTGGTTCACCGATGAAGAGTTAATCCGATCACACCAAATGTTCTACTCTAGCAAGTTTAAATTGACTTCCAAAATATGATCTCATAGAACCTAAAGATTTAAGTCAAAAACCTGAAGAGTCTAAATTCCAGTTCCCAACTAGACTCCTTACAATGAAGTTAAAGGCCATAATAAAGCACTATCCTTTAGACTATTCCCAATCATTAGTTCGAGAAATCAAATTTATCTAAAAATGCAAATGCAACCATATTTTTGTGAAGTATTTTTTCTGAATTTTACTCATTTATGTATTTTAAAACTTTTGTAATTTTTATGAATTTTAGGACTTTGCATTTTTATGGATTTTTTCCCAATTTTTATAAACATATGTACAAGAATTTTACAAGATAACTTATTAAAATTTTATTTGGATTAAATAACTAATGTATTTCACAAGTTTTATATACAAATATTTTACAAGGATTATATTATTTTTACACAATTTTTAATAAATAGAATTTTAAATAAGTAATATACATATAAAATACATATTTTAAATTAAGAATTTTAAATAAGAATTTTACATATATTTTACTTAATTACAAGGATTTTATAAATAATAAATAAGTGGATTTTTAAAAAAATAATCCTCACCCACTTTTATGGATTTTACAGATATGGAAAGTACATAAACGTACGAGTTATGTATGAAAGTATATATACAATATATATGCACCCCCTATACTTAGCATGTGTTATGTCCTCAAAACATGAAAAAGAGACAAATGATGGCATAACTCGTGCTAAGTAAAAGTTGGTGAAAAAGAATAAAAAATAGAAGTTAGTCGACCACCCTACACCTACAAGCCAGAAATGAGGTGATTGAGGATAAGAAATATGCAAACAAAGGATAAAAAGAAAGAAAAATAAATGAAATCAATAAAATCACCCGGTCCTCCCAACGCTTAGGATAAGGCATCCTAAGTACATAAAATAGCGTGGCCACCAATTAGGGACCAGTGATTAGTGTAAAAGAAAATAAAGCAAAATAAAACTAAAAAAGAACAAAATCGAAAACGCGAATCAACAGGCAATCCGTCCCCCTATACTTAGGATATGATATCCTAAGTATATAAGATAAGCAAAAAATGAGGACGATTATGGACTACGAAGTATATACAAGTGGTGATGTACTGCAAAAACCAAAAGGCTCACTAGTCTCTCTACAAGACGAAATGAAGTGAAAGAGTAGTCATGCATCTTGTACAAAGTAGATCACCTCAACTCATTCTAGATGATCAGTAGTAGTCTCCATGAAGTGCTTCAGCATCCGCCCATTTACTACAAATGGTTTTTCACAAGCTGACATATCTAGTATAGCTATACTTCCATTATCATGCACCATTCCGACTAATGTCCTTCCCATTTGCTTTTAACTTTCCATGAAAAATTCTTAATCCTACAGCGAACAACCAGACTTTCTGACTAGGGACATAGATCTTGTGACGAATGTATCTATCGTGTCATTTCTTTACTTTGTCTTTATAAATGAGGGTGTTCTCTTATGCCTGATTTTGAATATCTACTAGCTCATTTATATCCATCTTCCTATGGGTTCATGCATTATACATATCAAGTATAAACTCTCTAATGGTCCATTCAGATTTGTGAATGATTTCTACGGGCAAATGGCATGGCTTCCCATAAACCAATCTGAAAAGAGAAGTGCCTAAGGGAGTCTTATATGTCGTACGATATGTCCAAAGAACTTGGTCTAAAAGCTATGACCAGTTCTTCCTATCTGGTCGTACTAATTTCTTAAAATTAGATTTCACCTCCCTATTTGAAACTCCAGCCATGTCATTCGTCTGTGGTTAGTAAGGAGAAGATACTCTGTGATCAATCACATAATTCTCCACTAGCTTTTTCACCTTCATATTAATAAAGTGGCTACCCCAATCTGAAATAAGAATACGTAGAATGCCAAACCATGAAATAATATGTTCCCTCAGGAAACTGCACATTGTCTTGCTATCAACAGTTTGTGTGGCTATAATCTCCACCCATCTACTAACATAATCCACAGCGAGAAGTATGCACTCAAAGCCACTGCTCAAAAGTAAGGGTCCCATAAAATCTATGACCCATACATCAAGATCTCAAAAATGATAAATGCTGCATTGGCATTGCTTCTCTGGCACTGACTATCTCTACTGCTCTGTTACAATCTTGGCAACTCTTGACGAATGTGCATGCATATGTAGTAAGATTCAGCCACCAAAATCTGATCTAGAGTACCTTTTACATTGTCCTCTTCCCCGAATGATGTCCTTCTGCCTCTAAGGAATGGTACAAAGTCAAGGCACTATCTTCATAAGGAATATGTCACTTGTAGACACAATCCTATCCCTCATGAAAAAAATCGACTCATTCCTCGAAAATTATCCCGTCGACTCGGTCCTTTGGCCAACCATATGGAATGTTTCGTATAATGATAAAGTTCACTATATCTACATACCATGGAAGTAAAGGATATTGAGAATCCTTAAGCGCATCACGGAAGCGTGTCGATCGCATCATATGCAATCGGAGCAACTGGTCGCACTAGTCGCTAGATGCGGCGGAAATGAAAATTTTTTAAATCTAAAGATGAAACCACATGACCACGAGAACACTTCTCGGATCGTTTCATCAAACCACAAAGTATAAGGAATACCTCTTGGAGCGTGGTTGTAATCGTGAGATCCCAAACAAGAGATCCTTTTGTCTTAAGTCCGATCCACGAAGAACGCACTTGCGGGCGCGATGATGAGTCATGTTCCTCCCGCAATCCATGACGAAGATCCAAGCAATGAATCCCCTGATTTCGTCAAATGAAATCTGTCGTCTTCCTTTAGAGCAAGCAGCCCCAAAGAAGAAGGAGATCCTCGAGTCGTCGAAAGCGAAGGCGAGATACTCTCCTCCTCAATATTCAAGATGGACGGCCACTTGAAATTGAGAGAGAGATAGTAGACGAGAATGAGAGAGAGAGAGTAGTAGGCTTCTACAACTCTAAATAATGTACCAAGAAGGTCTAGGTTAGCCCTCCTTCTATATTAGTTTGGGATCCAATGGATCTCAATCCATGGGACACATAGATCCAACGACCATGGGATTCTATGTAATAATCAATGGCTATGATCGTTGTTGGTTAAAATCAACAACATTAATTTATATTTCAATTAAATATATGTTGCAATATTATCAACACAATTTAATTTAACATAAATTAATCATCAAGAGATAATAACATAAAATAAAAAAGTGATATCTAAATCACCCACAAAATTTTGTAACAATCATTTATCTCCCTTTTTTATTCTATTTATTATTTCTTAATCTAATTTTGTAACAACCATTATCACAAAATTATTCACCAAATTAATTCCAAATTAATTTGTGAATATTTCAATCATGCCATTGAAAAAATGTGAATCATATTCACAACCTAAACTAATTTGTAAATTGCATTTCCAATTAATTAATTAATGTGAATCCAATCCACATTAATAATTAAAAAATGCTATTTATAAAATCTCTCTCTCTTCAAAATATATGTATATTATAAATCATATTTATAATACACAAATATTAGGGATAGTATTATCCACATTCTCCAATCCTTGATAACTAAATCCTATTTAATTATCTTGGGTAATTATTCTCACACTATGAATCTTATTCATATTATGCTTGACAATTAAATCTCATTTAATCATCAAGTCCTTCTTGCTTGGATATGTATTTCATCAAATGAATTATTCTTGAACCCCTTCAAGAATAATGTGCTTTCTCCGTAGATGCTTGGAGATAAGGACAGGGTGATTGTATTGTTCTACATATAGTGACTTGGACATTGAGATCTTATCTCAAATCCAGATTGTACGAACCTCCCACAGATGCTTGATTAAATCAAGACCGCAAATCTAATCTTCTCATTGCATCTGAATCACATTCAGACCAATGTCCAACACTTGGACCAAGATCAGATTGCTTCTCTACTTAGAGGAGTCACTAAAATCCAGACATGTTTCATCACTCCCTCGGAATGGAAGCGTCATGGTTATACAGTCGTTTATGATCACATCACCCTCAGGTATTCCCAATACATGTACATCCTGCATACTGGAAGACCCATGATCAATCTGAAGATTAAGATCAATTTTACACTGTCTTCTTCAGAGCTTAATCACTAAGTTTCTCAATCTTGGTCATTGGGAGTTGGTATCGATCATATGCTTTCCCAAAGCATATATCATACCTTCAAATTCATGTCATTCTTCCAAAGCACGACGACCATGCATGGAATTTGATTGGTCCCAATACCTCATGAGTGAGCTCATGTCTTCCGGTTCATAAGTGAACCTGTATGATCCCTTTGAGAGATCATATTGTTCATATGCCCTTATATGCACACCAGCTCGCCGGTGTATAGACCTTGGTTAGGCTATCAACCTATCGGTATGCCAAATGTACATACTCAGACATATAGCAATACATCTGTCTCCGGTCAGAGGATGTGTGCCTATGCTGTGACAGCATTCAACATAGGACTTAGGTTATCTGGATCTCGTTAAGTCAACCTATTGACCTAACTAATTTGACACCTCCGAATCACTATTCCTATGTACAGGACCTGCATCAAGAGGTCGGTCAAATATCAGCCTATGTGAGAAAGGATTGACATCTCCTACTCGGGCTGGAGATCATCTCTTAACAATCATTTGACGGTGCTTGATGAGTCCTCTATCTAACTCCTTAGATATTCATCCAAACACCAGCCTCTATGATTCATTTAATGAATCAACAGCTATAAGATCATCAAGATGGCCATGCTACATAATCCTAATTGTACAGAGGGACCTTATAGTGCATTCATTCATTTAATTTCAGAAAGGGAGTGAAACATCAACAACTTTTATTGATAACCATAAATATTACAATAACATTTATTGTAAGAATAGTTCACCAAGGGCTCACAAGTCTAACAGGAAGCTCTATAACTGCAAAGATACTCTCGTCTAGGAATCTCTCTGCAATCGCTGGGATGTACTCATCTAAAGGCTGCTCTGTCTGTAATCGGTAAAGGTGATCAAATACCACATTCTTTACCTCAGATTTATCTTTAATGTACAAATCCAATTCATGAAGTAAGATAACCCATCTAAGAAGGCATGTCATGGCATCCTTCTTCTCCATCATGTATCTGATAGCTTAATGCTCTATATATATTGCGATTTTCGATCCAAGAAGATATAATATGAATTGTCCAATGCAAATACCACTGCCAATATATCTTTCTCTGTCACTGTGTAATTACGTTAAGAATCATCTAAAGTCTGATTGGCATAGTGGATGGCAATAGGAAGTCCATTCCTCCTCTATCCTAATACAACCCTGACCACAAAATCTAAAGCATTTGTCATGATCTCGAAGGGAAGAGACCAATAGGTGGATGTAGGACATGAGTATTGATAATCATATCCTACAATGTAAGGAAGGCACTAAGACATTTGTCATCTACCAAGAATTCGATGCCTTTGCTTAATAATTCAGATAACAGTCGAGCAATCTTAGAGAAATCCTGAATGATTAGTCGGTAGAAAATGACATGCCATAGAAAAGACCGTAATTGCTTGATGTTGGTTGGTGGCATGATACACTAGATGGAATCTACCTTGCAAGGTCAATCTCGATGTCTTTCATGGAGATGACATGCACCAACACAATCTCGTTAGTAACCATAAAATGGCTCTTTTTCTATTACAAAATAAGATTCACCTCAATCATTCCTAAATAACCTGGTCAAGATATGTCAAACAATTGTCAAAATACTCACCATAGAACGAAAAATCATCGATAAAGATATCCAAAAAATCATCAAACGTGTATGCAAAGATGGCAGGCATGCACCTCTAGAATGTAGAGGGCCATTGCATAACCAAAGGGCATTCGTCTAAAAGCATACGTGCTTAAGTGACATGTGAAAGTGGTCTTCTACAGATCTTCAGGAGCAATGATAACCTGGTTGTATTTAGAGTAACCGTCAAGGGAATAGAAGTACTCCTTCCTTTCCATCCTCTCTATGAACCGGTCTATAAAAGGTAAAGTGAAGTGGTCCTTTTTCGTCATGGCATTAAATTTCCTATAATCAACATACACCAGTGACGATGTGGTTACTCTCTTTGGAATATCCTCCACTCTCATTCTTGACCATCTAAATTCCTCACTTCTTTGGGACAACATGTAATGGGCTAACCCATTCAAAGTTGGAGACGATATAAATAAATCATGGGTCACACCGTTTCGTAATCTCTTTCTTGACAACATCTCATAAAATCGGATTCATCATGCGCTAAAACTCTCCTGAAGGCTAGCTACCATAATCGAGATAGATATGGTGAGAGCATAAAGCAGGATTTATCCCGCAGAGATCAGATACATTCTACTAATAGCCTTGTAGTTTCTTTCAAGAATATTCATCAGACGATATTCTTGTTATTCGATTAAAGATGAGATGATAATGACTGGAAACTATCATTGAAGATCTGCAAGAAAAGTATATTTCATGTTTACTGGCAAGATATGTTGTTCTAGCAAGGTAGAATATGGCTCTGTCGTATCCTCATATGTATGTATACTAGGATCTGTGGTGCTGGTAGATGTGTCTGCAATATGGTTATCGACCATCTCAATATGATCCAGAATTAAACTACATAAGATGTTTAAACATCATCTAACTTGCTACGGTGCTAATCTTCAGACTAACGAGAGGAAAATAACTCAGCTAGATGAAAATCAATCTCCATATCATCAAAAGTGGAGAAATCATGTGAACACTCAAAATATAAAATTCGTGCAATGAAAGCATCAGGTGTTTGCTCCATTTGTTCATCATCCATGCTAAAATATAATGTACCATCTGAAGAAAAGTCAACTGTGGTCTCGGACCCATCCTCTGCTAGGATATCATGGGTCTCTACCTAATACCTCTCAAGGTCATCAAAACGAACCTCATCTAAGTAATGACAGGTCGCTAAGGAACTCAGGGCTTCTGAACTGATTGAAGAAGGAGCACTGAATGTGGATGATTCTCTCATCATCTCTATTTGTATTGTCTTACCTTTGGCATGAAAAGATACTTTGCATGTATCATACTCGAAGAGGGCCTTCACGGACTCCAAGAAAGGCCTCCCAAGGATGATCATGGTAAGATGTAACTGTGTAGGGCAATCCATGTCCAGGACAATATAGTCCACTGGAAACTACAGGCCTTGCATGGTCACGATAACATTCCTTAAAATGCCCCTAGGTCTCTTTACATATCTATTAGCAAATTGAAGGATCACGCGTGATTTGTAAAGAGGACCCAACTCGAGCTTCTCAAATAGACTAGATAGTAAAAAATTGATTGAGTATATGTTATATAAAAGAGAGCGATCAAATGTTGCATGAGAAATCTCACATCTAACATAATGTGCTCTTGAATCTTACTTCTTCTTTGGAAATCTATTCTGCATGGTGTAGGATGTGGCCTTAGTTAAAACATGCTTCTCTGCGCGTGGTCTCTTCTTTCTACGCGTGGTACATCTATCTTCAACTATTGCTTGAGCATATGGAGATGATATAAGGCATCATGGAGAAAAATCTTCAAGAATATGTGATCTCTCAATAATCGATCGTCTTTGGAGTAACATCATCTTTCTTTTTGAATTTTTCTTTTTACGAAACAGGGCATCAGAAAATGGTACCAACTCAGGAACAACAAAATCAAAATTTTTGTTCACATGAAAAATGGAGTCATCGTGTACATCGAGAGTCTCAGAAATATGTATAAAACTCTTGAAGATAGGAGAAGAAAAATATGCATCAAGAGTGTCTGCATGGTCTGACGTGATATCATCATCTGACTTGCATGTGTCCATGTCAACTATGTCTGCATGCTCCCATTTCTCTGTTCATCATGGTGGAGATCTTGTTGGTACTCGTCGTATTGTCCTCCCCCTCAGCGTTAGAATATGTATGATCAATTCCATCATTAGTCAACTCTCCCTCCTCATAATGTACACTCTCCTCCTCTCGATCTGGTGCTCATGGTGATCTATTACTACATTAGATAAAAATTCAGGAAAGGAGATCGTACTTGTAGTGCTATCTACCTGATCTGAATGCATTCTCTTGTTGTTCGGGTACATATGAGGCTAGGCTGGAGAGTGGTCTTGGCTGCAGCTAACTCATCTAGGTGATGGTTAACCTGCTCCATCTTTGTCCTATGTGCTATCGGGAGCATGCTCAACATGTCCATCATTTGATTCAGCACCAGGTCCTATGAAGATATATCAGACTTAGTGTGGTATCCTTGACTATCTAGTCTTGCTTAAGAGTGTGACGCTTTGGTTTGTAAGGATGAGGAGACCTCTGTGGAGTAAAAGAAGAATGTTGTTGTTGCTGGTGCTGATAAGAATGTTGATATGTAGCAGGATACTGATGTGAATATGGTCTCTGATAGGCATGCTGATGAGACTACTATTGTGTGAAGTGCTAATGATGTAGGAAATATGGGCGTCCATGTTGTGGATGACTATGCTACTATTTCTTGTGTGTGTTTTGAGGAATAAAATGTGATAATGGTTGAACAGGAGCATGCCATATCCCATTGATCTTATGAGTGGAATGAGAAACAATATCATCATCTCCAAAGCTAGTGATATGACTCATGTTAAAATTGGACGGATCCTCATTTCAATCCAATTGTGGAGGTTAAATAGGCTATACCTGCTCACTCAGAATGAACTAAATCTGAGGGGTGAAAGGAGCGGGTAAATATCTCTGTATAGGTTGGGAAGTGAAAGGAATGCGAGAAAGCAGGTACTGAAGTTGCAACTTGGTCTCCTTCTTCGTTAAAAGTATCAACTATTAAGGTAGTGATGAGAGTTTCTCCAACTCTCGCAGCGGCTGTAACTCCTGATTTTCGTGAATCTGACTCTGAAACTTGGGCCACCTTATGATTCTCTCTATGGTGTTTTGGTTGTGAGGCACACTTCTATTGATGAGCATACTGATCAGAGATCAGTGTAGAGTCTAGGATGAGCGTAGAGCTGAGATCACAACATTGAGAGCAGGAGCCAGGAACCCACCACCACCTACAGTGGTTCCCTCGACACTGAGAGATGAGTATGACTTGATATCGAGGACGATACACCATTAGATTCATTTACCACCAAATCAGGAGTCATATGAGTTGAGATCGTACTTTAATTGACTGCTTCCCAAGTTCTATGGGAACACTTCATAGGATATGTTTGCGTGTTTACAGCAGTTTGAGATGATTTTTGGAATGACTAGCTATCTAGGAGTTGTACCCACTTAATGGTTTAGTGGTAGTACAGTGTGTCTACCACACAAAAGATCAGGGTTCAAATCCCACTCTTCTAGGGGTTGAGTTAGGTAGTCGACGGCCAACGTAAAAAATAGTCTACTTTTTCAACATGGATTTGAGCAACAATCCATGTAACCGATCCTACTAATAGTGGGAGAATTTTTACTATGTTTTTAGCTATCTAGGAGTTATGTAGGAGGCTATATGCCTCAAAGTCTTTTCCTTCGCCTTAACAGATAAGGCACTTTGCTGGTTGAGTCACTTGTGAAGGGAGATTTCTACATGGGACAATCTGAATTCTACAATCTAGCGTAAATATTTTCTATGGACGGACCAATACGATGAGGAGTAATATCTCTAATTTCTTACAACTTCCACATGAATCATTCCATGAGGCATGGGATATTTTCAAGGATTTGACTGATAGATGACCTCGTCATGAGATACCATTAAAGGTGCTTATTCAGAACTATTTTGGAGGAATCCGGTCAGATGTTCATGGCCTAGTGAGCATCGCATGTGGCAGCAGCTTTCTGAATATGGATGTAGAGTCAGTTTGGTACATCTTTGAGGTGATGGTCCATAGGTATGTCTCTCATCATCATGTGGTCACTCCTCAACAACTATGTCCTCATATGGTCCCTTCCCTATAGCCATGATTCTTGAATCCTCTTGGAAGGAAAAAGTCTCACAAGAACTAAGTGAAAAACCTGTAGGAGAAATAAATGAAAAATTGAGACGTGGGTCTGCCTCAACTGAAAGGCTGGGAGACAAGGGAGTCTTGGTCTGACTCACCTCGTGACTAAGTGGGACTGACTCGGGAGAGGGCCATCCCAAGTCTGTGAGGATATACGGTAGACGATGGAAGGTTGAAAGCTCACGGAGTCTGAGGAAAAATTTATCTAGTCATCATCCTCGATGTCAAAAAGAAGTACGGTAGAGAATAAAATATCAAGTCAAGAACACAAGTGTGAAATATAATTTTTATGCTTGTGATTTTTTAGGAGGGAAATATAATTTTTGTGATATTTTTATCTTTCTTTTATTTTCTTTGGTAAGGTGACAAAACTCTTTTTATAATTTTAGTTATTATTATTTTTTATTTTCCAATTTTTATTTTTTAAAAAGGATAATTTTAAAAATATTTATCTATCATAAAGTCAGTGCAATATTACAAGATATAGGTTATATAATAGAGTAGATAAAATGCCCTGAGCAACGAGCTCAAAATGGACAAGAAAATGAATCAGATCGAGTCGAAGATCAATAAATAAAATCAAAACAAAATGCGATGAAAATAGTCACGATTCGATACAAAATAAAATGAAAAAATGCAACGATGTCATAATAGGGTCTATAGTCCACAATGTCCTCAAAGCCTAATGTAGAAGTATAAACAAATACAAATAAAAGGAAAAAGGTCATCTTGTAATTAGGTCTCTGGTCAGGGACCTAATTGTAGGAAAACAACTAGAGTTTTACAATTAGGTTTGTACCCATGAACCTAATTGCAAATAAAAGAATATGAGGAGGTATGCGTGAAATATGGAATTCTAAGATGTTTCCATGCAATTTTTACATTGCTTCGAAACGAACATCCTTGATTAGCTAAAGGTAATAGATCTGAGCCATATGTTGAGGCCACATGTCGAAAGATTGTATGGTCTGGAGTTCTTGGGTGTTCATCGCTCAATTCTTCCCCAAATCGGTGCCGGCAATAGAGGTTTCATTCGCCGACTCTTCTTCGATGATGGTACAACTAAAATGATGAGGCTACTCCTCCAGCAGGTCTAGGAGGAGGTCGCCTACCTCCTCTGAGCTCGCATGTGGTGGAGCTTAGTCTAGGAGGGTGGCAACGACCGATGGAAGTCAACTAGGGCTTCTAACCCTAGTACGAACATATGCTACTCCATGTGTAATCGGCGTAGGTTCCAGATGATGGTCGTTGAGGATAGACACTCCAGATGTTGATTCGGTCCTGCAAAGTGTATTTATATGCTCGATTTCGTGTGAAATCAACCCAAGGATTGTTATGGAAAATGTAGGTTTAATAGTTCCAGAAAAGATAGTTTATGATGTGAAATTGGTCAAATTGAGACAAAATTGGAAAAGGTATTCGATATGAATCAAAATAATAATGATTATCCTAAATAACGACGCGATTAAATGATCTAAATGTATATGAGAAATGAGGAATAGATGAAATGAAGGTCACCTAGGCAAGAAGGGTTTAAGACCCTTCAGTTCTTAGCTTCTATGAGTTTATGAGGTTGCCAGAGCTGGACACCATACGAGGTGGTGCTACAAGGCAGATAGAGGCCTCGGAACTAATCTTCTACCATTCCTCCTCCACGTAGACTCCTCCTTGCGCTTTGTCACAACTGTGTACAATGGAGAATGATGGAGAAAGGTGGTGCGATAGTTAGTTAATTCTCGTAATGGAAGTGTTATTTTGTCAATGATGAACTTTGATATATTTTATAGATTGATTGGGTATAAGTTAGATAAATATCTAAGGTGGGTGTGGATCTGTGTTGTTAGGAAAGTAGAAGGGATGGGTTAGATCAGGTTTAGATGATCAGGTGAACGCGGGTAAATTGGTTAATGATGGTCGGTAGAACAAAGTTCTAACCACCATTTCTTGAAGAAGATGGCCTAGGTGCTGACACATGTCGGTACCTGATTGGCTATATGATTAATAATTTTATAAATTAGATATAAAATAGTAAATAGTGTTGTCTTCAAAAGTTATAAGAATAAAAAGTATATACAATTAAATGATCTTATTCATTATATTATTTATTTTTATAACTAATAAATATTTAATGAAATATATATTTTAATTTTATTAATTATAGAATACTAAATAAGGTATGTGTGAATTTTTATGAATCTTAATAATTTAATTTAGATATATTAATTAATATAAGTATATAGTCTACATTTCAATTTTTTCTATAAATATAGGTATTTAATTTATTTAAAATATTAAATAGTATCTAAAAATTATGAAATAATTTATATGTAATCTACACGATCAAGAAAATAAATAGTAATTATAAAATTAATAAATATATATATAATATGCTCTGAAAAAAGTAAATAACTAGAACTCAATTGTTATTAAGTCCCAAAACCAACATTTTGTAAGCGGACTTTGATATTAGTGAAATCATCTTCGTTGTTAGAGAATATTAATTTATGAACGTTAAAGGTGAGAAAAGTGAAATAGGAGTTCGTATGAAGAAGTTATGATGTTTGGAAGTTGAAGCATTGATAATTTAAAAGCCGAATTTCTTTGCATATATACAAGATTATATTTTTGCTTATTTTTATCTCTTTCTATATATTTTTAGAAATAAATAGAAAAAGATTTTGTGAAAAATATAAATAAATGAGTTAATTAAAATCATTGTAGTTTTAAGTTGAATCATTCATGGATTCGATACATAAATGAAGATGTGTATTAAGGTGAATTAATTGAGTGATTAAAGATGCTAACTGGGCTCGAAAATCAAAGAAAGATGGAGAGGGATGAAGGTACGTACCAGGGAAATGATGTTGTATGAAAATATGTTGATAACTTGATGATAGGCACTTTCTAGAGCTGCACACATGTAAGGGTGGTGATTCAACGCCAGCCAAGTCCTTGGAACTTTCCTACTTTGTTCCTCTATCTACGCGGAGCATCCTTAGGCCTCGTCATGCCTAGAGAGAGGCGGTGCATGGTGGTGAAAGTAGGCGGACGACCGGTTAGTTTTTGGAATAGAAGAGAGTTCATTCTGATGGATAAAGTTTATATTCATTTATAGGTTGATCGAAAGTGGTTTTTAATAAATCGAAGCGTAGGCATGTGTTAGGGTTGTTAGGAGTAGGTAATCGAGGATTAGGATCCGTTTTAGAATGTTAGATTTGGTGAAAATAATTGGGAGAAGATGAGTCATTGGAATAAGCCCCAACAACTACTTGGTGAAGGAGAATGCTCCAGGTGCTGACATGTGTCAGCACCTGGTAGGCCAGATCGATAAATTATATTAATAAATTGGTAATAGAAAATTAGCTTTATTTTCAATAGATATAAAAAATAAAATTGTATAGAATTAATTTACCTAAATTATAGGATAATTTATTTTGATAAATAATAAATATTTATATAAATATTATCTTAATAAATAGGTATATAGAATACTTCATAAATAGGATTTTGATTTTTAATTTATTAAATTAATAAATAACACATCATTTTTCTATTTTATTAATAAATATAATAATAAAAAAGAGTTATATAAATTTTACACATTTTAATAAATTAATTTAAATATATAAATAAATACATGTATATAATCTACAGTCAAATTCATTTATAAATTAAGGTTTTGGATTTATTTAAAATACTAAATAGTGTCTAAAAATTCTAAAATAATTCATGGATAAAATATGATCAAGGAAATAATTAAAAATTATAAAATAAATAAAATTATAAATAGTATATTTTAAAGAAAATAAATAGCCAGAAACCCAATTGTCATTATGTCCCAAAATTAACTTTTTACAAACAGAGTCTGAAATCACCTCTATTAATTAGAGAATATTATTTTACGAACTTTAAAATGAGTAGAGTGAAATATGAGTTCATATGAGAAAGTTATAGTGTTCGGAAGTTGAGAAATTTATAATTTAAAAATTAGATTTCTTGCCATATATACAAGATAATACTTTTAACTTATTTTCGTATTTATATATATTTTTTAGTAATAAATAGGAAATGAGTTTCATGAAGTGTTTATTCAAATGAAATAACCAGAAACTTCAATGTTTTGGTATTTATTTGATAATTAATGAATAATGTGTGCAATGTATAAATAGTTATTTTTGTGCTTTTCTTCCTTATCTTCCCCTACTTATTTGTTTGTCTACTAATCCATGTTGTCTTGGTCTTGAGAGTTAAGTTATATAAATATATCTTTCAGCTATATTTATATTTTGTAAGTCATATTGTACATACATATATATTTACAATATGCCTTTCTTTTTTTTCTTTCTTTTTATTCTCTTATTTGTTTACATGTTTTTAATGTCTAAAATAACGTTTTTATTCATGAGTATTTTTTTGATAAAGGATGAAATTTAATGCATATGTACATGTATTTGTTATGGGTTTAAAGATAAAATGCAGAAAGAATGTTAATGAATCATGGACTCATCAACTCCCTATACTTAAATTTAGTAGTCCCTTGGAAAACACTTATTTGAAAAATAAAGGGAAAAAAAGAACGTTAGAATTAATTTGTTTTCCTAAAACAAGCATTATGTCGGAGCCCTAACTAGTAGGACGTTAATCTCAACAGTCCTCAAGTTCCACAAATCTTTATTTAGGTCACCTCAACAACCAACTTAGATCCACTTATCCATATCGCTAAATCTATCAACCTTGAATTCAATGCTTATAGTCTGTGAATTGTGTTAGCTCTTCTTGGTTAAAGAAGCGAAGAAACTTCTAATCTCAACAATACACTCCCACTGGTTCCTCATCCGGCTACTCTTTCCTCGAGGTGGGGGTTTTCCCTTTTAAGTCCAGGTCATGATGTGTCCACAATCAAGTAGAGAGAGAATGTAGAAGAATGAGAAGACAGCTAGAGTGTGACCAGTGTAGTCACTCCTCTTTATGATGCCCAACCATCGTAGCAAAGTCTCGACTAAGATGTGCAAGCTTTTTGGAAGCTTGGATCATTATAGTCATATTTGGTATTTGGTGGTTTTCTTCATATTGGTAGACTTTGTAATGTTTCTTGATCTGCAACAATCTTTTGTGCCTCGACGGTTTTAGGTTCTTGTATTTCTATCCAAGTTTTGAGGTCTTGGAAAACATTGTGCCAGCAGATCCTTCCCTCATATGAAGCATTATTTTAACCCCACAACTCACTTCTTTAGATGTCTGCACAACTAGACAAAAATGAAAATGCACCACTAAAATGAATTGTCCTTCGCAACCCCAAACATGCTGAGCTAAGTACAAAGTGCATGTGTCCATAATTGCTTCACTGAGGAGGAGTAAAACTGATGACACCATGTGTTCTACTTAGGCAAGTTGAAGTTGACTTCCCAACAATGGTCTCATGGAACCCGAAGATTTAAGTCATAGACCTGAAGAGTCTAAATTCCAATTCCTAACTAGGCTCCTTGCAATAAAAGTTAAAGTCCATAATCAAGCTCCATCCTTTATACTATTCCCAGTCTTTAGTTTGAGAAATCAAATCTATTTTGAAAAATTCTAGTGCAAATGCAATCATGTTTTGTGAAATATATTTTGGGAATTTTATCAATTTAATGAATTTTAAAGCTTTTGCAAATTTTATGAATTTTATTAGTCTATATTTTTTTATTGATTTTTCAACTTTTATAACAAGCATGTGTACAAGAATTTTTCAAGATAAATTACCAATATTATATTCAGATTAAATAAATAATAAATTTTATAATGTTTATATAAAGAATTTTACAAAGATTAAATGATTCTTATGCACATTTTAATAAATAAGTTTTTTAAGTAAGTATTATACATGTTAAATACATATTTTAAATTAAGAATTTTAAATAAGAAATTTACAAATATACTACTTATTACAGGGATTTTATAAATAATAAATAAATAAATGGATTTTAAATTAGCCCTTACCCACTTTATATGGTTTTTATAGATATTGAATATATATAAAAGTATGAATTATGGATGCAAGTATATAAACAATATATACGCACCATTATACATAGCTTGTGCTTTTTCCTCATAGTGTTTAAAGAGAAAAAAGAACACAACTCGTGTTAAGTAAAAGTTGGTGAAAAAGGAATAAAAGAGTTCAAGTTAGTCGAACCCCTTAACTTATGATTAGGTCATCATAAGTATAATGGAAGGCAAAAATGAGGTGTTTGATGCAAAGGAATATACAAAACAAGGAACAAAAGAAAGAGAGAAAAATGAAATCAACTAAATCACTATGTATCCCCTATACTTAGGATAAGGCATCCAAAGTATAGAAAAGAATGTGACCAGAAATTAGGGACTAGTAATTAGTGTAAAAGAAAGGAAAACAAGAGAAAAGTGAAAAGAAGAAAATCGAAAATGAGAATCAACAGGCAAATTGTCCCCCCTATACTAGGATCCGATATCCTAAATATATAAGTCGAGAAAAAAATAGGGATGATTGTGGACTACAAAGAAGATACACAGATCTCTATATAGGACATAATGAAGAGGAAGAGTAGTCGTGTATCATGTACAAAGTAGATCACTTCAACATGGATTATACGGGATCATCTACTCTATAAGTGTGTAATGCTCCCAGGATGAACAAGTAGAGCTACCTCTGTACGTGAACTTTGTCCTTGGCATAGATTTCTCTACTAAAATATACATCTCCAGATTCAGACTGCAGAAGATGTTTATATTTGTATCCATCACACTATCTGACTCTCTAATCTCTGAAATGAAATCAATTGAATATCGTGTTGGAATATGTGTACTCTCAATTTGTGGTAATGAGATATATAGTCTAAGTGACTGCTCATCTAGATCTAATGTGAACTCTACATTTATTTGTAAACAATCATATGAAGAACTAGGAACCATGTGATCTACCCCATCCCCATCTAGGATATCATGGGTATCAAGATAAATGTTGTCAAGATCAAGAGATTATATCTCATCTATAAAGGATATGGTGAGATCCTTAAGAGCATCACGAAAGCATGAGGATCGCATTGTATGCCATTGGGAGAAACTAGTCGCATTAATGGCTCAAGGAAGCAGAATTTAAAATAAAAAGTCATCTGATGAAACCACATGATCCTAGAACACTTCTCGGATCGTTTCGTCTAAATCACAAACAAGTAATAGGATTATCTCTTGAAGTGTGGTTGCGATCGAGTCTCTAAATGAAGAGTCCACCTGTCTCAAGTCTGATCCGACGGAGGAGACGCTTGCGAGCACATTGATGAAATGCGTGCTTCTCGCAATCCATGTTGATGATCTAAGCGACAAATCTCCTAATCTCATCACAGGGGATCCGATGTCTTTTTCACGAGCGAGGTGCACCGAAGGAGATGGAGATCCATGAGCAAACAATCTAGCAGCATAACAGCGATGCTGCAGCAATGGAGACTCTCTCTCAAGGCACCATGGTGGATGGCCACAAGAGAGAGAGAGAGAGGAAGAGATGGCATGTAGATAAAGAAAGAGAGAGCATATGTTGTTGTCTCCAACTTGTGTAACTTGAAGAGCAAGGGGTGCCTCTTCTTATATAGTATTTTGGGATCCATAGATCGTAAACCATGGACAACACAAATCCAATGGCACACATTGATTTGTGTTTCTTTTAATGGGAAACATTTTATCGTAAAAACACAACAACAGTTAATATAATTTAGACTAAATATACATTGATAAATCAATATAAATTAATCCCAAATTAAATCAATCAAGCATGGAGATAATGGAATGGAGATTACGTCACCCCTTTCTAAAGGGTGTTGGTGGGAACCTTATGTAATCTCATAAGATTACATTATTCCATGGAAATCTCCAATATTTACAACAACACTTGTTGTAAATTATTCTACAAAAATAATTCATAATTATTTTGTGAATATTGCAACCTGGCCATTGGAAAATTGAGAATCACATCTACACCCAAAATAAAATGTGAATTACATTTTCATTTAATTGTCTAATGTGAATCCAATTCGCATGTCAACATTTAATTAACAAATGTAAATTACAAATAGCTCTCTCTTATATATTATAAATCACATTTATAATATTTATGATTGATATGAATAGTACTATCCACATTATTCATATCCATGGTAATTAAATCACACTTAATCATCTTGGATCTCTATTCCCATGTGCCCAAATAATATGTATCGCATTCACATTATTCACATATTTGATAATTAAATCACATTTAATTATCTAAGTTAACTATCCTTATAATATGAATCAAATTCATATTATTCGTGACAATTAAATCACATTTAATTGTCAATTTTCTAAATGCTCAGATATATAATATCAACAATGAAATTATACTGAACTCTTTCCAGGATAATGCGCTTTCTCCACGGATACTTGGAGATGAGGATAGGGTGATTGTATTGTTCCATGTATAGTGACTTGGATATTAAGATCACATATGAAATCCAGACATTGCGGATCTCTCATAGACTGCTTGATTAAATCAAGACCACAAATCTAATCTTCTTATTGCATCTGAATCACATTCAGATCAATGACCAACATTTGGAACAAGATCAGATCACTTCTCTACTGAGAGGAGTTTTAAAATCCAGACTTATTTCATGTCTCCATAGGAATGGAAGCATCATGGTTATACAATCTTTTATGATCACATCACCCTCAGGTATTCCTAATACTTGTACATCCTACAATTGGAAGACCCAGAATAAACCACAAGTATAAGATCAATTTTAAACTGTATACTTCAGGGATTTATCATTAAGCTTCTCATTCGATCATTTGGAGTCGGTATCGATCATATACTTTCTAAAAGCATATATCATACCTAGGTGTTGATCAAATACTTTCCAAAAGCGTATATCAAACCCTACAAATTCAGTCAAGCTTCCAAAGCGAGACAATCATGCAAGGAATTTGGTTCTTCCCAATATCTCATGAGTGAGCTCATGTCTTCCGGTTTAGAAAATGAACTTGTATGATCCCTTTGAGAGATCGTATTACTCATATGATTTTGTATGCACACCAGCGCGTCGATGTATAGACCTTGATTAGGTCATCAACCTATTGGTCTATCAAATTTACCTACTTAGACATATAGTAACACATCTGTCTCTGATCAGAGGATGTGTGCCTATATCGTGATAATATACGACATAGGACTTTGGTTACCTCGATTCCATTACGTCAACTCTTTGACCTAACTTATCGAAGACCTCCGAATTTCTATTCCAATGCAGAGGACCTGCATCAAGAGGTCGGTTAGATATCAGCCTTTAGAGAAAGGATTTCCATCTCCTTCTCATGTTGGAGATCCTCTCTTAATAATCATTTAATGGTGCTTGATGAGTCATTAATCTAAAACTTAAGATATTCATACAAGCAACATCCTTTATGATTCAATATTGAATCAAAAGATGTATGATCATCGAGATGGCCGTGATGCATAACCCTAATTGTATTATGGGACCTATTATGCAAATTAATTATTCTTCATTTCAGATCAGGAAATGATATTTGCAATAACAATTATTGTATAATGGCTCGTCGTGGGAAGCATGTCCAACAATCTATGTTCTAGCAATCCTATACAGGACTGATCCTCTGAAGCGAATGACAATACTAATCTAGGACTGCTTCATCCTCTCTCCATCTCATCATGTATCTCTCCACTGTCAATACAGATTGATACTCTCCCAACATCATAATAAAAGAGTGCTCTCGTTGTTTGAAAGAATGGCCTCCCGAGAATGATAGGAATAAGATGGAACTGCATAGGGCATGTCATATCTAGAATAGTAAAGTCCAATGGAAACTGCAAGCCATGAACGGTCACGATAATATTCTTCAACATTCCCATAGTTCTCTTCACATATCGATATACAAGTTGAAGTAATGCTCGTGATTTGTAATGAGTTGAGCTTATCAATCAAAGAAGATGGAATCAAATTAATCGAGGAACCATTATCTAAGTGAGTACGACGGAATGTGGCATCTACAATTTGACATGTGGCGTATTAGCTCCTGAATCTTTCTTCTTCTTGGGTACCTTGTTCTGAATAGCACATGAAGTTGCCTTGGTCAATACTTGCTTCTTAACTCATGATTTCCTTTTCCTACGTGTTGTGCATTTGTTCCTCAAATGATTCTTGAGTGTAGGAAAATGATCCAAGGCATGCAGTGGAATCTTCAAAAAATGTGATCTTTTAATAATCTTTCTGTTTCAGGAGTAACAACAATCTTTTCGGAATTTTTATTTCCTTTTCCGTACAGAGCATTAGGAAAAGAAACAATCTCAGGAACAATGACATTCTTTTTATTCACAACTAAAGTGGAATCAACATGTATATTGAGAGTCTCAGAAGTATGTACAAAAATCTCTAATGTGGGAGAAGAAAAATCTACATCGGGAGTGTCTACGTGATCTGGCATGGTATCATCATATGACTTGCATGTGTCCATATCAACTATCTCTACATCTCTCTCTTGAATATCATCATGATGGACATCGTGTTGGTTCTCATCAGTGTGATCCTCTTCAGCATCAGAATTTGTATAGTCAAGATCATCATGGATCAGCTCTCGCTCCTCATCATGAACCCTCTCCTCCTCTCGATCAGGTGCTCGTGGTGATCTACCGCTCCTGAGATGAATGAAGTTAGATAAAAATTCAGGAAAATAGATCCTACATGTAGTGTTGTCTACATGATTTGTGCGCCTTCTCTTGTTGTTTGAAGTCATCTAAGGATGTACTGGGAGAGTGGCCTTGGGCGTGGTTAACTCATCCTAACAATGGTTAACGTGCTCCTTCTCTTTCCTATGTGTAGAGTGTGCCAATCATATCCATTATCTGATTCAGTGCTAGGGCATGTGAAGATATCTCAGACTTAGTGTGGTGTCCCTGACAGTCTACTCTCCCCTACCTAGGAGTGTCCTGCTGTGATGTTTAAGGTTGGGGAGACCCCTATGGTGTAAAGGAAGATTGTTGCTGCTGTTGACGTTGATAAGCGTGTGGATATGTAGTTGATGAGTCCTGATCTCCCTACGTTAATTTACATGAATTATCGCGTTAAATTTGTCATTTCGTTGTAGGCGGGTAATCGGAATCAATCAAGAAATAATCACTTCAATATTTAGTTCAATTAATTTGAGTGATTTTTTGTTTGTTTACTAAGGCAAGTCCCAAGGTCAAACTCAAGGAGGCAAAGGAACAACCTAAAATTATGTCTTTCTAATTTCGTGCATGGTTTTCAAGGCAGAATATTTTTAGCATTTTTAATGCAATTTTTTATTCAAATGCAAATATGGCCATTTCTAGGGACTACTAAGTAATTTTCAATCAACCCTTGTCCTAAAATTACAAAATGTGGCCGAGGTGTGACTAATGGCGAAATATATGCTTTATGATTTTTTGGAATTTTTTGATGCAAGATGAATAAATAATGAATTTATGAATGCAAAAAGTGTGTTTTTCAACAAATAATTATAATAAATATTAAATCTATTTATTTTCAGGAAATAAAATTATTTAAGATATATCACTAAGTAATATATCTTGAAAAAATCTTAACCTAAAAATGTTGAATTTGATATCTATTAAAAATTAATTAATGAAATTCACAAAATGATTTTTATAGAGTGAAATATGCATGCAAATATGATTCTTTATGGGCATAGTGTAAAATTTAATAAATTCTATGATCCTTGAATTTTTGACAATTTTTTAGACTATGGTTTATTAATTATGAATTTCTAAGATCAGAGTGGAAAAATATGTAATTTTATACAAGAATATTAATTTTTAAATAACCATAACATAGAAAAATCCAATAGTCATGCCATAATGCAGAGAATTAATTGAAGAACACAATGTTATTTTTATAATAATAAATTTATGTGAAATGTTGCTTAAAATAATATAGGAACACATGGTTCTGTTCAGTAATTACAATAATTAAAGAAATAAACAAAACTGTAGAAGGACTAAAGAGTAATTACCTACAGCCTGTGGGGTGTCTCTACAAAATACAGAGTGGTCATGTGCGTGCACATGACCCTCCATTTGGCTGGGATGTGGATGCAAAAATGGGTAACAGCAAGGGGTCCGTGTAATAGTCCCCTCCCGCACGTGCACCTCATGTGGGAAGGTCTCGAGTCTTAAACCCAGTGACTTACAGTCTTGGTCACTGGCGGATGGTGGTTTCTTCGGGCATGGTCGGTCAGTACTGCTGTTGTGCGTGAAGCGAAAGGGACCGACTAGGAAGAGCAGGGTCCCACGGTTAGAGGAGTCGGCCAGAGATGAACGGTGCAAGGGCGACGACTCCTAGTGGTGCAGTTGTCGGTGATGATCTGGGAAGCAGAGCCCCAAATGCTGGTGTAGATGATGATATGGGACTCTACGGTGTGGATGATTGGCGGAGTCAAGGAGGATGAAAGGTGAAGACCAGTCTTGTCCAGATGCTGGATTCGCCGATGAAGAAGAAGCGAGGCTTGGAGTGTGGGAGTTCATGTGGTGTGAGGTGGACAGGACAAAGGTGTATTAAGCGGAGGAGATGGAGTGTGTCGGTGCGATCGTGTTTAGAAGAGGTTGCTTCTCCTGGAGATGAAGGGTGTGGGAAGTACAGGGGTGCGAGGTTGTGCAGTGGATTCGATCGTTTAACAACAGACTAAGGAGGTAGATGGTGAAGCTGAGGCGGAAGTGAGCAATCATAGGGTGCATGTCACTGATGAATCTCCATTTCATCACCTTTATTCTATCATTTTGGCCCTAAAACCCTAGCTAATGCATGTAAATAGCATTAATTTGGTACAAAATAGCATCCATCATTTATTACATTTATTTTGCAAATAATAATGTTTTTAATGCCAAAATTATAGAATAAATAGAAGAAAAGAAAAGGGAATAAAATATTGAAAATATTTTATGACCCTAACCCCGAGACTAAGTCTAGAATAGAGTTAGTCGATAAGGAATAAAGTAGGCGGAGATAAGGGCCAATAATAGAATAAAAATCCCATGTATTTATTAACTATTTATGCATTTTTGACACCACTTTTATTCTTTATTATTTATGCATAATATAAAGAAACTTTGTACATGAAAATTATAGATAATAATGTGAATAAAAATATAAAATTGAGTTTGTGCAAAAATAATACATTGTGTTAAGTTTATGCACAATATAAAAAGCCAAAAACCAAACTTCACATACTCATATCTTTCAAATAAAAACTTAAAATATATCAAAATCACCTCCAATTGTATATAACTTTTCACAAGCTATTTAATGGTGGTGGTTTATATTTTTTGGAGTTACAGTGTGAAAGTTAGGTTTTTGATCCCTATTGTATATTATACCGATTAAAATATTCATTTTATTTATACCTTATTATTTTTATAAAATCATTTTATAATTTCAAAAATATTATTCATAACACATGTGCATATTAAAATTAAAATAAAACCAAAAAGAAAACGGGAAAATAAAATAAGTCTATGAATACATAGACAAAATACATATGTCATACATGTATATAAATAAAAGGGGAAACATATTCTTTAATTCTTTATTCTTTTATATTTTTCTGATATTGTAAATATTATTTATATTCTATTAAAAATACAAAACCAAAATAAAACTCAACAAAATACATTAAAATAAAATAGTATACATAAAACATAGGTAAAATACTTATAAATATAACTACATAATATACTTATTTATATAAATGTACAAAATTCATCATAGAAATAAAATAAAATTATAGTTATACTCACAAAAATAAGTTACAAATATATAAAATGAAATAATAAAAATAATATAATAAAATATACGAAATAAAAATAAAAATGCATAAAACATAGATGAATACACCTATAAATATACTAATAAAATTAACTACTAATAAATAAAGCAAAAAAATAAAATCATGATTAAAACTACATAAAATAAAATACATTTTTTATACATAAAAATATTAATAAAATCATTTGCTATTTTAAATTAATTATTTTCAAATAAATATGATATTTTGTCCTGTAGTGGTCCTAGCTGGACAAATCCCTATGAGTCAAATGTTGACCGCGGTCAACTCCCCCTCTGCTTCCGATTTGAACCGGACCTGCATTTCCCCGCAATTTCTGCCCTTTTTCTTGGACGTCCATCACTCAATCACCATCAATCCCTTCAAACAAAATGATCATTGATCATTGTACATACACGCCATGATTTTTGATCGCGTGTACATACGCTTAAATCATTGTTTTTCCCGGTCAATAAGGGTGCGCCCAATGTCTTATAAATAAGAACCCCTGCCTCCTTCAAATTTGTCTCTCTTACGAGCCTAGGAGCCCTTACCTTGAATCCCAATCGCCTTTTCATGACAAGAGGAGGTGTTGTGTGCTCAGACGAAGCTCCAAGAGGCCAGGGTGCACCCACGACAGCCGTCACTGGCGACCATGCTCCCTAGGCATCCCCAAGGTATCCTTCTTTGTTTATTTTGCTTATTTTAGTCGTGGGATTAATTCTATGTAGTTAGTTTAGGATTTAGCAAAGTAAATTAATCTTAATAAGTTCACCTGTACTCCGCTGGAGTTGAGCTCCGGCGAGCTCCTCCGCGCGTTATCATCGTCGCTACGCCATTGTATCTGCTTCCATCTTCATCTTTATCTCCTCCCGATCACTCCTCGTACCTCTGATCCCATCAAGACTGCCTCGGTTCTGCGAAACGAGTATCTCCTCCGCCGCATCACCAGAATCCTCTCCGCCCACCTAATTCCTTACGTATCCATCTTCACATTCGGTCGAAGAGGAGCCCCTCAAGTCATGTTTCCTTCCAGTGAAGGATAGGTGTGCAAAGGAGCGCAATGTGATGGATCTGCAGTTGGTCGGAGGTTCCTGGGCACCCATTTCTTCCCCGACGTCGCGGAGGACCTCTATCAACCTCGTGCCATTTTGATGCTGCTAGGAGATAGACACCTGCCAGAAAGCTTTTGGGACCCTTGGGAGCAGCAAAGATCGATGGGGGAGGGAGATATCGCCGGAGGAAGTTCGCCCATCCATGTTCTTCCTCAGCCCTCCCCTGTCGTCGAATGAAGAAGGTGGCACTAGATCACACCAAAGCCATTGGATCGCGTCATGCATCAGCCGTCCGATCACAACCTGTGATCTAATCTCGCACGGCCATCGATGAAGCGTCATTGACCACTGCATGAGCGACACGTGGCAAGTGAAAAGGCCAACACTGTTGGATGCCACGCATATATGGGGTAAATTGCACATCTGAACCCCGCATTTTTGTATTTACTATTTACCCCTAAAATAAATATAGCATGCAAAAAATGTGGAAATTTTGCATAAAGGACCTTGATCTTTCTCTAATTATAAGTAGGTCCAGTTCACATCACCTCACGTGTTGTCCTATGTGAGGTGGAAAAATTGCATGTAAACCCCTGTCATTTTTACATTTATAATTTAGTCCAATAAAATAAAATTCATGTTATATATTTTTTGTAAAAAAAAATTGTGAGGCCCTTAAACTTTCTCGTAATAGCATTTTGCTCCCTCCCAGTACGCATCACATGTAGTCCTATGTGATGGAGTAATTTGCATGCGCCCCCTGGTAGGATTTAAAATTGTTAAATAGTACATTAAAATGTTAATTACGTTGCAAAATTTTGTTTGTTTACATAGAGCCCGTGGACTTTATTTTATTTGCAAAAATACTACTGCTAGGACATGTATTTATGTGTTATTTATCTATTTATCAAAACTACCTAATGTGCTCCAAAAAATATGCAAAAATAGGATTAGATGCATTTTGCCATGTATTTTCACGCCAATGTATTTGCTTGCATTTTTTAGCATTTAATGATTTATTAAAAATGAAAAAGAGCACAAATAATCCCTGCTTATATATATAAATTCCAAAAAACATATAAAAACATTTTGAAAAACCACAAAACATATATATAGTATATTCTGGTATTTATTGATTCTAGAAAACAAAAACCCCTAAAAATAAAAAAATTAAAAATTCATAAAGCTCCAAAATCCAACAAAATATAAAAATTCTACAAAAACATCAAAAATACGTTTTTTCTATTTTATAATTATCTATATATTATTATTTATATAATAAAAATATTTGGGATATTTTTAGAGTTTATTTACTTTTTTAAACCCCAAATCAATCTCGTACTATTTATTAATCCCATATTTGGGAGTTTATTCACTTTAAAAATACATAAAAATTAGCAAAAACTCCAAAAAAAATAACAAAAAACTAAAAAAATCTAAAAATTACAAAAACATTATTTTTGTGCTATTTTATCTATTTTGACATATTTTTATCTATATGGTATCTATATATACTTTATATTATAGTTATACATATATATTATATTTAGAAAGAAATGAAAATATAAAAATTGAAAATATATATATATATAAAGAAAATACAAAATAAAAAAATCCAAAAATAAACTTAAAAAATATAAAATTAAAAATCCACAAAAAGACCTATATAAGTAAATGACTTGGTTGTACATAAATTACATTAGGCTACCATTTTGCTCTCTGTCGTTCGACCTCTAAATGCTTTGCTGCTATGCATTTTATGGTAGAGAACTAAATTTTAATTCCAAACTTTTCCTATTAATTGTTTCATTAATTTTTATGGATTAAATACGGATTAAAGCTGGGTTTTGTTGAGTGGTCACATGAATGACGCTAATTGAGTTTCATTAACAGACCCTCGTAAAACCCCTTTTTATCAGATGGCGTCATTACCGGGGAGTAATGAGCATAGCCTATTTTTATCAGTCATTGCAGTATAGTCATGTATCTGATTCATTGATTCATTGTTGTAAATATTTAATAATTTATTTGCAATTAATTATTTGATTCATTATTGTCAATATCCATTGATTTATTTGATTATTTATTCATTAATTCTTTAATTTAATTATTTGGTTATAAATGCTAATGTCATATTTTTGTATCTTTGATGCGAGGGACCGCCACGCAAGGACGGTTTCCTAGGAGACCGATGCAGCCAAGCTTGGAGGATGTTGGTCTTCTCTTTATGACCAGCTGGAGCGAGAACCAAGGAAGCAAGAAGAGGAATTAGCTTAGAAAAAAATTATCAATTTTGTAATTTATGGTGAGAGAGAGAGAATTTTGGCATGTAATATAACTTGGACTACTCTTCACAACGATGTCCAGTGCCCAGGTGTTTGTTCACCTGGGGGTCTCGTTGCAGTTTTCCGCATTTTCTCGCCTTCTTTCATTTTGTTTCCCGTTGTTTTGAGCTTTTCGCATTATTTTACTTTGTTTTGTGTGCATGGAGCCCCTAGATTCAGGTTGCTTGACTCGGTAACTAGGTCCACACCTTAATAAGAATGCATGTTCCAATAGTATCTTACGTATGGATCTAGTCAAATTAATAAATGTTTGTTATTTAGCTTCGAACCCGCGCGTCATAAGAGATATCGTACAGCGCTGGCAGGATCCGTTCTGGTGGGCACCGAAACGTCTCCAAGATCGGACATTAGGGTTTGACTTTGAATAACTAACATATGGTTCTTCATGATTAATAGCTGCTACTATTTAGGGTGATTTTGTCGATAACACAACGTCATGTAGATAGGTTTAAAAATTCCATTTTGCATACCGCATGAAGAGAGTTGGGAAGCATTGTAAGTCCTCTAACTCAGCATGCATCATTAGATTCAATGGTGAGTGAGATCTCCATCACTGAATCGACTTGCACCGCTTTTTCGCTATCTCCCTCTGATTTTGAGTACCTAGGACTTAAATAAAAATATACAAAAATATTAGGCGCTTATGTGAAACAGATCCAAAAAAAAGTGAAAACTCAAAAATCAAAATAAGGGGACTGCTAAAAAACGTTGACCTTAATTAAAATTTGTTATGGACTATCATTGTTTTGGGTTCATAAAGCCCTCATTGTTTTCAGGTACCTTAGGAGGGGAACAAAACCCCTCCATAAGCGAGGCACGACCCGCTAAGGATTAGAGCCCAAATCCCAGTCTGTAACTGTCTTGTGTATCGCATGGATTTTCGAAGTATTGGCGCTTCTATCGTACGTGACCGAGTAGGGCCTTGTCAGCGATGGTAGTTTCCGCCTTGTGTGGAACACCGACAATGGTCTGAAGTACTGAGCTTAGGCCACGCCTTCACGGGGGTGTCTGTCTCATCGATTTGCGTCCGAGTAGGTTCTTGCACACTCATCGATGATTCCATTTTGAGCGAGAACGTAAGTATTGGTTTCGCCTATTGGCTTCCTCTCTCTATTTCTTTGGCTGACTAGGGATCTAGGAAGGGTTACAAGGACCTCAAAAAGTGCAGGCTACATGTTACAAAGGAGGAAGACAAGTACGAGATACTCTTCTGATAGTACTCTCGCTCCTGTAGGGTTAGCGTGATAAGGACTTGTTACAAGATATGCCTGGTACTCCATTTTATTCCTCATTGACCACCGTATCTTTCTTCCTGCATCGGTCTCCCTCTTGCTTCACAACGTCGATCCTCGGATGGCTTAATCGAGATCCCGTCGACATCTACATCGATTCCATGGGCTCGACCTCATCAATAATTCGAGACGATTCCTGAGAACCCGATCCGGACCTTGCTGGTCGATCTCCAGACTCCTCGTCTTCTACCCTTCCTTTTGACCACACAATAAACCACGACCACTCTTGTCCCACTTTTGCTGTTGTGAATGAGAGTTTATTACAGTCCATATCCTTTCTTATTCACAACACTCTGGGATTAAGCTTAATTCCAGAATTCATCGTGGCATCTAGAAACATATTTCAAGGGGTCTGATTGGGATTCTCTCATCCTGCAGATAGAAGCCAAACCAAGCCCTTGATCCCATCCATAATTCATCTCCTCGTATTCAGACCCTAAAATGGCACCGCAAGGAAGAGGAAAGGGTCAGTAGCTACCTCAGCCTGAGCAAGGAGAGATGCCTGATCAGAATCAGGTGAATGCATAGTTATTGGCATCGATCCAAGCTATCCAGAAGCAGCTAACAGAGCAATCCTTAGCCCATATTGCATTCTAGGAAATACTGAATAATGTGATGAACAAACCTGAGGGAGGAGGAGGCAGACATGGAAGAGGAGGTGGTGGACCCCCGGATGACGAGGAAGAACCTGGACAAGGGAGGCCTAAACCTAAAATGAAAGAAACATATAATCCTAGAGACAATCAGATGACCGAGTGGATCCTCATTCCACCGGTACATGCTCACTTTGAGTTGAAGCCCCAGTTCCTCACTCTTCTTCCTTCTTTCCATGAAAATACCAATGAAGAGTCCTACATTCACCTGTAGCAATTTTTACGCATCTGCCCTACTACTCATTAACCCAATGTTCCATTAGGTGTTGTCAAGATGAGGGCCTTCCCCCTTCAGTCTACAAGACAAGGCCCTCTACTGGGTTAACCATTAGGGAAAGGTTGTGACGACTTGGGAGGAATTGAAGTCAGCTTTCCTGCACAAGTTTTACCCTCTAGGTCAGCTCAACCAGATACGAGCAAAAATCATCAACTTCTTTCAGGGAGCCCACGAATGCATCCATGAAGCATAAGAGGGGTTCACAGATCTGCAGGAAAAGTGCCCCTGCCATGAGATTCCAAGGACCAGCTTAGTCTAACAATTTTTTGGGGGCTTAAACGTAGAGAGTCAAAGACTCGTTGATGTAGCCTGTGGGGGCTCACATTTCAACAAAGATGAAGATGTCATCTGGCATATCTTCAAGGAAATGTCCAAAGGAGAGGTTGCACTCTCTTCATACAAGGCATATCAGAAGCAACCCCAGATCCTCCAGAAGCAAGTACACATGGCAGCGTCGTGAGAGGCAGAGAGAGATGAGAGCTCCAACCTTAAAATTATCGGGGGCTATCTCTCGAAGGTTGATATCATTGAGAAGCGATCACACGACCTTGAGAAACTCATTGTGATCGAGAAGAGGACGCAGAATCTGGATAAACTGGATCATATCACCAAACAGTTGGAACTATTGGTGGGCATCATCAACTCTGTACAGTTGGCAACACCATCCCAGATGCTCCAGCTGAGAAGAAGGACAATCCATCACCGCCACATCAGCCTCATCCAAGCCAGCAGCCATCAGTAGTCCAGCACGTATACGTTCAGGCGCTTGACCAGGGCCAGCCGTAATAGCATATGGTTGTTTACCAGCCAGACTTTATTTCAGCATCCAATCCAGCCTTCCCACCACCACCCCTGATTCAAGAAGTCAATGGGGTTTGGAGTAATGATGCACAGTCAGCCGGTCCTACCGAACACCCTCAGGGCCAGCTTACAACTAACAAGCAGTACCACCAACCACAAAGTGGTCGTTTTGGGCAGTCCTCACAACCGTCGTCACAATATCAACAGCCTCTCTAGTATGTCAATCAATGGAGGCAGAACCAGTACTATCAGCAACCACAGTACCATCAGCCACAACCATACCACCAGTATGAGGCTGCCCCACCTCAACATTACCAGCAATATCCTCCTCCCTCCTACAGTCAGTTTCAGCTTCCTCCACCACCGCAGCACCACCAGCAGTCATCGCCCAGCCCCGTACATGCAACAACAGCATGGTCTGCACGATGTATCTTCTGAGGCAAATCCCGTGAACCCGACCTTGGATTGCTTGGCCCACCTTGTAAAAGGCCTAGCAGATATGACCAAAAAGCTAGATGACCTGACCGCCACTAAGACCACCATTCCAGCGCAGGTAGAAGCTAACCTCAATAGCTTCAAGAGAAATGACCATGTAGAATGTGATGTCCCATCTATGACAGTGGAGTCAGATGATTGTAATATTGTTTTATATAATGTTGTCACTCTCAAGAGTAGTAGGATCTTTCCTCCGCCTGCCACAACAAATGGGACAATAAAGCTTCAGGAGAATCATCATCTTCTGCATCAACCGTGCCAGGTAAAGGGACAGGTGAGGAAGAAGAAGGAGGATCCATGCCAGTTGCCATTCGCCACCATCATCAAAAAGAACAAAAAAAATAATTAAAAAAAGAACAAAAAGAAGATCGTCGCCGAAGTGAAGTCGTGCCATCCTTGGAGGAGCTACAAACAGCAGCCGGTCCCTTGCCAACCGATGGAGCGAAGGCCACATTTTCTGTCCGTCCACCAGCACCAGCAGCTCAGCTTCCAGATTGTACTCCTTTTTGTGACCCGGATGTACAACATATCGTGGACGATGATTTTTTTGTAAATAAGAACTATATATTGGATTCCATTAATGTACATATTCTTTTTCCTAATGCAATAGAAAATTCCAAAAAATGCAAAAAGAAAAAGTGTCTTATCTGCCTGGAGTTGTTGATATCATCAATAACTTGACTGTTGTGATTCCCTTGATGAAGGCCATGGAGGAGTACATACCAGCTATGAAGAAAGGTTTGAAGGAGGCATTTACAAGCAAGTGTCGGCCGACATGAAAGAACAGACGCAGACAGGTTAAGAAGAACGTCCTCACCATGGCCATTGTAGCAGCCATCAACAATCTCCCACAGAAGAAGCAGGACAAAGGACCACATCTTATCAGTTGTGAAATTTTTGATCAAGTCTTCGAGGCACTCTGCTTGACAGCGGGTATTCCTTCAATGTTCTGCCTCATTACTACAATTACAATTTGATATAGTTCTACTCAAGAAAAACGGATGATCCTTCAGTTCACTGACCTATCCATCAAGCAACCTAGAGGTCTTTTGGAAGACGTTGTGATGAAGGTGCGGGAAATGTAGTTCCTAGTTGATTTTGTAGTCCTTGATATGGACTCCCCCGTACCCTTACTCCAGACTCCTATCATCCTTGGCCGACTATTCCTACGCACCTCAGAAGTGGTGGTTGACTATGGGTCTGGGAAGATCACTTTCAGCTCAGTAGAAAGAAAATCACTACAGACATAATCAGCGAGTCGAAAGTCATGACTGATGAGAGATGAGCAGCACCAGAAGCAGACTGTGACTTTATTGTAGAAATCAGAGATACACCAATCTCTTTGGATGATCCATGGACCCAAGAAATCCTCTCTCTAGAGGAGGATTTGTAAAGCACAGTCGACACATGCTCCGATGATACTCGGAAGACAAAATCCAATTTGTTGATGCACCTTTTTGCTCGGGAATCTCTGACTCTAGATGAGATCCTGCCCTACTTTCCTTCTTTTCTTACTTATCAAAAAGTGAAAAGGATATTTGACTGGTTTGAAATCTTCTTTCGAAAAAAACCCCAGCAAGTTGATTAATTTACTAAAATACATACTGTGAGAAAAGATTTCTTTACTAATTTCAGAGACAGCAGAGCGGGGTGACGATATCCGGGAATCCAATAATTCGCTCCATCTTGAACACGGTGAGCCTAGTGCAGAACTCTTCGGTACACTACCAAAATCTCAACAGAGTACTAAGGGCAGTAGCTCTATGAAAATTCAAGCGGTACCATCCACCACTAGTGTAGTTTCTGAAATAACTGATAAGTTGGTCAGATCGGAACTAGAACTCAAGCCATTTCCAGCAGGCATGAAGTATGCATTCCTTGTGGGTGAAGAAAATATGTATTCGACCATCATCAGCAGCAGGCTAACTCGGAGCACGAATCTCGACTTCTCAAGGTTCTAGAGAAGAACCACAAGGCGCTTGATTGGCATGTATCAGATCTCCGCAGGATAAACCCTGCATTGTGTTCGCGCCACATTTACTTGGAAGAAGATGCCAAGCCGTCTCAGGAATTTCAAAAAAGACTGAATCCAAATCTCCGGGACGACGTCATGAAAGAAATCACGAAATGGTGTCATCCAGGTTTCATTTATCCCATCTCCGATTCAAAATGGGTGAACCCCTTGCACGTATATCCAAAGAATTCAGGGTTTACCGTGGTTACAAATGATAAAGGAGAGGAGATATCTACTTGGGTACTGACATCCTGTCGAGTGTGTGTTGACTACCACCCTCTTAATGCAGCAATAAAGAAGGACCACTTCCTCTTGCCATTCATTGATTAAGTTTTGGAAAGACTAGTCGGTAAGGAGTTCTTCTACTTTCTAGATGGGTATTACAGGTACAACCAAGTGGCAATTGCCCCCAAGACCAAGAGAAGACTACCTTCACTTACCCTATTGACACATATACTTTCAGGAGAATGCCCTTTAGATTGTTCAATGCACCTGTGACATTCCAAAGATGCATGCTTGCAGTCTTTGCCAAGATGGTAGGAAGTTTTCTTGAGGTGTTTATGGACGACTTCTCCGTCTATGATGACAGTTTTGATTCTTGTCTTGAGCACTGATGAATCTCCATTTCATCACCTTTATTCTATCATTTTGGCCTTTAAAAACCCAGCAAATGCATGTAAATAGCATTAATTTGTTCATATTAGCATCTATTATTTATTGTATTAATTATACATAAAATAAGGTTTTTAATGCCAAAATTATAGAAATAAAGAGAAGAAAAGAAAAAGGAATAAAATATTGCAAATATTTTATGACCCTAACCCCGAGACCAAGGCCAGAATGGAATTGGTCGACAAGGAATAAAGTAGGGGGAGATAAGGGCCAATTATACAATAAATACCTCATTTATTTATTCATTTATTTATGCATTTTTGACACCTATTTTGTACATAATTATTTATTCATCAAATCAAGAAACTTTGTTCATGAAAGTTGTAGATAATAATGTAAATAAAAATACAAAATTGAGTTTGTGTAAAAATAATACTCAGTGTACATTTTATACCCAGAATAAAAAGCAAAGATCTCAACTTCACAGACCCATATCTTGCAAATAAAAACTCCAAATCACCCAAACTCACCTTTAATTGTACATAGCATTTCATGAACTATTTTATAAAAATAGTTTCATAATTTTTAGAGACCATCTGTGGAAGTTAGGTTTTTGACCCTCATTGTATATAGTACCCGATTAAAATATTCATTTTATTCAATAGTTATTATTCTTACAAATTCATATTTTTAGAATCTTGTAAATAATGTATATAATACTTATACATATTGATATTAAAAGAAAACCAAAGATAATTTGTAAAATAAAATAAGTCTATGTACCACATAGACAAAATACCTATACCTCTTATATGTAAAAGGGGGATTTTATTCCTTTATTATTTATTCATCCACATTTTTTAATGTTGTAAATATCACATAAAACACATTAAAAATACAAATCTAAAAGAAAAATAAAGAAAATTCACTAAATAAATAAGATGTATATAATCTATAGGTAAAATACCTATAAGTATACTTACTTATACATATACATATTTATTTGAAAATGTAAATGAATACATAAAAATCAAACAAAAATACCCTTATACTCATAAAAATAAGTTATAAATTCATAAAATAAGAAAATAAAATAATAAAATAAAATGAACAAATTAAAAATAAAATACACAAAAACACATGTAAATACATACATATACACATTATTTTAATAAAACCATAATAAAATACTCCAAAAAATAAATAAAAATTATAAATAAATACTACATGAAATAATACACATTTTTTATTTTATAGGAAAAAAATAATAAAATCATTTACTATGCCAAATAATTCAATTTCGCGAAATATTCCCTATTCTGTCTTGCAGCGGGCTTGAGGTGGACCAACCCAGTTCCTCCGAGAGTTGACCCGGTCAACTGGACCTCCAGGCGTCTGACTTCACGCAACCTGTCTTTTCCCCGATTTCCGCCATTTTTCCCGCCTGGCTCAGTGAACCATCGCACTCGCTTCCTTCACAAGATTTGTCCTCTGATCATCCATGATGCCCGCCAAGATCATAGATCAACTAGATACTTGTTGGATCATGAAATAATCGCCGGTCAATAAGGCTACTCGCCAATGTGTATAAATAAAGAGCTCCGCTTCCTTCCTCGAATTTGGCCATTTTCACTCCACCAAAACGCCTTGTTCTTGCTCCTGGTGTGTTCCTCGTGACAGGAGGAGTCGCCCAGCACCTCGACTTGGCCGGAGGTCGGAGAAATTTTGACGCGGTGGTGCTCCGGCGACCACCCTGCTCCCTGGAGGCCCCCAGGTATAAGAGTTGTTCTTTCTTGCTTAGTAGCTAGGTTTTAGTATTAGATTTTAATTCCAGTCCTTAGGTTAGCATTTAGATGATTGGCTTAGGCCAAAATCCGAAATTCGAAGTTCGCCGGAGCTGAGCTCCGGCGACTTCCCCACTGTGATCCTATCTGTCTCCGACCGCCTAAATCGCCTCATCTCCATCCCCTTCGAGTTCTCCATCAAATGCACACACTTGTTCAACCCAGGACCCCAGGTCTTGGCGAATCGGAGCTCCTCCTCCGCCCTTCGTCGGAGCTCCTCCGTTCCACCTCATTTTGCTGCACAGCTTCAACCTTTTTGGTCGAGGAGCATCCCCTCGAGCCATGCTATCTTCCTGTGCAGGTCTGGTGCGCAAATAAGCACCCTGAGGCGAAATCAAGTCACGCCGGAGGTACCTGGAGCCCCACTTCTTCTCCGACCTCGCGAGGGTGCTCCAGTGTACCTCTGGTCGATCCAACACCTCCGGACGACAGAGGAACCTTCCAGGAAGCTTTTGGGACACCGTGGAGCAGTGATGGACGGCGGAGGTGCGAGATCCAGCCGGGAGAAGCTCGCTCAGGCGAGGGTTCTTCCCTGTTCTTCCAGATGCCCTCTCCGCCGTTGGATGAAGACGAAGGTCCCAGATTGAACCAGAGCCGTTGGATGGAGCTCCGTAGCAACCGTCAGATCACCTCAAGTGATCTAATCTCAAGCGTTCATCGGCGAAGCGGTACCAGCCGTTGGATGAGCGACACGTGGCAAGTGAAGAAATCCCAACCGTTCGCCAGCGCGCATTTTAGGGGTAATTTGCATATCTAGCCCCTGCATTTTTGTATATTTCATATTTAATATTGTAAATAAAATATAACGTTGTAAATAATGTGGATATTTTGCTTATGACCCCCTGTAGTTTTTGCATATTGCACTTGGGTCCAGTCCACGTCACCTCACGTGTTGTCCCACGTGAGGTGGTAAAATTGCACAAGTCCCCCTGGAGAGTCGCATGTTTATGTTTAGTCCATTAAATAAAATATTCAGTGTATTATTTTTGAAAAAATTGCAACCAGGACCCTATACTTTCTGAAATTGCATTTTGGTCCCTGTGAGTGCGGATCACGTGCAGTCCCACGTGGTGGTTAAATTGCAAGGGGACCCTGGCGGGTTTGCTTAATTGGTTTTAGTCCTTAAAATTCAAAAACACGTTATAATGTTCTGGTATTTTTGCACCTGTGCCCCTGGATGTTATTTTATTTGCAAAAATGCCCCTGCCAGGCTTAATTACTCTTTGTGTCTTTATCTATTTATTAAAAATACCTATTAGGCTTCTAAAAATCCACAAAAATTAGGATAGATGCTCCATGCCATGCTTGTTCATGCCCATATTTTAGTTTGCATTTTTTGCATTTTTCCTAATTATTAAAAATGAAAAAGAAGCCATTTTTGTACTGTTTAATTTAGAAAATACAAAAAAATTAGAAAATGTTTTTGAAAAATTCAAAAAAAAACTATATATGATCTAATTATATATGTATTGAGTCCAGAAAATGAAAACCCCTAAAAAGGTGAAAAAGAAAAAGATAAAAATCATAAAACCCCAAAATCAACATAAAAATTAGAAAAATTCTTAAAAACCCCTAAAAATACATTTCTCTCTTTTATAATTATCTATATATTATTATTAATATGTGAAAATTAATTTGGGCAATTTTGGGTATTACTTGATATTTATAAAACCCAAATTATATGCGGCTATTTATTTAGTCCTATATTGTGGACATTTTTGAATTGAAAAATACATAAAAAATAGAAATATAAAAAAAACTAATAATAAAAAAAATTTAAAAAAAAAATATATGTCTATATATTAAGTTTGTATGTTATATATATACCTATTCTATATTACTTCTCTCTCTCTCTTCCTTATATATATATGTCTCTTTATATATATATAGTATATATATTTATATAATTAATAAAAAAAAAGAGCATAAAATATAAAATCAAAATAAAAATTATAAAAACAAAAATATACAAAAAAAATAAATTAAAAAAATATAAAATTAAAAACCCACATAAAAACAAGCTTCACACATGGATGACTGGGTGATACATCTAGGCTACGCATTTTGTATTGCTCTCTGTGGTTCGACCTCTACATGCTTGTCACTATACATTTTGTTGTAGAGTAATAAAAATTAATTCACATTTATTTTTTGGACTTAATTGATACATTCTTGCTTTGTGGGTTAATTGTTGATTGACCCCAGGATTTGGTTGGTCGACGCTACGACTGTGCTCCCGCCTTGTGTGGAACACAAGACCGGTCGGTTCTGGGGCCCTATCAAATGGCGCCGTTGCCGGGGAGCAATGAGCATAGCCTACGATATTTTTGTCATTCTTGTGTGCATTTTTGATTCATAATTGATGATATTTTGTGAGCAGCTATTTTATTGCCATTAATCACTGTGCTTCATTGATCCATTTCTTGTGATTATCTTTATGTGCTCTATAATTGATTGATTAGAGCTATTCTAACACACTCTTTTTGTGACTTTGATGCGAGGGTCCGCCACGCAAGGATAGCTTCTTAGGAGGCCAATGCAGCCAAGCTTGGAGGAGGATGGTCTTCCCTTCGCATGACCATCAGGAGAGAGTATCAAGGAAGCAAGGAGATGTGGGTTAGATAGGCTTAGAACACTTAGGAGTATCTCTGTAATTTTTGGTGAGAGAGAGACAATTTTGGCATGTAATAATTAACAGGACTCTACTCTTCACAATGAGGTCCAGTGCCCGGGTGTCTGTTCACCTGGGGCCTCATCGTTGTTTTCCGTGATTTCTACCGCCTTCTTTCCTTTGTTTTCCGCTGTTTTGTGCTTTTCGCCTTTATTTTACTTTGTTTTGTGTGCTTGGAGCCCCTAGATATAGGTTGCTTGACTCGGTAGCTAGGTCCAAACATTAATAAGAATGCATGTTCCTATAGTCCACTTCGTATGGATCTAGTCAAACTTAAACAGCTAAGTCATTTATCTCTTAACCCACGTGCCGTGAGCAAGCCCCATCAAGCGCTACTCCTAAACTCGAGTGTGTCGAGAAGAGGAGGGGTGAGCCAAGACCGGACCCTTAGGTTAAAGATGAATGACCAAGCTTATGGTTCTTCACGTTAATAGCAGCTAATGTTTAGGGCGATTTTGACGAATGCACACCGCCATGTAGATAGGTTTAAAAATTCTGTTTTGCATACCACATGGAGAGAGCTGGGATGCACTGTAAGTCTTCTAACTCAGCATGCATCATTCGGTTCAATGGTGAGATTTCCATCATAGAACCACTTGCATGGCTTTTCCGCTATCTCCCTCTGATTTTGAGCACCTAGGACTTAAATAAAAATCTACAAAAACGTTAGGCGCTGGTATGAAAACATATCCAAAAAAAAAAGTGAAAACCCAAAAATTAAAACAAGGGGACTGCTAAATAAACTTTGACCTTAATTAAAATCTGTAATGAACTATCCTTGTACCGGGTTCATAAAGCCCTCATTGTTTTCAGGTACTTTGGAGGGGGACCAAAACCCTACTCCCTCGAGCGAGTGCGACCCCTAAGGATTAGAGCCCAAAACCCAGTCTGCAACTGCCTTGTGTATCGCCTGGGATTTCCGAAGTAATGGCGCTTCTATCGTACGTAGGCGAGTAGGACTTGGTCACCAATGGTGACTCCTCTGTTGTGAGAGCATCGACCCTGTCCGAAGTATTGAGCATAGGCCACGCCTTCACGGGGGTGTCTGTCTCATCGTCCTGCGTCCGAGTAGGTTCTTGCACGCTCACGGGTGATTCCGTTGCGAGCGAGAACCGAAGTATTGGTTTCGCCTATCGGCTTCCTCTCTCTTTTCTTTGGCTGAGTAGGGATCTAGGAAGGGTTACAAGGACTCCAAAAAGTACAGACTACAGGTTACACAGGAGGAGGACAAGTACGGGATACTCTTCCGGCAGTACTCTCTCTCCTATAGGGTAGCGTACTAAGGACTTGTTATAAGAAATGCCTGAAAAATCACAACTCTAAAAATGAAAAGATAATAAATAGCCGAGCTTTCACGGCTTCACATGGCGTGAGTTGGTGAACCCGATTTTGTCTTGTGTTTGTATGGATCTAGATTAAGGTTCAAAGATCAAAGTCCCGCGCCTTTGCGCCAATTCTGTTATGTCTTCCTTTGACCACCCCGCTCAACCGAGCCTTTCTACTGTTTTACACTCCTTTTTGTTCCTCGTTGACCATCGTATCGTTCTTCCAAAATCCATTATTCTCTTGTGCTCCGCGAAGTTGATCCATGGATGGTTTCGTCGGGACCATGCCGACACCCACATCGATTCCATGGACTCAACTCCGCCAATAACTTCGAGGCGATTCCCGAGAACCGATCCAGACCTTGCGGATCGAACTCCAGACTCCTCGTCTTCTACCTTTCTCTTGGCCACCAAATAAACTGGGATCACTTTTGTCCCACTATCACCGTTGTGAATGGGAGTCGATTACAGTCTACATCATTTTTCCATTCACAACACGCTGGGGTTGACTTGAACTCCAGCCTCATCACGACAGCTGAGTATTTATGGCAAGTGATCTGATTCGGACCGTCTCATTATGCAGATAGAAGCCAGTGCGAGCCCTGGAGACTACTCCGGAGTTCATCTCTTCCGACTCAGACCCTGACATGGCTCCCGGAGGAAAGGGCAAGGGTCAGCAGCCACCCACACCAGAGGGACAGGCGCCAGATCAGAATCAGGTCAATGCACAATTACTGGCATCTATCCAGGCCATCCAACAGCAGCTGACTGAGCAAGCCCTTACGCAGATGGCTTTTCAGGATATGTTGAATGATATGATGAACCATGATGATGGAGGCAGAGGCCGAGGCAGAGGAGGCAGGGGAGGAGAAGGTGGAGGAGGTGGTGACGACCCCAATGATGATCCTGAATTCCAACCACAGCCGAAGCCAACACTCAAAGAAACATACAATCCAGGAGACAGCCAGATGACCGAGTGGATTCTCATCCCACCGGTACACGCTCACTTTGAGCTGAAACCACAATTCATAGCCCTTCTCCCTGCATTCCATGGCAACACCAATGAAGAGCCATACATTCACCTGCAGCAATTCTCCCGCATTTGCCGCACCACCCACTATCCGAATGTCCCCCTGGACATTGTAAAGATGACGGCTTTCCCCTTCAGCCTACAGGATAAGGCCCTTTATTGGGTCAATCATATGGGGAAAGTTGTGACGACCTGGGAGGAGCTAAAGTCCGCCTTCTTGCACAAGTATTACCCTCTGGGTCGACTCAACCAGATGCGGGCCCGTATCAGTAATTTCTCCCAAGGACCCCATGAGTCGATACATGAAGCATGGGAGAGATTCACTGATCTGCAGGAGAAGTGTCCCCATCATGATATTCCGAAGACCAGCTTGGTTCAGCATTTCTTTGGGGGACTGAACATTGAAAGTCAAAGGCTCGTAGACGCAGCATGTGGGGGCTCACACTTCAATAAGGATGAAGATGTCGTCTGGCAGATCTTTGAAGAAATGGCCGAAGGAGAGGCCGCCCTCTCTTCATCCAAGGCTTATCAGAAGCAACCCCAGATCCTTCAAAAGCAAGTACACATGGCAGCGTCTAAGGAATCAGAGAGAGATGAAAGCTCCAACCTCAGCATCATCGGGGGCCATCTCTCTAAGGTCGACATAATCGAGAAGCGATCACAGGACCTTGAGAAACTCGCTGTGATCGAGAAGAGGACCCAGAGTTTGGACAAGCTAGATCACATCACCAAACAGCTGGAACTGCTGGTAGGTACCATCAATTCTGTTCAGTCGGCAGCACCGCTCGAAGCTCCAGCTGAGAGAAAAGACGAGCAACCACCGCTACACCAGCCTCAGCCAAGCCAGCAACCACCGACAGTGCAGCACGTGTACTACGTGCAGGCACCTGATCAGAGCCAGCCGCAACAGCAGATGGTTGTGTACCAACCAGAGTTTATCTCAGACACCGATTCAGTGTTCCCGCCACCACCCCTGGTCCAGGAAGTTAATGGGGTTTGGACTAATGATGCACAGCCGACCCGTCCTCAGGGACAACTCCAGGGTCAGCCATTTGCCAACCGGCAGTACCACCAACCTCAGGGTGGTCGTTTTGGGCACCCCTCTCAGCAACACCAGCAGCCTCCTCAATTCGCACATCAATGGAGGCAGAATTTTCCGTATCAGCAGCAGCAGCAGTATCGCCATCCGCAGCCGTATCACCAATACACGGATGCTCAGCCTCAATCATACCAGCAGTATCCCTCCCCGTCCTACCAACAACTTCAACTTCCTGCTCCACCACAGCAACACCATCAGCAACCTCCCCACCCATCTAACCAACAGCAGCGTGGTATGCACGCTGCATCTTCTGATGTGCCCCCAGCTAATCCCACCATGGAGTGTCTAGCCCAGCTTGTCCAAGGGCTAGCAGAGATGACCAAGCGGCTTGATGACCTGACCGCCACTCGCACTACCATCCCGGCGCAGGTCGAAGCCAACCCCAACAATTTCAAGAAGAAGGAGCAGGTAGAATGTGATGTCCAGTCCGCGTGTGATAATGATATTACTGCTTTTTCTAATGCTGTTACTCTCAGGAGCGGTAGGGCCTTGCCTCCGCCTGCTACCAGATATGGGGTGAATAAAGAAACAGGTGGATCGTCATCTTCCGCATCAGCCGTGCCAGCTCCAGGGGCGGGTGAGGAGGAAAAGGAAGGAGAAGCCAGTCCAGCCGTCGTGCATTGCCAGAAGCAATTCCAGCCAAAAATACAAAAAAATCCGCAAAAACAAAAACACCAAAAAGAAGCCTGTAGCAGAAGTGAAGCCGCGCCAGCCTTGGAGGAGCCGCCAGCAGCAGCCGATCCTGTGCCAGCCGATGGAGCCAATGCTACCCTTTTTGATCGCCCAGCAGCACCAGCAGAGTTAGATCCAGCTTGTACACCTTTTTGTAGTCCGGATGTACAACATTCTGTGGGCGATAATCTTGATGTAAATAAGAACTCTAATTTTCCTGCCAGTAATGTGAATATTCCTTTTCCGCATGCAATACAAAAATCCAAAAAAATGATAAAAAGAAAAACTGCATTGTCTGATCCAGGTGTTGTAGATATTTTGGATAAATTGACTGTTGAGATTCCCTTGTTAAAGGCCGTGGAATACATGCCAGCTGTAAAGAAAGGATTGAAAGAGGCATGTACTAACAGGCGTTGCCCAGCGCAAGACAACAGACGCCGAGAGGTAGAAAAACACGTTTTGTCCATGGCCACAGTTGCAGCTATCACCAACCTCCCCCAGAAAAAGCAAGACTCAGGAGCACCTCTGATCAGTTGTGTGATTTTTGATCAGGTCTTCGAGCGTACTCTTCTTGACAGTGGTTCTTCCATCAACCTTCTGCCCTCGTCCATAATGCAAGAATTCGGGCTGGGACCGCTCAAGCAGACACGAATGATCCTTCAGTTCGCTGACCGATCCGTTAAGCGGCCCCGCGGTTTGTTGGAAGACGTGATAGTTACCGTGCAGGAGATGAGATTCCCAGCTGATTTTGTAGTCCTTGACATGGACTCTCCTGCACCACTGCTCCAGACTCCTATCATCCTCGGCAGACCATTTCTCCGTACTTCCGGTGCCATGGTTGATTACGGGTCTGGCAAGATCACCTTCAGCTCGAACACCCAACAAATCACGCTCACCATGAACAAGGAACAGAACGCCACAACTGATGAAAGTCAAGCAGCATCAGAGGCTGACTGTGCTTTTATTGCGGAGATCAGAGACTCGGAGTTGTCACTGGACGATCCATGGACCCAGGAAATCCTCACTCTTGAGGAGGACTTGGAAGGCACAGTCATCATAAGCTCCGATGATCCACGGGAGACAGATTCTCAGATACAAGCGCATCTTCTTGAGCATTCACTCCAGACCGAACATAATCAGCTCACCGCAGAACCGTTCGGTACATCACTTGGATCTCAACAGAATGTTGAGGAGGGTACTAGTCTCAAAGTACATCCCACCACCAGCATGGTATCAGAAGTGACCGGTAAAGGGGACAGACTGAAACCAGAACTCAAGCCACTTCCTGCAGGCCTGAAGTATGCTTTCCTTACGGGTGAAGAACACATGCATCCAGTCATCATCAGCAGCAGGCTGAATCTGGATCAAGAATCTCGACTTCTCGAGATTTTAGAAAAGAACCGCAAGGCACTTGGTTGGAGCGTATCAGACCTCCGAGGGATAAATCCGGCTCTGTGCTCACACCATATCTATTTAGAAGACGATGCCAAGCCGTCCCGCGAATTCCAGAGAAGGCTAAACCCTAACCTTCGGGACGTGGTCATGAAGGAAATCACAAAGTGGTGTGATGCAGGCTTCATTTATCCCATCTCCGATTCAAAGTGGGTAAGCCCCCTGCATGTAGTTCCCAAGAAATCCGGGCTTACTGTGGTCACAAATGAAAAAGGAGAGGAGATTTCAACTCGGGTACCGACATCCTGGCGGGTGTGTGTTGACTACCGCCGCCTAAATGCAGCAACCAAGAAGGACCACTTTCCCTTGCCATTTATTGATCAAGTCTTGGAGAGATTAGCAGGCAAGGAGTTCTTCTGCTTCCTGGACGGGTACTCTGGGTACAACCAAGTGGCGATCGCCCCTGAGGATCAAGAGAGGACTACCTTCACTTGCCCGTTCGGCACCTACGCCTTCAAGAGGATGCCCTTTGGATTATGCAATGCACCCGCAACCTTCCAAAGATGCATGCTAGCAGTCTTCGCCGAAATGGTAGGCAGTTTTCTCGAGGTGTTCATGGATGATTTCTCCGTCTATGGTGACAGTTTCGATTCTTGCCTCGAGCACCTAGACAGAGTGCTTCAGAGATGCCGGGAAGTCAATTTAGTGCTCTCATGGGAAAAGAGCCACTTTATGGTCACAGAGGGTATTGTGTTGGGCCATGTCGTTTCCAAACGTGGCATGGAAGTCGACCCAGCCAAGGTGGATGTCATTTCAAACCTTCAGCCACCTCAGTCAGTAAAAAATGTGAGGTCATTCTTGGGGCATGTGGGATTCTACAGACGATTTATCAAGGACTTCAGCCGCATTGCCCGACCTCTGACAGAACTTTTGTGCAAGGAGACAGAGTTTATTGTTGATCAGCCAGTTCTCCTTGCCTTCAATCAATTGAAGGAGCTTATCACTCGAGCTCCAATCTTGCAGCCTCCAGACTGGACTCTTCCCTTTGAAATAATGACCGATGCGTCAGATTTTGCTGTCGGAGCTGTTCTAGGGCAGAGAAAAGATAAGGCGCCCTATGCCATTCACTATGCCAGCAGAACATTAGATGAAGCACAGAGAAATTACACTGTGACAGAGAAGGAACTGCTGGCTGTGGTTTTCGCCTTAGAGAAGTTCAGATCCTATTTGTTGGGATCAAAAGTCACCATCTTTACAGACCACTCTGCTATCCGCTACTTACAACAGAAGAAGGATGCCAAGCCAAGACTGATTCGTTGGATCCTTCTCCTCCAGGAATTCGATTTGGAAATCAAGGACAAGCCTGGAACCCAGAATGTGGTAGCGGATCATCTCTCCAGAATAGAGCAGCATGAACCTCCCCTGAGCAATGCACCTATCGCAGAAACCTTCCCTGACGAAGCCATTTTAGCTGTGGATTCTCTTCCTTGGTATGCTGAGATAGTCAATTACCTCGTCTCTGGGGTAAGACCTTCGGAATGGACGAAGAACCAACAGAACAAATTCATGTCGACAATCCGTTTCTACCATTGGGAAGATCCTCTTTTATTCAGAGAAGGAGCAGATTGTATTTGGCGCAGGTGCATCCCTCAGACGGAACAATCAAGTGTCCTCGAGCATTGTCACTCGCTCGAATCTGGCGGACACCACTCTGGAGATCGGACGGCAGCCAAAGTACTTCAGTGTGGCATCTGGTGGCCTACTTTATTCAAGGATGCAACTGAATTTGTTAAACGATGCACTGACTGTCAGAGAATGAAAGGTACACTCACTGCCAAAGATTCAATGCCCCTGAATATCATTCAGATAGCAGATGTCTTTGACGCATGGGGCATTGATTTCATGGGACCTTTCCCTAACAGTCAAGGATTTGAGCACATCCTTCTCGCTGTTGATTATGTGAGTCGTTGGGTTGAAGCTATCCCTGCTCGAGCCGCCGACAGCAAAACAGTTTGCCAGTTTCTGAAGAAGAACATCATTTCGCGGTTTGGGATACCGAAGATTCTCATATCCGACGGGGGTAGTCATTTCATCAACAAAGAGGTCAAGAAGTTAACGAAGGAGTACGGCATCGATCACCGCGTCGCATCTCCTTATCATCCGCAGACCAACGGCATGGCGGAGTTATCCAATAGAGAAATCAAGACCATATTACAGAAACTTGTTAGGCCAAACAGAAAAGACTGGTCTCAACTCTTGGACTCAGCTCTTTGGGCTTACCGTATGGCCTACAAGTCTCCCTTGGGCATGTCGCCCTACCGTCTTGTATATGGAAAACCATGCCATCTGCCCGTGGAATTAATTCACAAATCCCTTTGGGCAATTAGTAATTGTAACTTGGACTCACGAAAAGGTGGTCAGAAGCGAAAGGATGATCTGAACAGGCTCTTGGAATTCCGAGACTGCGCATACAATAACACCTTGATGTACAAAGAGAAGGTGAAACGCTGGCATGACCGGCACATCAGACGAAAGACCTTCGATGTTGGGCAGAAAGTGTGGTTGTTTGATGCAAAGTTGCGGATATTCCCAGGTAAATTAAAAAGTAAGTGGACAGGGCCATTTCGAGTATGGGAAGTGCGTGACAATGGAAGCATTGCTATATCAGAATTGTCCCCTGACGCACAGCCCTTCGTCGTCAACGGCCAACTACTGAAGCCTTACTTGGAACCAGATTCATTCTTGGCCGTCGTTGACTCTATTCAGTTAGTGCACCCCGAGGATATCTCTACACCTCCTGCAGCACCAAAAGATTCAGACGATGTACTCCAACCATTATTGCTCTGATTTTCGTCTTTTCTTCTTTTCTTCTTTTCCTTATCTATTTTCTTTTTCTATCTAAAACGTGCCGCCTTTGTAGACAGTTTTCTATACTTAGGACGTATTTGGTCCTAAGTATAGGGGGGTGAGCACCTAGGGTTCTTGATTTCTGTTCGATCCTTTCCATTGTCTCCTCTTCTTGTCTATACTTAGGAGTATCTTACCCTAAGTATAGGGGGAGACAATCTGAGTACGATCAATGTATTCTCACCCTTGACCCTCCCCGCTTTGTAAACAGTCTGCTATACAAAGGATTCTTTGATCCTAAGTATAGGGGGGACGGTCAACTTCTCATTCATTCATTTCGTTCGTATTTATTCTTTAGATCTGTCTATACGCAGTACGAGTTATGTCTTTGCTTTTTCCTTTCGATCTATGAGGACATAGCTCAAGCTAAGTATAGGGGGTCGTATATACTGTGTATATACTAAAAGCCATAACTCATACTGAAAAAAAAAATATATCACTACAACACAAAATAAAATGTAAAAAGTAGCTTTATAATAATAAAAGATGATTGTGAGTTCCTCAGACTCATTGTAATTATACTGACTAGTAAGTCAGAAAAGTGTTTCACGAAACGTTTTTTGAAAAATCTTGTGAAAGTTGTTTGAAAATAGCGTGAACAAGTATTCAACGATTGAAAAGATTAGTTTGTGTGTAAAACCTATTTTCTTTGAGTGAAAGCAAAATATGTGGAAAGCAGTGTGCAAATGATTGTGAAAAGTTGATTGTCAAAAATTGTTTTGAAAAATCTATCTGTGTTGTGTAAAACATTTGTAAAAGGGTTTTCAAATGCGTGTACATGTTACAAAAATTATTTTGGACTAGAGTTTTCGAAAACCCTGGTGAAAATGTTTCTCGAGTAAGTCTGAGGAATTTGCACAAAAATCTTTCATTTGTAAATAAGGACTAAGCCAAATAAAGTTTATAAGAACAGAACCATACTATACGTCAAAGACAATTTTTCTTCTCTTGTACCTACTGATTAATAAATCAGATACCTATACAGTATGATTTGAAAAATAGTGTGACCAGTTTTCGGAAAATTTGATGTGAAATGATTTCAAATGCGTGAAACTGTGTTGATTGCAAAATTTTTTCTTTGTGTGAAAGAAAGGATTTCAAAAACCTATGTGCAAATGTTTTGAAAAATGTTTGACAAAATTATTGTGAAAAATGTACATATAGTGTGAAAATTCTTTGCAAAAATATTCTTCAAATGCGTGTAAATGATTGCAAAAATTATCGTGTACTATAGTTTGCAAAACTATTTTTCAAAACTAAGAACTGAAGGATAAGATCACTATTACAAATACCTGTAAATAAGAAATAAAGTACATAAAATTCTTTCTCAACAACCTAAATAAACTATTCCATGTAAAGTCTGTATAAATTCATATATTTTGTAAATAAAGCAGTACGCCCGTGTAAATAATGGTAGATACTCTTTGTATGTGTCAAGCTCTTATTTTGTTTGCAAAATTTCTTTGTGTAAAAACATTCTTTGCTTCTTTGTGAAAAATTGCATCATTCATTGTGCATAGCATAAGCATACCATGCATACTCTTTTTGAGTGAGCTTGATGATTGAATCAGTCTAATAAAGTCTCAGAGTGGAGCTCGGTTGGACCTTACTGCACTTAACTGCACTGGAACCTTATGGGAACTAGGTTTAAGGTACTTCAGGTCCAGTCAGACTTAATTCTTTGAGAAAGCAGGGCTGGGTGCAAGGCACCTCAGTGGACTAACTAGAACTTTTCGAAACACACGCATGACTCTTGTCGGCCGTGACCTAACTTGGACACCTGCACCTTTCACATAGCTCTCCATGGATGAGGTGGTGAGGAGGCAGTTTCCTTTAGCTTGGGGTAGCATATGAGGGTAGTACTTCTAGGCGGAACCTCTCTTCTTCTTATAGTGAAGGAAGTGCACCTCAACTTGGTCTAGTGGTGATGAAGGCTAAAGACAGAAGCTGAGGGTTGCAATAAAGCTTCAAAAGAGGGATAGTCTACTGGCTCAAGAAGAAATTTCTTGTATATATGCTGCACCATGTAGATATGTTGTACAGATGCAATTGAAAAAAAAAAAAAAAAAGGGACTCCAAAAAAGTGGTGGGTCGGATTGAAAATTTAATAACCCCACCGGAGTGTATATAGTTCAATAAAAGCAAAAGCTTATGGTATCCATGTTTCATCTCATGAAGCTTGCAGCGGGAGACTCTGCTACACTGGCTGAGCTTCCAAAAGTCTATACTTCTTCCCCCTCTTCTTGAGCCGGTTGCACTTGAACTTAGAAGGGAATACCCCGCTTCTCGAGGAAAGAGTTGCTAGACCGAGGCATTAGAGTTACCGAGTTGGGGGAGGTTGTTTCTTTGTCACTTCAGAGGTGGGGAGCTACATATCACTTACACTGTGCAAGTCAGCTTCATAGTCATAAGGGTTTGTGTATGGTGTAGGCTAGTTCTGACCAGGCTATTGAGGTGATTTGAACCAAGTTCTGCGACTATCAAAGGCTGTTGTGTTTTAAATTTGGTTCCCGACTAGGTTCCACACACATCCACACCTAAGGACTGACAGGAGCTCCAATCTCAGATTTTGTAGAGACATGCATTGCACTGAAAGCACCCCTATTCACCCTATCTTCCTTTCATTTTCCTTTTTCTTTTCTTTATTCTTTTTGTACTTATTGCATAAGTATTTGCTAGGGACTAGCAAAGGCAAGTATAGGGGGGTGATGAATCTCCATTTCATCACCTTTATTCTATCATTTTGGCCTTAAAAACCCCAGCAAATGCATGTAAATAGCATTAATTTGTTCATATTAGCATCTATTATTTATTGTATTAATTATACATAAAATAAGGTTTTTAATGCCAAAATTATAGAATAAAGAGAAGAAAAGAAAAAGGAATAAAATATTGCAAATATTTTATGACCCTAACCCCGAGACCAAGGCCAGAATGGAATTGGTCGACAAGGAATAAAGTAGGGGGAGATAAGGGCCAATTATACAATAAATACCTCATTTATTTATTCATTTATTTATGCATTTTTGACACCTATTTTGTACATAATTATTTATTCATCAAATCAAGAAACTTTGTTCATGAAAGTTGTAGATAATAATGTAAATAAAAATACAAAATTGAGTTTGTGTAAAAATAATACTCAGTGTACATTTTATACCCAGAATAAAAAGCAAAGATCTCAACTTCACAGACCCATATCTTGCAAATAAAAACTCCAAATCACCCAAACTCACCTTTAATTGTACATAGCATTTCATGAACTATTTTATAAAAATAGTTTCATAATTTTTAGAGACCATCTGTGGAAGTTAGGTTTTTGACCCTCATTGTATATAGTACCCGATTAAAATATTCATTTTATTCAATAGTTATTATTCTTACAAATTCATATTTTTAGAATCTTGTAAATAATGTATATAATACTTATACATATTGATATTAAAAGAAAACCAAAGATAATTTGTAAAATAAAATAAGTCTATGTACCACATAGACAAAATACCTATACCTCTTATATGTAAAAGGGGGATTTTATTCCTTTATTATTTATTCATCCACATTTTTTAATGTTGTAAATATCACATAAAACACATTAAAAATACAAATCTAAAAGAAAAATAAAGAAAATTCACTAAATAAATAAGATGTATATAATCTATAGGTAAAATACCTATAAGTATACTTACTTATACATATACATATTTATTTGAAAATGTAAATGAATACATAAAAATCAAACAAAAATACCCTTATACTCATAAAAATAAGTTATAAATTCATAAAATAAGAAAATAAAATAATAAAATAAAATGAACAAATTAAAAATAAAATACACAAAAACACATGTAAATACATACATATACACATTATTTTAATAAAACCATAATAAAATACTCCAAAAAAATAAATAAAAATTATAAATAAATACTACATGAAATAATACACATTTTTTATTTTATAGGAAAAAAATAATAAAATCATTTACTATGCCAAATAATTCAATTTCGCGAAATATTCCCTATTCTGTCTTGTAGCGGGCTGAGGTGGACCAACCCAGTTCCTCCGAGAGTTGACCCCGGTCAACTGGACCTCCAGGCGTCTGACTTCACGCAACCTGTCTTTTCCCCGATTTCCGCCATTTTTCCCGCCTGGCTCAGTGAACCATCGCACTCGCTTCCTTCACAAGATTTGTCCTCTGATCATCCATGATGCCCGCCAAGATCATAGATCAACTAGATACTTGTTGGATCATGAAATAATCGCCGGTCAATAAGGCTACTCGCCAATGTGTATAAATAAAGAGCTCCGCTTCCTTCCTCGAATTTGGCCATTTTCACTCCACCAAAACGCCTTGTTCTTGCTCCTGGTGTGTTCCTCGTGACAGGAGGAGTCGCCCAGCACCTCGACTTGGCCGGAGGTCGGAGAAATTTTGACGCGGTGGTGCTCCGGCGACCACCCTGCTCCCTGGAGGCCCCCAGGTATAAGAGTTGTTCTTTCTTGCTTAGTAGCTAGGTTTTAGTATTAGATTTTAATTCCAGTCCTTAGGTTAGCATTTAGATGATTGGCTTAGGCCAAAATCCGAAATTCGAAGTTCGCCGGAGCTGAGCTCCGGCGACTTCCCCACTGTGATCCTATCTGTCTCCGACCGCCTAAATCGCCTCATCTCCATCCCCTTCGAGTTCTCCATCAAATGCACACACTTGTTCAACCCAGGACCCCAGGTCTTGGCGAATCGGAGCTCCTCCTCCGCCCTTCGTCGGAGCTCCTCCGTTCCACCTCATTTTGCTGCACAGCTTCAACCTTTTTGGTCGAGGAGCATCCCCTCGAGCCATGCTATCTTCCTGTGCAGGTCTGGTGCGCAAATAAGCACCCTGAGGCGAAATCAAGTCACGCCGGAGGTACCTGGAGCCCCACTTCTTCTCCGACCTCGCGAGGGTGCTCCAGTGTACCTCTGGTCGATCCAACACCTCCGGACGACAGAGGAACCTTCCAGGAAGCTTTTGGGACACCGTGGAGCAGTGATGGACGGCGGAGGTGCGAGATCCAGCCGGGAGAAGCTCGCTCAGGCGAGGGTTCTTCCCTGTTCTTCCAGATGCCCTCTCCGCCGTTGGATGAAGACGAAGGTCCCAGATTGAACCAGAGCCGTTGGATGGAGCTCCGTAGCAACCGTCAGATCACCTCAAGTGATCTAATCTCAAGCGTTCATCGGCGAAGCGGTACCAGCCGTTGGATGAGCGACACGTGGCAAGTGAAGAAATCCCAACCGTTCGCCAGCGCGCATTTTAGGGGTAATTTGCATATCTAGCCCCTGCATTTTTGTATATTTCATATTTAATATTGTAAATAAAATATAACGTTGTAAATAATGTGGATATTTTGCTTATGACCCCCTGTAGTTTTTGCATATTGCACTTGGGTCCAGTCCACGTCACCTCACGTGTTGTCCCACGTGAGGTGGTAAAATTGCACAAGTCCCCCTGGAGAGTCGCATGTTTATGTTTAGTCCATTAAATAAAATATTCAGTGTATTATTTTTGAAAAAATTGCAACCAGGACCCTATACTTTCTGAAATTGCATTTTGGTCCCTGTGAGTGCGGATCACGTGCAGTCCCACGTGGTGGTTAAATTGCAAGGGGACCCTGGCGGGTTTGCTTAATTGGTTTTAGTCCTTAAAATTCAAAAACACGTTATAATGTTCTGGTATTTTTGCACCTGTGCCCCTGGATGTTATTTTATTTGCAAAAATGCCCCTGCCAGGCTTAATTACTCTTTGTGTCTTTATCTATTTATTAAAAATACCTATTAGGCTTCTAAAAATCCACAAAAATTAGGATAGATGCTCCATGCCATGCTTGTTCATGCCCATATTTTAGTTTGCATTTTTTGCATTTTTCCTAATTATTAAAAATGAAAAAGAAGCCATTTTTGTACTGTTTAATTTAGAAAATACAAAAAAATTAGAAAATGTTTTTGAAAAATTCAAAAAAAAACTATATATGATCTAATTATATATATATTGAGTCCAGAAAATGAAAAGCCCCTAAAAAGGTGAAAAAGAAAAAGATAAAAATCATAAAACCCCAAAATCAACATAAAAATTAGAAAAATTCTTTAAAAACCCTAAAAATACATTTCTCTCTTTTATAATTATCTATATATTATTATTAATATGTGAAAATTAATTTGGGCAATTTTGGGTATTACTTGATATTTATAAAACCCAAATTATATGCGGCTATTTATTTAGTCCTATATTGTGGACATTTTTGAATTGAAAAATACATAAAAAATAGAAATATAAAAAAAATAATAATAAAAAAAAATTTAAAAAAAAAATATATGTCTATATATTAAGTTTGTATGTTATATATATATACCTATTCTATATTACTTCTCTCTCTCTCTTCCTATATATATATATGTCTCTTTATATATATATAGTATATATATTTATATAATTAATAAAAAAAAAGAGCATAAAATATAAAATCAAAATAAAAATTATAAAAACAAAAATATAAAAAAAATAAATTAAAAAAATATAAAATTAAAAACCCACATAAAAACAAGCTTCACACATGGATGACTGGGTGATACATCTAGGCTACGCATTTTGTATTGCTCTCTGTGGTTCGACCTCTACATGCTTGTCACTATACATTTTGTTGTAGAGTAATAAAAATTAATTCACATTTATTTTTTTGGACTTAATTGATACATTCTTGCTTTGTGGGTTAATTGTTGATTGACCCCAGGATTTGGTTGGTCGACGCTACGACTGTGCTCCCGCCTTGTGTGGAACACAAGACCGGTCGGTTCTGGGGCCCTATCAAGCACATGGATAGAGTACTTCAGAAATGTCGTGAATTTAATCCAATGTTATCATGGAAAAAAAAACCACTTCATGGTCACACAGGGAATTGTGCTGGGTCACATCATTTCCAAACGTGGCATGGAAGTCAACCCGATGAAGGTGGATGTGATTGCCAATCTAGACCCACCTCAGACAATGAAGAATGTGAGGTCATTCCTCGGGGATGCGGGTTTCTACAGAAGATTCATTCGTGATTTCAGCCGCATCGCCCGACTTCTTACAGAACTTTTATGCAAAGAGACCGAGTTCAATGTTGATCAGTAAGTTCTCCTCTCATTCAACCAGTTGAAGGAGCTTATCACTCAAGCTCCAGTCCTACAGCAGCCTGATCGGTCTCTTCCATTTGAGATCATGATGAATGCATCAGATTTTGTAGTTGGGGTTGTTTTAGGATAGAGGAAAGACAAGGTGCCCTATGCCATTCACTATTCCAGCAAGACATTGGATGAAGTTCAAAGAAATTATACTAGTACAGAGAAAGAGTTGATGGTTGTGGTATTCGCCTTGGAAAAGTTCACATCTTATTTGCTTGGATTAAAAATTACCATCTTCACATACCACTATTCTATCCGATATTTACAGCAAAAGAAGGATGCCAAGTCCAAACTGATTAGGTGGATCCTTCTCCTCCAGGAATTCGATTTGGAAATGAAGGACAAGCCTGGAGTTCAGAATGTGGTAGCAGATCATCTCTCTAGAATTAAGCAGCAAGAGCATCCACTGAGCAGTGCACCCATCACAGAGACCTTTGACGAGTCGATTTTGACCGTGGATTCTCTCCCTTGGTATGTTGGTATCGTCAACTACCTCGTTTCGGAGGTAGTACCGTCGGATTGGATGAAGATTCAGAAGGACAAATTCATGTCAACAATTCATTTCTACCAATAGAAAGATCCTCTCTTATTCAGGGAAGGAGCAGACTGTAGGTGTATTCCTCAGGAGGAGCATCATAGTGTCCTCGAGCATTGTCACTTGCTTGAATCTGGTGGACACCATTCTGGAGAAAGAACGGCAGCAAAAGTACTTCAGTGTGGCTTCTGATTGCCCACACTATTTAAAGATGTAGCAGCTTTCGTGAAACGATGCACTGACTGTCAAAGACTGAAAGGCACCCTCACAGCAACATATTTAATGCCCCTAAAGATCATCCAGCTTGCATATGTATTCGATGCTTGGGGTATCGATTTCATGGGACCTTTTCCCAACAGTCAGGGATATGAGCACATCCTTCTTGTCGTTGACTATGTGAGTCACTGGCTTGAAGTTATCCCCGCTCAAGCTGTTGATAGTCGCACAGTATGTTGATTCTTGAAAGAGAACATCATTTCACGATTCGGGATTCTGAAAATTCTCATATCAGACGGGAGTAGCCACTTCATAAATAAAGAGGTCAATAAATTAATGAAGGAATACCGCATCGAGCATCGAGTCGCACCTCCTTACCATCCACAGATCAATGGCATGGCCGAGCTGTCAAACAGAGAAATCAAGACGATCCTGAAGAACCTTGTGAAGCCGGACAGAAACAACTAGTCCCAACTTTTGGACTCTATCCTTTGGGCATACCGAACCGCTTACAAGTCTCCTTTGGGCATGTCGCCCTACCGTGCCCGTGGAACTAATTCACAAATCCTTATGGGAAATCAATATGTACAATTTGGACTCACAGAGAAGTGGTCATAAAAGAAAAGATGATTTGAACAGACTCTTGGAATTCCGAGACTATGCATACGATAACACATTGATGTACAAAGAGAAGGTGAAATACTGGCATGACTGACACATCATACGAAAGACCTTCGAAGTTGTACATAAATTGTGGTCATTTGATGCAAAGTTGAGGATTTTCCAAGGCAAATTAAATAGCAAAAGGATAGGGTCGTTTCTAATACAAGAGGTGTGTGACAATGGCAGCATTGCAATATCAGAATTGTCTCTTAACGCACAGCCATTTGTTGTCAAGGGTCAGCTACTGAAGCTTTACCTTGAGCCTGATACTTTCTTGATCGTTGTCGATTCAATCCAAGTACTGCACTCTGAAGATACATCCGCAGCACTGGCAACATCAAAAGATTCAGATAATGCACCACAAAAACTTTTCCTCATATATCTTACCTTTTCTTCTTTTCTTCTTTTTTCTTCTTTCCAGTCCCCGCTTGCATCCTATAAATACATATAAAAAATCAGGTGTATCGCCCCTTTTTGTCAGTCTTCTATACTTGGGACATACTTTGTCCTAAGTATGGGGATGTACTGTTGGACATGCGATCCCACGACAAGCCATTATGCAATAAATGTTATTGTGAATATCATTCCCTGATGTGAAATGAAGAATAACTAATTTTCATAATAGGTCCCTTAGTACAATTAGGGTTAAATACCATGGCCATCTTAATGATCATACAGCTGTTGATTCAATTATTGAATCATAGAGGCTGGTGCTTGGTTGAATATCTAAAGAGTTAGATTGAGGACTCAGTGAGCACTGTCAAATGATTATTAAGAGATGATATCTAGCCTGAGAAGGAGATGGCAATCCTTTCTCTGAAGGTTGATATGTAATTGACCTCTGATGCAGGTCCTCTGGATAGGAATAGATATTCGAAGGTGTTAGATAAGTTAGGTCAACAAGTTGACTTAACGAGATCGAGATAACCAAAGACCTATGTCGTATGTTATCAAGATATAGGCGCGCATCCTTTGACCAGAGATAGACGTGTTACTATATGTCTGAGTATGTACATTTGGCAGACCAATAGGTTGATGACCTAATCAAGGTCTATACACCGACGTGCTGGTGTGCATGTAAAGTCATATGAGTAATACGATCTCTCAAAGGGATCATACAGGTTCATAAATGAATCGGAAGATATGAGCTCACTCATGAGATATTGGGAAGAATCAAATTCCGTGTACGGTCGTCTCGCTTTGGAAGATTGACTGAATTTATAGGTTTGATATATACTTTTGGAAAGTATATGATCAAGACTTAGGTATGATATATACTTTTGGAAAGTACATGATCGATACTGACTCCCAATGACCAAATGAGAAACGTATTGATAAAACCATGAAGTAGATAGTGTAAAATTGATCTAATACTTTGGGTTTATTTTGAGTCTTCCAGTATGCAGGATGTACAGGTGTTGGGAATACTTGAGGGTGATGTGATCATAAATGATTGTATAACCATGACGCTTCCATTCCTAGGGAGTGATGAAACAGGTCTAGATTTTAGTGACTCCTCTTAGTAGAGAAGTAATTTGATCTTGGTCCAAATGTTGGACATTGATCTGAATATGATTTAGACGCAATGAGAAGATTAGATTTGCAGTCTTGATTTAATCAAGCATCTATGGGAGGCTCGAGATCTTGATTTGAGATATGATCTCAATATCTAAGTCACTATATGTGGAACAATACAATCGTCCTGTCCTTATCTCCAAGTATTTGCGGAGAAAGCGCATTATCCTTGAATGAGTTCAGGATAATTTCATTTTTGATATTATGTATATCTGAGCATTGAAAAATTGATAATTGAATGTGATTTAATTATCATGAATAATATGAATTTGATTCATGTTAGAAAGAGAGTTATCTAAGATGATTAGATGTGATTTAATTATCAAAGATGTGAATAATGTGAATATGATTTATATTATTTGGGCACATGAGAATGAAGATCCAAGATGATTAAATGTGATTTAATTATCATGGATATGAACGATGTCGATAGCACTATCCATATTAATCATATATATATTATAAATGTGATTTATAATATGTAAGAGAGAGCTTATTGTAATTTACATTTGTTAATTAAATGTTGATGTGAATTGGATTCACATTGGACAATTAATTGAAAATGTAATTCACTTTTTGTTTTGGGTTGTGAATGTGATTCACAAGTTTCCAATGGCATGATTGCAATGTTCACAAAATAATTTGGAATTATTTTGGTGAATAATTATGCAACAAATATTGCTGCATATATGGATTATATATTGAGATATGAGATCTCAACTATTATGGAATAAAAGCCCCATCATGCCATATAAGGGGGGACGACCATGTTGAGCACCCTCAACTTGTGGTCGTCTACCCTATATACATGGAATGTTGGTTGCTTTATCTCCAATCCACTCCATATTTGAAACTTTGATTTAAATTGAATTATATTGATTAATTTTCAATATATTTAATTTATTTAAAAGACAACAAATTATTATTGCAAATTTGTGCAACAAAATCATGGCCATTGAAAGAAACATAAATAAATGTGAGCCATCGGATTTGTGTTGTCCATGGATTGAGATCCATGGATCCCAAAATATTATAAAAGGAGAGACAACCCCTTTGCTCTTCTTTAGACAACACAACATGAGAACATAAAGCTCTCTCTCTTTCTCTCTACATGCCCTCTCTCTCTCATATGGCCGTCCACCATGGAAGCCCTAGTCGCAGCGTCGTTGTTATGTTGCCCGATCGTTTGCTTGTGGATCTCCATCTCCTTCGATGCGCCTTGCTCGTAAAGAAGATGTTGTATTTCGTTTGACGCGATCAGGAGATTTGTCGCTTGGATCATCAACATGGATTGCGAGGAGCACGTGTTTCATCAACACGCTCGCAAGCGTCTCCTCCGTCAGATCGGACTTGAGACAGGAGGTGTCTTCATTTAGAGACTCGATCGCAACCATGCTTCAAGAGGTCATTTTATTACTTGTTTGTGGTTTAGATGAAATGATCTGACAAGTGCTCTTGGATCATGTGGTTTAGTCACATGAAAATTTTTAATTTCTGCTGCATCGAGCTACTAGTACGACTAGTCGCTCACAATCGCATACGATGTGATCCTCATGCTTCCGTGATGCGCTTAAGGATCTTACCATATCCTTTATGTACACCCCCAATTGCCTTCATTCTTTGGTCCTCTTCGTTGACTCATCTTCTCTCCTATACTTAGGGTTCTCTTACAGTAAGTATAGGGGGGAGACAATCTGAGTACGATTTGTTCATTCTTATCCTTGACCATCCCTGCTTTGTGTACAGTCTGCTATACTTAGGATTATTTGATCCTAAGTATATGGTATAGGGGGGGACAGTCAACTTCTTGTTCATTTATTCATCTCCTCATTCATTTATTCTTTAGGTTTTTCCTATACTCAGTCCGAGTTATGTCTTCTCTTTTTTCTCTTTGACCTATGTGGACATAGCTCGAGCTAAGTATAGTGGGATGATGAATCCCAATTCATCACTCTTTATTCCTTTATTTTAGCTAGAAACTTGAGCAAAATGCCATGTAAATATATGTAAATATCATAAATTGCCAAGACACATGCATCATGTAAATATGCATAATTAGCATGTTTTTGTGCCAAAATAAAGGAATAAAGAAACACAAGAAAACGAGGGAAATATTTAGAATAAATATTGAGTGACCTAATCCCAAGGGAGGGCTCAGTATGGGCCTGACCGCAAAAGAATCCAAGTAGGAGATAGGGTCAACCACACTTGTATATATACCTATGTATATAAATAAATTTATTTTCCTCAAAATAAAAATAAAAAAATAAAAATGTATTTTTGTTATTTTGAACATATTTATAAAAACAAAATAAAAATCAGAAAAATAAAAATAAAAATATTAAAAATCATTTTCTACCTTGTACATATACCATGTACATATGTATATAAACCTATTTATTTAACCCATGTAAATACATCATAAAAATAAAATAAAAATACCTTATTATTCCCAATTTTATTTTTTAAATAAATAAAATATAAAATTGAAAAATAAACAATGACAAATAAAAATCAAAATACATAAATGTATATACCTATATACAATAATCATATAAAGTAAATACCTTATTTATTTTTCAAAAAAAATAAAAATCACTAAAAATTAATTTGAAAAATAAGAAACAATTTTCATGTTTTAACTTTTTCGAAATAAAATCATTTAATAATTTTAATCGAATTTCCAAATAATTAATAAAAGGCGAGTTCTGATTGGTCCACGGGGGAATGTTGACCTCCGATCAACTTCCCCCCTGGACCACTTTTGCCCGCGGATCTTGCGCGAAACCCAATTTCGCCTAATTTTCCTCGCTTGATCCGATCTCCAAATATCCAAACCCTAGGCTCCATCTGGTCCTTGTTGATCCGAGATTCTCGCCCGAGCATTTGCATAGGGGTCCGTGCTTCACCGAGCGCACCCGACTCCCATATTCCCGGACCCCTGGAACTATTTAACTCCACCTCCGCCGCACTTTTCGCGGGATCTTTTGGCCTTCCCCCTCGTCGCCAGTGAGCTCCTCTCCCTCACCTGAGTGACAGTCGTGCGGAGGAGGGTTGCAACGAGGCCCGGGCAGTCGGGAACCATTGATCCAGCGACGATCATCGTCGTGCGCCGTCGCGAGGTGTGCTCAGCCTCTGGAGTCGTCGATCCATCGAGACCATGACCCCCGGAGCTCCAGCAACTCCAGGCCAGACGAATGCGACCGTCAGGTAGAGTAGATAGCCTGTAGGTTAGGTTAGATTTTGATTCTTAGGTTTAAGCCCATTTAGCTCTGCTACCGCCATTCACCTTCTCCGACCATCCATCTGCCAATCCGACTCTCGCTTCACGTTCACCAGACCCCTCTCCACGTTCTTCACCCAGCCATTCCCCCTGACTCGCCCCGGAGCAGGTCCCTCGCCTTCCTCCGTCGTCGCCTCGCCGGAGGGCGCCATCCCACTTCATTCCTTCATCCATTTCACCTCTCACTGGGTCGAGGCACTTTGCCCTCGACTCAGCATTCTTTCTGTGTTGTTTTTCAGGTCAAAGGATCCCATCTGGGGGTCCGAACATTCGAGCACAGCAGCTCCCAGCCACCAGCATCGCCGGGACTCTCCAGAGCTCCTCGGACCCATCGGAGCTCTCCATCAGCTGCGGACCAGCCTAGGCGATCTACTTCCCACCTCAGCAGCTCCAGAGGACGCCTCCATCGCGTGCATTAGGCCGACGAACTTCGCCGGCGAGCTGTTCTTGGAGGAGGTCCAGCCACCGTCCAATCAGCCACTCCGCTCCAGTTCTGATCTGCATCGTACGTTCACGCGAGCTCTCTACCGTCAGATCCATAAGGGCTTCGATCTGGACTGGTCATCCAGAGAAGGGGTGCCCTCGTTTCTCAGTCGTTCGATTTACATGTGGCGACCCCTCGTCCGTCAGATCCGAGTCGTCGGTCTTCGAAGAGGCATCAGCGCATCTCCATCGTCCGATCCCACACGTGGTGTGCCTCCAGCCAAAGATCTCAATAAGGGGTAAATTTCTTGTAGGCCCCTTTGTTTATTGCATTTAATGTTTAGTCATGAAAATAATTAGTATAGTTGTTTTTATTTTTGAACATTTACAGTTAGGACCTTAGATTTACTTTATTTGCATTATAGTCCCTATGTGTGTGAGCCATGTGCTTCGACACGTGAGAAATTGGACATTTTGCACCTTTTATCATGTGCTTCCTATCTGTTACTATTTGCATTTATTTAAATAGGATTTACACTTATACCCCTCCGTGTCTGATTCGCGTGCTGTGCGTGTGATTTTGTGGGCTTTTTGCATTCCAGGCCCTGCATTTTATTTGCTTGTTATGATTTAGTCCTGGAAATACTTCTCTTTGCATCTAGGTCCCTAATTGATGTTTGCCTTGTTTTAATTAAATAAAATATGAAATTAAATCCAAATTAGGTGAAATTTGGACACGTGGCTCCTGCTACTTTGTAAAAATTTCCTTAAATTCTTGGTACATTTTCGAGGCTTTTTAATATTTTTAAAAAATCAAAAACACGCATTTTTGTTATTTTCTGCATTAAAAAATCAAAGAAAAATATAGAAATTGCTTTAAAAATTCTAAAAAAATTAGTGATAGTTTATTTTAGGGTGTTTTAGCTTCTACCAAATTTTGAGCTTATTTGGATTTATAAAAACCTTACAAATTGCAAAACCCTAAAAAACTCATAAAATTTCTAAATAATTCTATAAAAATAAAAAAAATACAAACTTTTTTCCTTTAGGTTAGTTTTTACACATATTCTTCATAAAAATTGCCTCCAGACTTTATAGATCAATTTTATATTTTAAATTGATCTTTCAAGTCTGGTTGCACAGAAGCACTTATTTTTCATCTTTCTTGAATTTATAAAATCAAATAAAAATTGAAAAATTCTGAAAAATTCATCAAAAACACTAAAAAATCTAATAAACACAAAAACATTTTTATTTGAATTTTTGGATCATTTTTGTGTGCTTAAATAATTTGTTGAACTTGCTTGTTTTCCCTTTTCTTATATAATCAAAAACACAAAAACATTTAAAAATCATAAAATTCCACCAAAATATTTTTCCCTTTTATTTTCGATTTTTTGACTACTTTGTAGGCCGCAAGGCCATCACGTGCTCCTTGAGTTCGACCCTGGTCGCTATACCAGGTTAATAGAAGTAGTGAGGACCGCTATCGTGTTTTGATTGATTTATCTTTATTTTGGTGGTTCCTTATTTTCTTGTTGAGTTCGATTCTCCGAGATCCGGGTTGCAACGACCTGAGTGTGATTTTTACCTCACCCGGATTTAGGAAAGGGAATATCGGCTCATCATGGGATCATATATACTATGTATATACTTCAAGCCATAACTCGTATTGTTGTATTCTAAAAAACACTTATGGCTAAAAACATTGTTATATTCATTATAATCTTCAAATAAAAAGATGTTTATAGCTCCTCAAACTCTTTTTGTACATATTGATTAATAAATCAGCAAAAATACTTTTGCAAAATGTTTGAAAAATAGTTTGAAAACCATTGTTAAAAAGCTTTTCAAAACTATTTGGAAAATATTTTGTAAAGAGTATTCAACCTTTGTAAAAATCTTTTGGTTTGCAAAATTTTATTTTGTTCGCGTGAAATAAAAATGTTTGAAAAATAATTTGCAAAAGGTTGTAAAATGGTTGCAAAAATATTTGATATATATATATATATATATTGTTTGGAAAACCTTTGCAAAAACGATTTTCAAATACATGTAAATGTTTGTAAAAACCGTTTGTGAAAATTATGTTGGACTATTGTTTGCAAATTTGTTGAAAAATGATTTTCAAATAAGTTTGAGGAGTATATGCACCATACTCAAAATTTTGTATATATGTATCTATTAAGAACCAAAATTTTTGTAAATATAAAATACATTCCCACTTCTTAACCTGAACCTTCTACTTTGAAAAAGACCAAAAACATTTTATTCAAAAATAATGTTTGTATTCCTCAAATCCTCTTTGTATATATTGATTAATAAATCATGTTCAAAATATTTTTTTCTCTCTGATTTGAAAAATGGTGAGACCCATTTGGAAAACTTTTTGTGAAATGTTTTCAACATTTGTAATGATTTGGATTGCAAAATTCTTTTTCTTTGTGTAAAATAAAGGATTTGAAAACATGTTTGCAATTGATTGTGAAAATGTTTGTAAAAATATTGTGGAAAATATATATACTTTGTTTGAAAAATCTTTGCAAAATATCTTTCAAATGGTTTAAATATTTGCAAAAATTATTTTGTACTATAGTTTTCAAAATTATTTTTAAATAAAATTGAGGAAGAAATGTATTAATAATTATATGAAGAATATATGGGTGTGGGAAGTTTGGGTTTTGGAATTTTATTTTGAGTATAGAATGCACAATATGCATTATTTTTATATGAAATAAATTTTTTATTTTTCCATACATTTTATCAACAATTTTTAAATAAAAATTTTATTGATTTTATAAATAAATAATAAAGAATAAAATAGGTTCCAAAAAATGGATTATTGAAGAATAAAAATTAAGGTTTCTTTTATTTTCTTGCACTTATCTCCCTCTACTTTATTCCTTGTCAACCCAGTCATCATGAACTTTAGGTCTCGGAGTTGAGGGTCGTGGTATTTTATTGCTTTTTTTATTTATTCTTTTATTTATTCTTTTATTTTTGCTTTAAATACAGTATTTTATGCGATATTTATTCAATAAATAAGAAATGTTAATTTTTGCAAAATAATGATATTTACATGCGTAGAGATAGTGTTTAAAGGTCAAATGAAAGAATAAATATGTTGAAATGGAGATTCATCACCTCCCCTATACTTGCCTTTGCTATTCTCTAGCAAACACTTACGCTTATAAGTGTAGAATAGAAAATAAAGAAAATAAAAAGAAAGAAGTTGAATTGATTTTAACTTTCAAACTTTTCTTTGTAAAATCAAAGTTTGGAGCTCAATCAGACCATTGGAATTTATATTTGGCCGGAACCTTATTGGGTAACGGAGTCGAAACACAACATCCTCTGAGAGTCACGAAACCCTGCCCAAGTCTTCTCAAAAGCCAGGTCAGAACACTTCGATGTCATGCGCAGTCCCTTATGACTATGATTCTATCTTGTACAATGTGTGTGATAGCTCTCCTTGGCTGAAGCCATAAAAGTTAGTCTCCTCCAACATGGTGACCCTAATTTTCCAATCCAATAACTCTTCTCTCGAGAAGCAGGGAATTCCCTTCTAAGTTCAAGTACTACTAGCTCATGAAGAGGAGGTAAAGAGAAGAATGGATGGTAGCCAATGTAGTTATCTATCCTATAATTGTTGACCAGTGTAGCCAAGTCATCCGGTAGTAGGCTCACATATATTTGACTATGAAGCTCAAGCTTACTTATTGGCTATATACATGCTCTAACGAGGATTTATTTTTCTTTGACTTTTGCATGTCTTTGTATTGGAGTTTTTGAATATGCATTTAATACTATATACAACAACATTTATACATAGACTTTTTCCTCTTGAGCCAGTAGATTATCCCTCTTTTGAAGCTTTATTGCAACCCACAACTTCTTTCTTTAGACCTCATGACTACTGGATCGTGTTGGGATACAATGGTCATAAATGTGTGACTTCTGATGTTTCCATTAGCTCGTGTTGCATGATGGTAAATCTAGACCTTGATAACTAGGTCTGACTTGCGGTCAAGAATTCGAGAATGTTGGTTTTAGTGAACTGTGAAGAGAGCTCATCTAATCAAACAAAATTTAATAAAATAGAAGAGAGAGAGAAGATGAAGTGAAGAACAATGTGTGTCTCTCCTATTTTATCCTCACTATTTATTTATCTAGGTAAGTGTGCATGGGTCGAACACAATGAGGCAGAATAGTTAGACGACGGTTTTTAAGGAAAAGATCATTTTTGTGATTTTTATTTCTTCTTGAAGGAAGCGTGAAAATGAGAAAATCTTTTTAATAAGCTTTTTATTTTGAATTTTTCATTTGATCTTAATTTTCCAATTTTTATTTAGTTTTCAAAGGGATATTTTCAAATGAACTACTGTATAATTTATGAGAAAATAGAATATGTAGATGATATTATATAGTAGAAAGATCGCTCAAGCAATGGGCTCGAGAAGCAATTCAAATTAAGCTCAAAATGGAGTCGAAGATCGAAGAAAAAAATCTCGATGAAACCTTGATAAAAATCCTCAAAAATCGACTCAAAAGAAAACGTAGAAAAATACCTCGATGTACTAATGTCTGAGGTCCAAAAATGTAGTCCGATGTCTAGTGTAACAATATAAAAGAAAATACAATGAAGAATATAGGCTCTCTTTCAAATAGGTCCCTGCTTAGGGAACTATTTGCGAGATAAAATCTTTGGAACTACACTTGGGTCCCCATGCGGGGACCTAATGCAATAAAGAGATTTTCTAGAGGCGCGGAAGGAATCTGGAAGCTGCAAGGGCTAATGATGCAAAATTCCCACTGATTGGGAACGAATGACCGTCATTAGAAAAAGAGTGTAATCCCGGTTGTTCATTTGGGACACATGGCAACAGACAGCTACACGCGAGTTCTTGGCGTTTCTTCCCTAATCAGAAGCGGGCGGCGATTGATCTTCTTTCTAATCGATCTCCGATTGTGGCAAGCTATGTCAATCCTCCAACAGGGCCAAGAGGGAGTCTCCTCCCTCCGAACTTGCCTACAATGGATGAAGTCAAGGGAGAGGAGTGGCGAAGTCTAGACATATGGTCGGCTAGGGTTTGAAGATCTCGATAGTTGTGCCTTGTGTAGATGCTTGGTGAAGATGATAATGGATCTTTAGTTGATGATTAATGCTCCAGATGGTCGACAAGAACTTGCAAATGAAATTTTGATGCTCGATTCAAAGATGAATCGGTCAGAATGTGAGAAATTACAGCTCAAAACTAGTTTCCAAGATGGATAATGTCATAATGAAATAGGATGCGATTTGGTTTGATTTGAGACCAGATTTGAAGTGTGAATTGTAGATAGTGATTAGTATGATCTGATCGTGTGATTAACAAGACTAATTGGTGGCTCAAAGATCGAAAAATGAAATGGTTGAAAGATGGAGGAATACTTGGGATTGTAGAGTATATGACTCTACAGGTCGTCGCTCAACAGGCCAGTATACCTGGAGCTCAACGTCGCTCGAGGCAACAATTCAAGGCAAATGAATGCCTTGGAACTCTCCTCGGATGATCCCTAATCCACGCAGAGCAGCCATTGGGTGCTGTCACCGCTAGTGGTGGCCGAAAAGTATGGCGAAAGGTGGGCTCTCAGTCAGTTTGTTCTGGAGTTAGGAAGAGTTACTTGGCGAGGGCCAACTTTGAAGTGATTTATAGATGAAATCGAGAAGGGTTAGGGTGAAATCAATGGTAGGCGTGAAAGATGATTGTTAGGTGAAGGGAATGGAAGGTTTAGATAGAGTTTAAGATGAAAGAGGACACGGGTAGATTTTGGAGAAAAGAGGGCATTGGAACAGACTTCAAACTGCCCAGTTCTTGAGGAAGAAGAATTGGGTCAGCACCTGGCTACCCAGGAGAAAAATAACATTAATAATTACGTATTAAATAATAAATAATGTTATTTAAATTAATTAGGAAGATAAAAAGTGTAAATAATTTAATTATATAAATTATAAAATAATTTATTTTGATAAATAATAAATATTTAATGAAATATAAATATTATATTAATAAATATGTATATAGTTCACTTAATAAATAAGATTTTGATTTTTAATTAAATAAATTAAAAATTAATATTTCATTTTATATTTTATTAATTATTAGGATAATAAAGAGAGTATATGTGAATTTTTATGGATTTTAAAAAATTAATTTACATGTATTAATAAATACGGGTATAAATTACATAGTTCAAATTCATCTATAAATTAGTGTTTTTGATTTACTTAAAATATTAAACAATCAGAAAATTCTAAGATAAATCATGGTTAAAATACAAGATCATGAAAATAATTAAAAATTATAGAATCATTAAAAATATAAAAAATGTATTCTAAATAAAATAAATAGCCCAGAAACCCCCTTGGCATTAGGTCCAAAAACCAACTTTTTGCAAACGGATTTTGAATTTAGTGAAACACCTTAATTATTGAGAGAATGTTATTTATTGAACTTTAAAGTGAGTTGAGTGAAATTGGAATTTGTACGAGAAAGTTATGATATTGGAAATCAAGAATTTAATAATTTAAAAGTTGAATTTCTTAGCATATGTACAAGATAATATTTTTAACTTATTTTTATACTTTTCTGTACATTTTTAGAAATAATCAGGAAAAGAGTTTGAGGAAAAAATATATACATATGAATTAATTAAAAATCAATAAAAAATTGATAATTATTTGATAAATAATGAAAAATGTGTGAAGTGAATAATTAATTATTTTTATAGTTTTCTTTCCTATCTCCCCATACTTGTTTGTTTGTCAACCAATCTATGTTGACTTGGTCTCGATGATTAGATTATATAAATATGTTTCGTAGCTATATTTATATTATATAAGTCATATTGTACATATATACATATCTACAATCTGCATCCTTTTCTTTATTTTTATTCTTCTATTTATATACATGATTTTGATGCATAAAAGTGTATTCTTATTCATGAGTGTAGTTTTGATAAAAGATGGAAATTAATGAATATTAACATACATTTGTTAAGGGTTTTCAAATAAATTGTAGAAAGAATAATGAATCATGGATTCATCAACCCCCTATACTTAAACTTTACTAGTCCCTTAGCAAACACTTATTTGAAAAATAAGGAAAAAAGAAAGAAAGTTAGGTTTGCACTGCATCAATCTTTTTATGCCTCGACGGATATTGCATCTTTTCATTTCGTCCATTTTTTGAGGTCTTGGAAAAATTGTGCCAGCAGATCCTTCCCTCATCCAAAGCATTATTTCAACCCCAATCTCTCTCCTCTTTAGGCGTTCGTGCCACTAGACAAGGATGGTAAACGCACCACCGAAATGATTTTCCCTTTGTAGCCCCATGCAAGTCAAGCTGAGTGCAAAGTGCATGTGTCCAAAATTGGTTCACTGATGAAGAGTTAAAACGGATGATGCCAAGTGTTCTACTTAGGCACGTTTAAGTTGACTTACCAAATATGGTCTTATGGAACCCAAAGATTTAAGTCAAAGACCTGAAGAGTCTAAATTCCAGTTCCTAACTAGGATCCTTACAATGAGAGTTAAAGGTCATAATCAAGCTCCACCCTTTAGACTATTCCCAATCATTAGTTCTAGAAATCAAAGTTATTCTGAAAATGCTAATGCAAATGAAACCATGTTTTTGTGAGGTATATTTTCTGAAATTTACTCATTTTTACGGATTTTAAGGATTATGTATTTTTTATGAATTTTAGGACTTTATATTTTTATGGATTTTCCATTTTTTATGAACAAGCATATGTACAAGAATTTTACAAGATAAATTACCTATATTTTATTTGGATTAAATAACTAATGTATTTTATAAATTTTATATACAAGGAGTTTTCAAGGATTAAATAATTTTTACACATATTTTAATAAATAATATTTTAAATAAGTATTATACATATTAAATACATTTTTTAAATATATTTTTTAAATTAAGATTTTTAAATAAGAATTTTAGACATATTTTACGTATTTACAAGGATTTTATAAATAATAAATAAATAGATTTTAAATTAACCCTTACCCACATTTTATGGAATTTCATAGATATAGAAAATATATAAAAGTATGAGTTACGGATGCAAGTATAATTACAATATATACGCATCCCATGTACCTAGCTCGTTCTTTGTCCTCATATCATCAAAAGAGAAAAAGGAGGACATAACTCGTGCTAAGTAAAAGTAGGTGAAAAAGAATAAAGAATAGAAGTCAGACGACCCCCCTATACTTACGATAATGTCATCTAAGTATAGTGGAAGACAAAAATGAGGTAACTGAGGGAAAAGAATATATAACGAAGGAACAAGAGGAATAGAGAAAATGAGATCAAGAAATCACTCGATCCCACATATACTTAGGATAAGGCATCTTAAGTATAGAATAGAATGTGGCCAAAAATTGGAGACCAGTGATTCGTGTAAAGGAAAGGATAGACAAGAGAAAAAGAACAACATCGAAAATGCTAATCAATAGGAAATCGTTTCCCCCTATATTTCAGATCTGGCATCCTAATCATATAAGATGAGCAAAAAATAGGGAAGATTGTGGACTACAAAGAATGTACCAGAGTAATCAACGAATCAGCTCATCGCCCTATATATAGGGTAAAGCATCCCTAATATAGAAAAGAATATCAACAAACGAGGGACAAGGTGAAATAATAGAAGAAACTAAGATGAAAAAGAAAACAAGAGAAACATGAATGTACAAAGTGGACAATGTTGAGGTGTCTCTCAATAAGCACTAGATTTTACACCAATAGTTGGGATGAAAGGCTAGGACAAAGTAGTATCAAGGTTTAGGACGCATCTGTAAGGAAAATGTCATACTGTCGTTGTCGTCACGGTGTGGAAACAACAACGAAGTCAACAATGAAAATAAGGACACATGAATAAACAATCAGGTGGGTGTCTACTACCAGGTAAATAGATGAGAAAATAATGTTAGGAACTGGTAGTGCAAAATGTGTCATCGTCTCAAGATCAGAATGGAGTGAAATACGGAGCTGAGAAAGTCAACGTGGAGAAAGAAGGATCAGTCAAGGGTTGCTCCACGTCAATCACCGTCTCAAACAAGTATAGCAAGTCAAGATCAAGAGACTCCCTAAAAAAATTGATATCTGATGCACCTAATATAGAGAAATCATAGAACACATAGGATATCTCAAAAGACGACTCATCCTTGTGAGGGTCGTCAAGGAGAGACAACTCAAACTCAGCATCAGAATCAAAAAACTCGGTCTCGTGATCTGACATATCGGATACACATTCAGGGAATGAAATCGAGTACACAGAACATGGTGTTTCCTCCCACAGATAACCCTCAGGGAAGAAATCAAAATCATCGGATAAGATAGAACAATCAGAGTCTAACTGGGCATATGTGCCATTTTCGATCACCCACTCCTCACACCAAAGTGTCGCATTGGCTGAAGATTGCCTCTGAACAATTTGGAAACAAGAAATGGTACTAGCCCACCATGCAGCTACTGAATAAGTGTCTGATATCGATCCTCGAGCTGTGGTATTGCTGGTAAATGTCTGGTCCTCAGAAAATGTATCAATCTCATCAAATAGGATGACAATCTTCTCAAAAATGGAACTATCAATGTCTAGCATGTCAAAATAGTGTCCCTCGTCATGATCGAGTTGTTCATGAAGTGGTAGCTAAGAAAGCTGAAAGGACAATTGAGAAATCATGAGCTCCTCCATTTCTTGGAATACCAAATAGTTGGTATCCAAGAATCCTGAACTATGAAATATAGTACTGACTCAAACTCTGGCTGAAAAACCCATTGAAAGTCAGTCGGTGTCTGAAGAGGTAGACTCGTGTTATCTATCTCATCATCTAATGTATGCATTGTTAGAGTCAACAGACTCCAAGTAGAAACTGACTGCGCTCCTGAATCTCATAGCTCATCCATGTCTCCAAAAGAATGCATTGTTATTACAACATGTATTATGTCTGTATCTCGCATCTGCTCAATATCATCTCTAAGGGACTCAACTCCTTGATTAGTATGCTCAGTAAGACTTTGAAATAGAATGGAAGGGAATATATAGGGTGGAAATGGCGGAAGAGAAACGAGACGAAGAAAGAGATGAGAGGTCGGTCGGGTTCCAACCTCAAGACATGATAATTGAGGACATTGGGACTGTAAAGAAGATGCTGCAAGATCCGGTGGAAATGAATACCAACCCATCATCACGACTCAAGAAAACAAAAGGAAATATGAAAGAAGAAAGGTAAAAGAGACTCAGATAAGAGTGAGAAAGATGTAAAAGGAAAAAGAAAAGGTCACCGGACTCAACACCAATCAAACACAAAGCAAAATCCCAAATTCACCAACTTCACACAGTGAAGACCATAAGAGCTTCGTCTTTTATCTTTTCAATTTTATTTGTTGGTGATCAATCAGTTGTTTAGCAAGCTCACAGGTGTAGTCTCCTAAGATAGTTCGTGTTTAAGATGGCGGTGCACACCAACCTAAACAAGATCACTCCTACTAACGTCTAAGACAAGTGCTTATAGCAAGCAACAGGACTTGAGAGTGAGTCCAAGTGATTAAAGTACAAGTCTAGGGATTTGGGCTCTAATCCTTATGTCTACAGGCCTCACTCTGTTTGGAGAGTACTTGCAAACAATGAGGGGTTTGCTCTTCCAATACAAGTTAAGTCTAGGTATTTCTTTATTTTTGTCAAGTTTTTCTTAATTTTTTATTTTTATAATTTTCACGTTTTTGAATATTTTCAATAATATCAAGCGGGATGTTGGTTCTTTTTAAATTTTCTCAAAAATGTGTCTCACGGAGGGAGAATCATGGGATGCAACAGAAACCAATGATGCATGCAGAGATAGAGAGCATACCTGAAGCCAGCAATCTACATGCAAGTGATATGTGCAGAATTTACAAACCCTAGGCAAATGCATGAAGAGTCGAGAAAAACCTATTCCTGATCAGCAATTCTAGCGTAAGAATGAATTAATTTCTCAAATCAGTGAATTACGCCAAGGTGTGGATTAGGGAGATAGATTTTTACTTTAGTCGTCTAATCAAACAGGCATGTAACCCTAGACTCCATGAAATTGCATGAAACAAAGAAAATCGGTAGGAAACCAAAACCCGCGGTGTGGTCCCCCAAGTGCACTGCACCTGGTGAAACAAGCCTCGAAGAATAGTCAAAGTTCGAGTACAGTCAGGATGTCCTTAGTGGACCCTTTTCTACAAAGGTCAAAAAGGGCAAGTGCCCCTTCCTCTCTCACAAAATACAAAAAAAAATGTAAGTACAAAATTCTACCAACTTGCTCTGCTCCTCTACAACTGACTCATAGATAAAGAGTCTATCTATGCACTCTCAACTAGTTCTGCTTCCTAAGAATCTAGCTGATCATGTGGGACCTGTAAAACTCGTCAACAACCACAAACAAAAACTGCGAGAACCTAAAAATCGATAAAACCAAAAAAAGATCGAGAAAATCGATGAAAAATCAAGAAACCGTAAAAATCGTAAAATGACTTGAAAGAAAATTGAGAAAAAATTGAAAATATTCGAGAAAAAATGTAAAAACAGTAAGAAGACTCAAGAAATAAGAAGAAACAAAAATCACAAAATAAAGATCAAAAACTTAAGTACGGCTAACACATCCTCGACAACGGTGTCATTTTGGTAACTGGGTTTGGTTGGCGGTCAAGAATTGGAGAATGTTGGTTGTAGTGAACCACGAAAAGAGACTCGGTTAATCAAACAAAATTCAATAAAATATGAGAGAGAGAGAGAAGATGAAGTGAAGAAGAATAATGTGTCTCTCTCCTATTTTATCTTAACTATTTATTTATCTAGGTAAGTGTATCTGGGTCGAACGCAAGGAGGCCGAATAGCTAGACTGCAGTTTTTGCAAAAAAGAATATTTTTGTGATTTTTATTTCTTCTTGAAGGAAGCGAGAAAATGAGAAAATCTTTTTAATCAGATTTTTATTTTGAAATTTTTATTTGATTTTAATTTTCTAATTATTATCTGGTTTTCAAAGGAAAATTTTTCAAATGATTTATCTACTATATAATTTGTGACAAAATATAATATGTAGATGATATTATATAGTAGAAAGATGATATTATATAGTAGAAAGATCACTCCAGCAACCAGCTCGAGAAGCAATTCAAATCAAACTCAAAACGGAGTCGAAGATCGAAGAAGAAAATCTCGATGAAATCTCGATAAAAATCCTCGAAAATCGACTCAAAATAAAATGTAGAAAAAATATCTCGATGTACTAATGTCTAGGGTCCAACAATGTAGTCCAATGTCTAGTGTAACAACATAAAAGAAAATACAATAAAGAATATAGGCTATCTTTCAAATAGGTCCCTGATCAGGGATCTATTTGCAAGACAAAACCTCTGAAACTATACATAGGTCCTTGCGTAGGGACCTAAATGCAATAAAAAAGCTTCTGGAAGCGCGAAGGAATCTAGAAGCTACAAGGGTTGATGATGCAAATTCCCACCAGTTGGGAACGAACGGCCGTGATTAAGAAAAGAGCACGATCTTGGTCATTCATTTCGGACACGTGGTTGTAGATTGCTACACGCGAGTTCTTGGTGTTTCTTCCACAACCAGAAGCGGACAACGATGGATCTTCTGTCTGATCGATCTCCAGCGGTAGCGAGCTATGTCAATCCTCCAACAGGGTTAGGAGGGAGTCTCCTTATCCCTCCGAGCTCAGCTACAGTGGGTAAAGTCAAGAGAGAGGCGCATATGCTCGGTAAAGATGATAACGGATCTTCAGTTGATGATTAATGCTCTAGATGGTCAAAAAGAACATGCAAATGAGATTTTGATGCTTGATTCAAAGATGAATCAGCTAAAATGTGAGAAATTGCAATTCAAATCTAGTTTCTAGGATGGATAGTGTGAGAATGAAATAGGATGCGATTTGGTTTGATTTGAAGTGTGAATTACAGATAGTGATTAATATGATCTGATCGAGTGATTAATAAGACTAATTGATGGCTCGAAGATCAAAAAATCAAATGGTCAAAATATGGAGGAATACCTGGGATTGCAGAGTATATGAATCTACAGGTTGTCGCTCAACATGCCGGTATACCTGGAGCTCAATGTCGCTCTAGGCGGCAATTCAAGGTGAACGAATGTCTTGGAACTCTCCTTCGATGATCCCTAATCCATGCGAAGAGATCACCAGGCGTTGTCACCATCTATGGTGGCCAGAAACTATGGGGAAAGGTGGGCTCTCGATCTGTTTGTTCTGGGGTTAGGAAGAATTAGTTGGTGAGGGCCAACTTTGAAGTGATGTATAGTTGAAATCGAGATGGGATAGGGTGAAATCAATTGTAGGCATGTAAGATGGTTGCTAGATGAAGGGAATGGAAGGTTTAGATGTGGTTTAGCACGAAAGAGGACATGGTAGAATTTAGAGAAAAGAGGGTGTTTGAACAGAGTTCAAACTTCCCAGTTCTTGAGGTAGAAGAACCAGGTGCTGACACGTGCCAGCACCTGGTTGGCCATGAGATAAATAACATTAATAGTTACGTATTAAATAGTAAATAACATTATTTAAATTAGGTATAAAAATTAAAAAGGGTAAGTAGTTTAATTATCTAAATTACAGTATAACTAATTTTGATCAATAATAAATATTTAATGAAATACAAATATTATATTAATAAATATGTATATAGTATTTTATTAATAAGATTTTGATTTTTAATTTAATAAACTAAGAAATAATATATCATTTTTATATTTTATCAATTATTAAGATAATAAACAGAGCATATGTCAATTTTTATGGATTTTAATAAATTAATTTAAGTGTATTAATAAATACATGTATAAATTACACAATTCAATTTCATTTATAAATTAAAGTTTTTGATTTATTCAAAATTTTAAACAAAGTTAGAAAATTCTGAAATAAATTATGGTTAAAAGACAAGATCATGAAAATAATTACAAATTATAAAATTATTAAAACTATATATAATGTGTTCTAAATAAAATAAATCATCCGGAAACTCACTTGTCATTAGGTCCAAAAATTGACTTTTTGCAGGCAGTCTCCGATTTTTACTGAGTCACCTTCGTTAATTAGAGAATATTTTTTATGAACTTTAAAGTGACTAAAGTGAAATTGGAGTTTGTATGAGACAGTTATGACGTTCGAAGTTGAGAACTTGATAATTTAAAAGTCAGATTTCTTGGCATATGTATAAGATAATATTTTAACTTATTTTTAAATTTTTCTATACATTTTTAGAAATAATTAGGAAAACAGTTTGGTGAAAAATATATACATATGAATTAGTTAAAAATCAATGAAGATTTGATCATTATTTGATAAATAATGAAGAATGTGTGAAGTGAATAATTAATTATTTTTATGACTTCCTTTCCTTATCACGCCCTACTTATTTGTTTGTCGACCAATCCATGTTGACTTGGTCCCGGGGATTAGATTATATAAATATATATGGTATCTATATTTATATTATATAAGTCATATTGTACATATATACATATCTACAATCTGTCTTCTTTTCTTTTCTTTACTTTCATTCTTTTATTTGTTTTCATGATTTTGATAAATAAAAGTGCATTCTTATTCATGGGTGTGGTTTTGATAAAAGATGGAAATTAATGAATATTTACATGCATTTGTTAAGGATTTATTTTATTTGTTAAGGGTTTTAAGACGAAATGCAGAAAGAATAATAATGAATCATGGATTCATCATCCCTCTACCACTTCAACTGAGATAAGCAAAGTGTAAGGTGTAGGTGTGGAAGCTAGGTCATTATCAACAAGAGTCACTCGTGTGTTCCAAAATATTCTACTTAGGTAGTCAAGACGATACTGAACCAAGTCTCGTGGTGTCAAAGAATTAAGTCTAGTAGACTTGAAGTGCCTCAATTCCAATTCCTATAAGGTTCTTGTGATTAAGTGGATTAATTTCCGGATTTTAATTAGACTTGTTCAATTGTTATTATCAATCCAAAAAATGCAGATGCTATGTACAATGTGGAAAATATTTTTGTGATGCATTTTCTAGTTTTTGAACTTTATATAGATTTTTTAAAAAGTTTTGCAAATTTTAATGAAATTTTTGAAAAGATTTTTACAAACATTTTTAAAAAACTATTTTAAAAGAATAATTTCACAAATAATTTTTGCAAACATTTACAAACTTTAAAAATCATTTTGCAAAGATTTTTCAAACAGTAATTGTAGATTTTTCAAATCATTTTTGCAATCATTTTCCAAACATTTGCAAACAAATTTTCAAAAATAATTTATTCACACAAAAGAATGAAATTTTTTACAAACAAAAAATTTTTACAAAGGTTGAAAACATTTTCGAAACTGTTTTCAAAATATTTTTTTAAGAAATTTTCCAACCATTTTTTAAATATTTTGCAAAATATTTTTACCTAATTTATTAATCAGTATATACAAAAAATATGATAAATTTTATACCATTGTATTCTTTACAATTAAATCATTGTATTTTAGCCATACTTATTGAAAATACGAAAGTACGAGTTATGTCTAAAATATATAGAATGTATATACGACCCCTATTCTTAGCTTGAGCTATGTCCTCATAAATTAGAGAGAAAAGAGAAGACATAACTTGAACAGGGTATAAAAGAGCACCTCTACTACAACGATGGAAGAATAAATAATGAATTAATGAGAAGACGATCGTTCCCCAATACTTAGGATCAATTAATCCTAAGTATATCAGATTGTATTCTTCGTGCAAAGAGGGTCAAGGGTGGGAATGAATGGATCAGTGACTCGTCATGTCTCCCCCTATATTTAGGATAAAGTATCCCTAAGTATAGGCATGAATATCAACAAAAGAGGAGACATGTGAGGGATCAAAGAATGAACGGTTGGATCCACTCACCCCCTATACTTAGGATGAAGTGTATCCTAATATAGCAATGATGATTAAGAAGAATGAAAGAAAGAAGTAAAAGAAAAATGAACAGAAAATAATAATAGAAGAAAAGAAGAAAGTAGAAAAGAAGAGAACTAAAGAAAGAGTTTTAGAGGGGCATTATCTTAATCTTCTCATGTTGTTGCGGTTGCGGAGGGGTTTCCATTGCTGATCACTTGAACTACATTGATAACGGCTAAAAAAGTATCATGCTCAAGGTATGGCTTCAGTAGCTGGCCATTGACTACAAACGATTGTCTGTGAGATGACAACTATGATATCAAGATACCTCTGTTGTCACGCACTTCGTTTACAATGGATGGCTCTTTCTATTTACTCTTTAATTTACTCGGGAATATCATCAACTTCTCTTTAAATAACCATACATTTTGCCTAATCTTGAAGGACTTTCGTCTGATGTGCTAGTCGTGTCAGTGTTTAACCTTCTCCTCGTACATCAATCTCTTGTCAAATACATAGTCTCGGAATTCCAGGAGCTTGTTCAGATCCACTTTTCTTTGCTAACCACCTTTCTATGAGTCTAGATTACAAATGTTCACTACCCACAATGATTTATGAATTAATTCAATAGGCAGATGGAAGGCTTTCCATACACAAGATGATAGGGATACATGCCCAAGGGAGACTCGTAAGTAGTCATGTATGCGTAAAGGATGGAGTCCAAGAGTATGGACCAGTTCTTCCTATCTGGCTCTATAAGTTTCTGTAGGATGGTCTTGATTTCTCTGTTTGAAAGCTCGATCAAGCCATTGGTCTGATGATGATAAGTAGATGTGACTCGGTGTTCGATGCCTTAATCCTTTGTTAATATCTTGGCCTCTTTATTGATGAAGTGACTACCCCCGTCTGATATCAGAATCTTTGGTATCATGAATCATGAAATGATATTCTCTTTCAGAACTCGGCAAACTGGACGGCGATCAATGGCTCAGACAGGGATAGCTTCCACCCAACGACTCACATAATAAACGACAAGAAGGATATATTCAATCCTTGATAGTTAAGAAAGGGCCCCATGAAATCAATGCCTCAAGCATCGAATATATCTGAAATCTGAATGAACTTCAAGGGCATCGAGTCTTTAGCTATGAGGGTTCCTCTCATTTTCTGGCAGTCAATGCAGCCTTTGACATATGTTATGGCATCCTTAAATACTGTGGGCCACCAAAGGCCATACTGTAATAATTTTGATGTGTTCGGTCTCAGGGTGGTGTCCACCATATTGGAGTGAGTGACAACACTCAAGGACACTCCGATGTTCCTCTTGAGGGATACACCGATGCCAAATGTAGTTTGCTCATTCCTTGAATAAGAGCAGGTCTTCTGATTAGTAGAAATGGATTTGGAACAAGAACTTGTCTTTTCTGATCTTTGTCCAATCTTGTGGAACTACACCATATCCAAGGTAGTTCAAAATATCGACATACCAAGGGAGGGAATGCATGACAAGAATCGCCTCGTCAGGAGAGGTGTCTGTAATAGGTCCACTGCTCAGTGGAGATTCTTGATGTTTAATTCTGAAGAGGTGATCTGCTATCATGTTTTGAACTCCGAGTTTATCTTTGATTTCCAAGTTGAACTCCTAGAGGAGAAGGATCCATCTCATCAATCTGGGCTTTGCACCCTTCTTGTGTTGTAGATATCGGATATCATAATGGTCAGTATAAATTGTGACTTTAGATCCAAGCAGATAGGATATGAACTTCTCAAGGGCGAAAACCATAGCCATCAACTCTTTCTCAGTTACAATATACTTTCTTTGAGCTTCATCCTGTGTTTTGTTGGCGTAGTGAATGGCATAGGTAATCTTATCTTTTATTTATCCCAAGATAGCCCCAACTACGAATTCTAATGCATCCATCATGATCTCAAAGGGGAGAGACCAATCGGGTGACTGCAAGATGGGAGCCTGAGTGACTAGCTCTTTCAACTGCTTGAATAATTGGAGAACCTTTTGATCAACATTAAACTCAGTCTCCTTACAGAGTAGCTCAGTGGGAGGTCGGGTAATACGACTAAAATCATTGATAAATTGTCTGTAAAAACCAGCATGCCCCAAGAATGACCTCACACCCTTGATATTCTTAAGTGCCAGAAGATTAGCAATAACATCCACCTTTGTTGGGTCAACTTCCATACCATGCCTATAAAATGAGTGGTCCGGTACTATTCCTTCAATGATAAAGAAGTGGCTCTTTTCCCATGATAGCACAAGATTTACTTCGCGACATTCCTAAAGCACACGATCTAGGTGCTCAAGATAAGAATCGAAGTTGTCACCATAGACCGAGAAGTCGTCTATAAACACCTCGAGAAAATGCCAACCATATCGGTGAAAATGGCAAGCATGCACCTCTGAAATGTGGCAGGTGCATTGTACAAACCAAAGGGCATTCTCCTGAAAGTATAAGTGTTGAACGGGCAAGTGAAGGTGGTCTTCTCTTGATCTTCTGGGATGATTGTCACTTGGTTATACCCAAAGTACCCATTAAGAAAATAGAAGAACTCTATATCAACAAATCTTTCTAACACATGATCAATAAAATGGTAAGGGGAAGTGGTCCTTCTTCGCTACAACATTCAGGTAGAGGTAATCCATATACACACGTCACGATGTTTGTACTCGAGTGGAAATTTCCTCTCATCTTTCATTAGTGACTACAGTGATCCTTGATTTTTTCGGAACTACAGGCAAGGGACTCACCCATTTGCAGTCGAAGATAAGATAAATGAATCCCGCATCACATCATTTAGTGATTTCTTTCATGACAGCATCCGCAAATTAGGGTTCAGTTTCTTTGAAATTATCGAGACTGCTTGGCATCATCTTCCAGATAAATGTGATGTAAACACAAGGCAGGATTGATCCCATGGAGGTCGGATACATTCCAACCAAGTGCCTTGCGATTTTTCTCTAGAACCTCAAGCAGCTGAGATTCTTGATCCGGGATCAGCCTGTTGCTGATCAATACCGAATACATCTGCTCTTCACCCGCAAGGAAAGCATACTTGAGGTCTAGTGGAAGCTACTTTAATTTTGATTCTGCGCAAACTTGCTTCACGGACACTTCAAAAAGAGTGTTAGTAGGTGCTTGTTTTGCCAAGATTTTGGAAGTGTTGCTCGCCTCAGTCACTCATGGCTCAACTGACAAGGAGTTGAGCAAATCATCAATGAATTCATCATGGTCGGACTGGCATGAATCTTCTGAATCAAAAAGTCCCATCAGTGAATAGACTCAGTCTCCCAGTTGACATTGGAGCATGTATCGATTGTGCTTCCTAAAGGATTTCCTGCATCCATGTGTCAATCAAAGAGAACTCTGTATCCCTGATTTTTGCAATAATGTCACAGTCTGCTTCATAAGGTGATACTCTGCTTTCAACAAATACGACCTTTAGTTTACTGACCATATCCGTCGTTTCTTTATCGTTGCTAGAGCAAAATGTGATTTTCCTAGGCCTATAGTCAACCAAGGCTTCTGCAATTCGCAAGAATGGCCAACCAAGAATAATTGGAGTCTGGAGTAATGGCGTAGGAGAGTCCATATCAAAGACTACAAAATCAACAGGAAACTACATGTCATACACTATCACAAAAACGTCCTCCAACAGACCTCGGGGTCGCTTGACTAGTCAATTAGGGAACTGAAGGATCATCTTTATAGATTTCAACAGAGCTGGCACGAATTCGTGAAGTAATGATGAGTGCATGAGGTTGATTGAAGATCCACTATTAATAAGAGTTCGCTCAAAGATCTGATCAAAAATCTTGCATCTAATTAAAGGTGCTCCTTTGTATGGCTTCTTTTCTGTAAGATTGCTGATTGTTGCGACTTTAGCCATGATGAGGAAGTGCTTTTCAACTCAGTGAGGTATGTTATTGTGGTTCGACCGACGCTTGTTCGTGCATGCTTCCTTCAAGCCCTTCTTCACAGTGGGCATAAATTCCATGGCTTTCATAAAAAGAAATTCAACAGTCAAGTTTTTAATGATCTCCACAATACCTAGATTAGATAATGCACTTTTTCATTTTCCAATTTTTTTGACTTTTTGATTGCATTAGGAAAAAGAAAATGTAAAGAACTAAAATCGAAAATATTGTTCTTATTTACATCAGTATTCATGTCCACAACATTTTTACACAATCATGCTGCAAAAAGGTGAACAATTTCGACCATGGGGTGGACATCCAAAAACTACAGCCTCCGCTTCGTCGGATGGCGTTGGATTGGCTGCTGGAGCTGACTCCTCCATGGCTGGCATATCTTCACTTAGGCTACAATCATTTTTTTGGTCTTTACATTTTTCTGATTTTGTTGTTCTTTTTTTGGTTAGTGGCGACTAGTTGGCATGATTCCTCCTTCTCCATCATCCGGACATGTGGCTGACACGTCTGACGTAGAAGATGATGATTCACTAGATGAAGCTTTATTCTTCCCTCTCACGATTGCAGGCTGGTGCAAGATCCTATCGCTTTAGAGAGTATTGTACCAAACTAGTCTTCGGTATATCATGGTGGGGGTATTTTTCCTCCAGACCGTTGGATGCTCCCATGCTTCATGAACAGATTCGTGGGTAGCCTGAGAGAAGCTATTAATCTGGGATCGCACCTGGTTGAGAAGACTGAGAGGGTAATATTTGTGGAGGAATGCAGACTTAAGATCCTTCCAGGTCATCACGACCTTCCCTAGATGATTGACCCAGTACAGGGCCTTGTCTTAAAGACTGAAGGGAAACATGGTCATATTGACTACATCTAATGGAATGTTAGGGTAGTGTATGGTTCCACAGATGCGGGCAAACTGCTTCAGGTGAATGTATAGTTCCTCATTAGTGTTCCCATGAAAGGTGGGAAGAAGAGCAAGGAGCTGAGGCTTGAGCAGAAAGTGAGTATGCACCAGTGGAATGTGAATCCATCGGTCCTCTGGTTGTCTCCAGGATTATAAGTATGTTTCAGAGTAGGCTTTGGAACCTTAGGTATGTGTTCATCGTCCTCTCAGTCATCGTGGGGTATTTCATCCTCTCCTCCTCCTCTTGGTTTATTCCTCAAATCATTTAGCATATCTTGAAGTACCATTTGGACTAATGCATCCTCAGTTAACTGTCGTTGTATGGCTTGAATGGATGCGAGCAATTATGCATTCACTTGATTCTGATCTAATGATTGGCCTTGCTCAGTCTGGGGAGGTTGTTGCCCTTTTCCTTTCCTGCCTTGGGGAGCCATCTCATGGTCTGAGTCAGATAACACCAATTCCAGATCAAGATACAGGTTATGACTTCAATCTGCAATATGAAAGGTGTCCCAATCAGACCAACTATAAAAGAAGCTCTAGCTGACTAGAAGAATCTAATATTAAGGTCAATCCCATAGTTGTGAATGGAATATTTTATGTAGACTGTAATCAACCTCCATTCACAACGGATGGTAATGGGACAAGATTGGTCCCGTCTTATTTAAGGAAGTAGAAAGGAAAGAAGACGAGGAGTCTAAAGATCGGTTCACAAGATCTAAACTGGGTTCTCAGGAATCGGCTCCAATTTATTGAAGATGCAAGATTCATGAAATCGATGTTGTGTTGACGGAGTCCCGACTGAACCATCTAGGAGTCGACATCTTAGAGGAACAAGAGAAAGATCGATGAAGAAAGAAAGTTACAATGGTCAACAAGGAATAAAAGAAGTGCAAAACAGTAGAAGGCTCGAAGTGAGCAGGGAATCAAAGAGAAAAGACATGAACAAAATTTGCACAAAGTGTGAGGGATGTCATCTTTGAACCGTAATCTAGATACATACGAACAAAATACAAAATTGGGTTCACCAACTCAACACAATGTGAAGCCATAAGGGATCGGCTATTTTTATCTTTTCAATTTTATGATTGTTCAGGCAAATCTTATTGTGAGTCCTTGTCGATTGACCCAATAGGTGTGTGTGTACTGCTGGAAAAATATCACGTACTTCTTCCACCTCCTTTGTAACATCTGTTTTGCATGCTTATAGGTCCTTGATCTCATGCATGGGGGTCTACTCAGCCAAAGAATAAGAGAGGGAAAGTGTATAGTGGCGAATCCAGTACTTCAGACCGAGCTCACAATGGAATCATACGTGAGCATACAAGGCCCTACTCGGACATGAGATGGTGAGACGGACAGTACTTCAGATAGGATCGGTGTTCCACATAAGGTGGGAACACTATTGTTGACCAAGTCATACTCATCCACATACGTAGAAGTGTTGGTACTTCGCCACACCCAGGAGATAATCAAGGTGCCAGAGAATGGATTTTTTGCTCTAATCCTTATGAATTGCGCCTCACTCTGTCTGGAAGGTACCTAAAAACAATGAGGGCTTTACGAATCCAAAAAAATGAAGTCCATTACAGATTTTAATTATGGTCAAAGTTTATTTAACAGTCCTCAAATTCTTTTTGGTTTTCACTTTTTTGTATTTTTTTCAAATCAATCGGCCTAATGATTTTGTGTATTTTCTTTTGAATCCTAAATGATATAACACAAGGGGAGAAGGCAGAAAAGAAATGCAAGTTGTCACTAAAAAAATCTAACCGTAGCTACTAATGATGCATGCAAGGTTAGAAACACGTACAGTTCTTCTCAGCTCTCTCCATGCGCGATGCAAGACAGAATTGAAATATTTACACTACATGGAGATATGCAATCGATGAAACTGTCCTAAATAATACTTGTTATAATTGAGAAAAATAAAAATACAAACTTCTCAAAAGTAGATCCTAAGTGTCTGATCTTGGGGAATCCTCGGTGCTTGCCACAACGTGTCCTACAAGCGTTCTATGGAATCCCTCATGGCTCGTGGTTCCAAATTCAAAGAAGTATTGTACCAAACTGGTCTTCGGTATATCATGGTGGGGGTATTTTTCCTGCAGACCGTTGGATGCTCCCATGCTTCATGAACAGATTCGTGGGTAGCCTGAGAGAAGCTATTAATCTGGGATCACATCTAGTTGAGAAGACTGAGAGGGTAATATTTGTGGAGGAATGCAGACTTAAGATCCTCACAGGTCATCACGACCTTCTGTAGATGATTGACCCAATACATGGCCTTGTCTTAAAGACTGAAGGGAAACATGGTCATATTGACTACATCTAATGAAATGTTAGGGTAGTGTATGGTTCCACAAACGCGGGCAAACTGCTTCAGGTGAATGTATAGTTCCTCATTAGCGTTCCCATGAAAGGTGGAAAGAAGAGCAAGGAGCTGAGGCTTGAGCTCAAAGTGAGTATGCACCAGTGGAATGTGAATCCATCGATCATCTGGTTGTCTCCAGGATTGTAAGTATGTTTCAGTGTAGGCTTTGGAACCTTAGGTATGTGTTCATCGTCCTCTCAGTCATCGTGGGGTATTTCATCCTCTCCTCCTCCTCTTGGTTTATTCCTCAAATCATTTAGCATATCTTGAAGTACCATTTGGACTAATGCATCCTCAGTTAACTGTTGTCGTATGGCTTGAATGGATGCGAGCAATTATGCATTCACTTGATTCTGATCTAATGATTGGCCTTGCTCAGTCTGGGGAGGTTGTTGCCCTTTTCCTTTCCTGTCTTGGGGAGCCATCTCATGGTCTGAGTCAGATAACACCAATTCCAGATCGAGATACAGGTTATGACTTCAATCTGCAATATGAAAGGTGTCCCAATCAGACCAACTATAAAAGAAGCTCTAGCTGACTAGAAGAATCTAATATTAAGGTCCATCCCATAGTTGTGAATGGAATATTTTATGTAGACTATAATCAACCTCCATTCACAACGGGTGGTAATGGGACAAGATTGGTCCCGGCTTATTTAAGGAAGTAGAAAGGAAAGAAGATGAGGAGTCTAGAGATCGGTTCACAAGATCTAAACTGGGTTCTCAGGAATCGGCTCCAATTTATTGAAGATGCAAGATTCATGAAATCGATGTTGGTGTTGACGGAGTCCCGACTGAACCATCTAGGAGTCGACATCTTAGAGGAACAAGAGAAAGATCGATGAAGAAAGAAAGTTACAATGGTCAGCAGGAATAAAAGAAGTGCAAAACAGTAGAAGGCTCGAAGTGTGCAGGGAATCAAAGAGAAAAGACATGAACAAAATTTGCACAAAGTGTGAGGGATGTCATCTTTGAACCTTAATCTAGATACATACGAACAAAATACAAAATTGGGTTCACCAACTCAACACAATGTCAAGCCATAAGGGATCGGCTATTTTTATCTTTTCAATTTTATGATTGTTCAGGCAAATCTTATTGTGAGTCCTTGTCGATTGACCCAATAGTAGTGTGTGTACTGCTGGAAAAATATCATGTACTTCTTCCACCTCCTTTGTAACATATGTTTTGCATGCTTATAGGTCCTTGATCTCATGCATTGGGGTCTACTCAGCCAAAGAATAAGAGAGGGAAAGCGTATAGTGGCGAATCCAATACTTCGAACCAAGCTCACAATGGAATCACCCGTGAGCATACAAGGCCCTACTCGGACATGAGATGGTGAGACGGACAGTACTTCAGATAGGATCGGTGTTCCACATAAGGTGGGAACATTATTGTTGACCAAGTCATACTCATCCACATACGTAGAAGTGTTGGTACTTCGCCACACCCAGGAGATAATCAAGGTGCCAGAGAATGGATTTTTGGCTCTAATCCTTATGAATTGCGCCTCACTCTGTCTGGAAGGTACCTAAAAACAATGAGGGCTTTACGAACCCAAAACAATGAAGTCCATTACAGATTTTAATTATGGTCAAAGTTTATTTAACAGTCCTCAAATTCTTTTTGGTTTTCACTTTTTTGTATTTTTTCAAATCAATCGGCCTAATGATTTTTTGTATTTTCTTTTGAATCCTAAATGATATAACACAAGGGGAGAAGGCAAAAAAGCAATGCAAGTTGTCACTAAAAAAATCTAACCGTAGCTACTAATGATGCATGCAAGGTTAGAAACACTTACAATTCTTCTCAGCTCTCTCCATGCGCGATGCAAGATAGAATTGAAATATTTACACTACATGGAGATATGCAATCGATGAAACTGTCCTAAATAATACTTGTTATAATCGAGAAAAATAAAAATACAAACTTCTCAAAAGTGGATCCTAAGTGTCTGATCTTGGGGAATCCTCGTTGCTCGCCACAACGAGTCCTACAAGCATTCTATGGAATCCCTCATGGCTCGTGGTTCCAAATTCAAGAAATTTGCGATGATTTATTTAACTAAATCTAAGCATATATCACCATAGATACATGCTTCTATTAGGTGTTTTGACCTAGCTACCAATGTAAGCAAGCCTCGATCTACGAGCTCCAATCACATAAAATAAATGAAAATAAAGGAGGAAATCTCAAAACTTGAGAAACAAAATAAAATAAAGGTGAAAAACATGAAAATCATGACGAGCCCCTCAGGTGAACAATCATCCGGGCAATGGACCTCGTTAGATAGAGTAGTGTCCAAGTCCAAAATATTTCAAATTACTTACCAAAAATAAATGAATGGCATTCTCCTCACAAAAATAAAATCTAAGCTAGAATCTATGCTACAAGGCTCCTTACTTTGTTTGTTGCCTCTCCTACTTGCCAGGGAAAGAAGGGCAGTCTCCACCAAGCTTGGCTGCATCGACCTCCTATGAAGTCGTCCTTGCGTAGTGGGCCCTCACATCAAACACAACAAAGAGATGTATTAGCACATATAATAAAAAATTAACAAATAAATGTAAATAAATAAAAATAGTTATGTGAAGATAAATATGTCCAAAAAGATGATACACTCAGTTGCTTCCCCGACAACGACAACATTTAATCAGCCCAAAAATGTCTGTGGAACTGTCTTGTGGTCCACGCAAGACGGAACCACTAAGTCGTTGTGTGATGACAACTCTAGAAGATCAACTGACTAAGCAATAATTAACCCACATAATAATAGAATGAATTAATAAAAGCAAGTATGTGAATCAAAATTTATTATACCCTGCAAACAAGTGTATAGTGGACAAGCACGTAGGGGTCGAACACAGGAAGACAAGTCGGTGTAGCAGGCATATTATTTATGAATAATGAATGAATGAATAATAATCATATATTTTGTACAATATTCCTTAATTAAGTAATTAATGATTTTATGGGTCTTTAAATAAAATATTAATTAATTAATTTTTTATTATTATGTAATTTTTTATTTGAACTTATTTATTATATTTTTATTTATATTTTTATGATTTTATTTGTATTATTTTTATAATTTTCTAATTTTTATTTTGTTTTTATTTTAATTACATAGTATGGGTATATATATTTACAACTATAAATGTAATATGTACAATATAAGTCTTACATAATAAATATACAAAAATAAGAAAATATTAATAAGTATAGACTTGTTTATATATTTATATTTTTATTTAGGTTTTAGAAAGGACTATAAGCATTTATAAGAATTAATAATAACATTATTACTATTACTATTAAGTATATATTGTAACATAATAAAATATTGGGGTGTATGATTACAAATATAGCTAAATACAATCAAAAATTGCATAATCAAATCATTTTATGTTTTTTATCTTTTTCGAATTTTTTTATTTTTCAGTATTTTTATACTAATTTCTAGGTATTTTTAAAGTTCAAAATATCCCAAAAAAGAGATTAAATAAATATTTTGAATTGTTTTGAGATTAAAAAATACCAAATAGGTTCAAAAATTCTCAAAACTAATTTTAATATAAACTAATATGTATAAATAAAATTACAGAATAGAAATATTTTTAAATTTTTGAAGATCTTTTATATTTTAAGGATTTTGAATCTTTTTATTTTTATCAATTTCTTTTTATATATTTAGGGATTTTTGGTGGTGGGGTACTAAATACTATAAAAATCATATACTGATTCTTTTGGATTTTTAAATGCATTTTATATTTTTTGGAATTTTTTAAGGAAACAGATAATAAAATGTGTTATTTTATTTTTAATAAATAGGAAAATTGCCTAAAATGCAAAACAAAAATTATGAATGGTCAAGCTAGCAAGCACATTAGTCTATTTTTTCATGAGTTTTGGAGCATGGATAATAATTTTAGAAAATAGTACTCAAACACAAAAAATACTTGAATTGGTAGGGGTATACTTGCACCTAAAATAAAAAACACAGAGCACTATGCAAAATACCCAGAAATATGACGCGTCTATACAGATTTTATGCACTAATTCGAAATTACAAAAATCAGGGGTTTATCCCTACAAATTGCCTACCACGTGCGGTCACCCACGTGAGGTGAGCTAGCACAGATCCTTAAGCAAATAACATTAACAAGAGGAGGGTCCATGCAATTTTCACATATTTATTTACACTGTATTTTTTATTTATAAAACTGAACGAAAATATACAAAAATTCAAGGGGTTTGATGAAATTTAACCCTTACACGTGTATCATCTAATGATTGAGAGATCCTCACTTAAGTGAATCCGATGGTTGACGACGCGCATCGCTTCGATCCGATCTGACGGCGGATATAGAATCTAGCATTTGGGCATCATTGGACAACTCAGAGGGCATCAGCAAGAACTCGAAAGAACTACAAAGCACAATTTCTTCGATCGTGAAGATCTCGTACCTCCGAGCTCATCCCGTGCTACTGAAGGGTTATACATGTTGTTGATGAAGATCTGCCGCTGCTTGCACCTTTAGATGGATATGTGCCTTGTTGTGGAGAGGCCTGGAACTCTCGAAGGAATGGGGAACCTGGGAGGTAGTACGGGTCCAAAATCGACCCTTCGGGGGTCCATTCGCCTGTTGACATAGAGAGGAAAGTTAAGGGCCTTGAGGCGAATCGCCTCTAGCCCTTTTGAAGTTATTGCGCCAGGAAAATGAACGGGATGCGGGGCTCTGGCGAACGGCTGAGATGGAGCTCCAATTCGCTGATCCACGAGGGATCAGGTCAGATCAAGAAGTGGAAGGGATGCGGTGCAGCAGGCGATGACGAAGAAAATGGGCATGGTCGGTGGGTCGGAATATGGTCGGTTCACGGTGAAACAAGGTTGGAGCAAGAGCTCCAACAATTGATGTTTTTGGAATTTTAACTAATAAAAAGATTTAATTACGAAATAAAATGCAGGAATGGGTTAACTAAGACTAAATCTACCTAAAATCGGATTAAATAGGTACAGCTCATACTTGGAAACCAGAGAGCAGAGGCCTCACTGGAACGACACCTTGGACCTCCTCCTCTCCTCTTTGCTCCGCCTTGAACCTTGGGGATGTTCTCTCTGTCACCGAGAACACACACATGCACAAGGCAATGGGATTTGGGGCTCGAAGAGGAATCAAAGAATGAAAATGGGTTCTTATATGTAGACAAGGGTTAGGGCTAATTTTAATCAAGATTATTTCGTGGCTCAATGGAGATCAATGGAATATGATGAAGGAGCATGAAGGACAACTATGATGGTAGTAGAATCAAAAAAGGGCTCAAGGCGATTTGGTGATCATGACAGACTAGAAAATTAGATGAAGTGAAGTGCTCGTGGTTCTGACAAGAGTCAGAGAGGAAGTACAGTTGACTCAAGTCAACTTTTGGGACATTCCAGTTGGTCCAGGTGGACCAACTAGAAAAAAGGTATAATAAAATAACCGTAAAATCAATAAATAATTTATTAATTTTAGACTATAAAATAAGAAATGTTTATTATTTTATGTAGTATTTTATTCACATTTTTATTTATTTTTATGAGGTTATTTATTACAAGTTATTATTTAGATGTATTATCTTATGTATATTTACATATATATATATAATGTATTTTATTTTTATTTTGTATTTTAGATTTTATTATTTTATATACTAGTTATAACTTAATTAAGTAAATATAGATATATTTTATTTTTCTGAAGTTATTTGTACACTTAAATAAATGCATGGATTAATTACATAAGTATATGTAAAGAGTATTCATCTATTTATTTTGTATACTACTTTATTTTATTTCACTTTTTATGATTTTATTACATTCTAAAAATGTACAGATACTATAAATAATATTTACAAAATTATAAATATATAAAAGTATGAAGATATAAATAATAAATAGAATGAATATTTAATTCAAGTATATTATGCAATAGTGGTCCAAAACCTAACTTTTGCACATTGAGTCCAAATCAAATGAAACCACCTTCATTAAATAGAAAATAAAAAGTTAAACAATTAAAGGTGATTTTGATACATTTTGAGTTTTTATGGAGAAGATATGGGCCTGGGAAATTTAAGTTTTGGAATTCTATTCTGAGTATAGAATGCACAATGTGCATTATTTTTATATGAAATAAATTTTGTATTTTTCTATGTATGTTGTCTACAACTTTCATGTACAAAGTTTATTGATTTGATGAATAAATGGTAAAGAATAAAATAGGTCCCCAAAATGAATTATGGAAGAATAAAAATGAGGGTTTCTTTTATTTTCTGGTCCTCATCTCCTTCTACTTTATTCTTTGTCGACTAATCATCATGATGTTTAGGTTTCAGGGTTGATGGTCATAAAATACCTTTGGTATTTTATTTCTTTTTTTGTATTATTTTATTTTAGCTTTAAATACAGTATTCTTATGCAACATTTATACAATAAACAAGATGTGATAATGTGTGCAAAATAAGGATACATGCATTAATCTAGGGTTTAAATGGCAAAATGAAAGAATAAAGGTGATTAAATGGAGATTCATCACTACCCACTCTCTCCAACACTTGTGGTCATCCAAATAGGGTTTTTGGAGACTGCAATCGTCACCGTGTTGCCGTCATGCTGTTGAAATGATTGCATGTAGATCTTCATCTTCTTCGGCATCTCGTGCTCTTGAAAGTCACCAGATTTTGTACAACAAAATCAGGAGATTCTTTGCTCGGATCGTCGACTTGGATTGTGGGAAGCATGCATCCACAAGTGCTCTCTCGTCAGATCAAACTTGAGACAAGAGGCATATTCCTTTAGAGGCTTTGAGATCATGGACACGCTTCAAGAGGTAAACCATATACTCATGTGATCATGATGAAACAACATGAGAATTCTTGCCATGCCATGTGGTTTCATAGTTCTTTTTTTTAAATTCTATTGCACCATCGACTAGTATGACTAGTAGACCTGGATCAAATACAATTCAATCTCCACAGTTCCATGATGCGCAATATGTAATCCCTTCCTTCACGAGGAATACGTTGGAACCTCGAATCTATTCCATTTCTTCTCAAGAAAGATTTTGAAGTTCGGTTTATAATAAATGTGCATCCATTGGAAACGATAAGAAGGTATATGAAATGGGAAAGTTTGTACCAGAGCATGACCTATTTAGTCTTCCTATAATAAGTTCTAATAAATCAATGGATGCAGTTTTTAAGTACTCTTTGTGTTATTTATCTAACTATAATTTATGGCACATGAGAATGGATTATCCAAAAAATTCAAAGATGGATCAAATGATTGAATTAGATCTTTTGCCTAACATTACGAGTGTAAGGACATTACCAAGTGAACATTGTTTGGCAGATAAAATGACGAAAAAAAACTCCTCTCGATAAGATTTCAGTCAAAGAAATTATTATGCTTGATCCATTCAGATATATGTGGACCATTAAGTGCCAACCCACATAGAAATAAGAAGTAATTCATAACATTCATTGATGATTACTCGAGATTCACTTATGTCTATTTCTTATGAAGGAAAGCAGAATCCTTTGAAATATTTAAGAGATAAAAGATAGAAGTAGAGATAAATTGGGAAAATGAAATAAGACTCTAAGAATTGATAGAGGGGGAGAATATACCTCGGATGAATTTAAGGAGTACTACATTCAAGTGGACATTTGTAGGACACTACGATGTCTTACACGCAACAACAAAATATTATAGCTAAAAGAAAGAATAGAACACTAATGAATGCAGTAATGTGTATATTTTTATACTCAGGTCTCTCAAAGTAATTTTGGGGAGAAGCACTGGTGACCGCTAACTATATACAAAATAGGCTTTCCACCAAGTCTGTAGAATCAAGGCCATATGAAGGTTGGGATGACATGAAACCCGAGTTGGGTCATCTTTGAAAATGAGGATTGTTGCACATGTCATTGTACCAAGTCAGCTTATAGACAAGCTAAACTTCAAGATATTAAAGTGCAAATTTATTGGATATAGTGAATATTCTAAAGGATATACGTTCTTCCATTAATTAAAGATCTGATCAAAAGTCATGATGCCACCTTCCTTGAATAATCAAGAGAAGGAGCATGAAATAGAAAAATGAGATCCTCCTATTGGTCCTATAGGACAATGAAACAACTTAGAGATAAGATAGGAATTAGTATATGATATCCACACAAACAGAATGAACATATACTTAATGATTATCCTTTAATGGAAGAGGTGTACCAACACAACCCATGAGTATAATCGACAATAAGAACCCATAACACATCCCACATGGATGGAAGATTATAATTTCTATGGATGCGAGACATCATGTTATACCGTAGACAAGGATGGAGTCGATTGTATAGATCCCCTATCCTTTGATGACACAATGGCTTTGAATGAGTTGGAATCATGGATGGCCGCTAGGAGGGATGAGTTGGACTCAATTGAATGAAACGGTGTATGGAAGTTATGTCATTTGTCAGAAGGTAGACAATCCATAGGACGTAATTGGATATTCAAGAAAAAGTACCAAGTCGAAGGTATTATTGATAAATACAAAGTAAGATTAGTTGGCAATAGTTATACTTAACAAGCTGGAATAGACTTCTAGTAAACCTACTCTCTGATTGCTAAGTTTGCATCAATTCATATGATCTTCGTTATAGTCGTATATAAGAATTTAGAATTATTCCAAATACTTGTGAAGACATCCTTCTTTAATGGAGAACTAAGAGATGAGATAAATATGTGACAACATGTTGCATTTCTAATGAAAGATAAGAAGAAAATGGTTTTAAAAAAATAAGTCATTGTATAGCTTAAAACATTCTTACGGCAATGGTATCTTAACTTTCATGAGAAATTTATCCAATTTGGATTTGTTGTGAATAAGTTGGATAGTTGAGTATACATCATGAAGAGTAGGAGCAACTTTGCTATCATGTCATTTTATGTAGATAACATTCTAGTTGTAAGTAATGTCATAGGTATGCTTAACGAGATTAGAAAAATGAGTAATAAATTTGAGATGGACATGGATGAAAATTTATATTTTCTAGGAATTCAAATTTCAAAGGACAAAGATTCAAGGACATTGACTCATAGTCAAGAAAAATACTTACATATTGTATTCAAAACATTTGGAATACATTGGAAAGAGACTTAGTAAGAGTCAATGTCCTGGAAAGGGATATAATGATTTAGATGTTCCATATGCACAAGCGGTAAGAAATTTGATGTATGCGATGATGTGCACTCGATCTGACTTGACCTATCCAGTTAACATAGTAGATATCAAAATAATTCTGAACCATCACAGTAGATATCAAAATAATTCTGAGGTATCACAATGGAAAGTTGTAAAAAGTAGACTTTGATATCGAAAAGGAATTGTACATCTGCAACTAGTATATCAAGTTGAATCACTTGAGGAAGTAGGATACTATGATGCAATTTCAGAGGAAATGTGGATGACAAAAAATATACTTTAGGTTACATTTTTCATGTTTTGTGGAGCAACCACTTCTTGAGGCAGCACGAAATAAGGATGGTATCTAAGCATACATAGGAAGTAGAATACATTGCATGTAGTATGGCCACCACTCACGCAATTTGAATTAAATGCTTTCTAAAAAACTTAAGCCTAGAATTGATCAATGAATCATTTGAAATGTATTGTGATAATCGCGTTGCAATAATCTTGATCAATAGTGGGACTAATAGTTCTAAGGGAAAGCATTGTAATACACTATCATTACATACAAGATATAGTAGCAAAGCAAGAAATTACGATAACATATATGCATGCAAGTGATATACTAGTCAATTCTCTAACTAAGAGAATAACAACATGTACATACATCAAACACGTTGGTCTGATGGGACTCGAGAATATACGAGTCAATGATGAGGTTTTCATGTATAATGAGCTTTACTAAGTACATCTCCATGTGTACACTACACGAATAGTTGGAGTATAGAATTTTTTGATGGCTTTGGTCAAATGGTAGATGTTTGAATATGCCAAAGTTGACCTCCAGCTGAAACTTTATCTGATAGTTGCACGAGTCAATTGTTGCACAAAGGTCGAGTCTGATGTGAGACCTGCGTAACTCAAGCGTAGGAGGTGAGGGGTGGACTACACGAGGGGATTCATGCCTAAAAAAGGACCTCCATCGGGAGGGGAATGATAATTGATCCCAATCTCGCTAAGGGGAGCCCTCACACATATCTCCCTTTCTCTCTCGTTCTCTCTCTTTCTCTAGAAGGTATTCGACAGCATACCTTTGATCAAAAAAGAATTACGTCCATTGTCTAATTTAACCATCCATCCATTTCTAAATAGATTGAAATCAGCTAAACTATTATACATCCCTGCAACGACAACAAGATGCTTAGAATAAACTAACCCATCAAGCTCATCATAAAAAATACCTAAGAAATCAACATCTGCAATATTATCAATAAGGATGAGTGTAGAAGATAATATCGCTCTTAAAATCCTAAATAAGATGATAAACTTGAGCAATCAAATCTTCATACTCTGAACGAGGGAAATAGGAATCTTTAATGGACAACTCGCACAACTCTAATGTGCACAGGTCGGATGACCAAGCTTCTGCCAACAAATGTCCTCTACATGACATGACTTGCCATAATACTAGGATGTACCCCGCGCTTCACAGCGGAATAAAATTGAGTTGATATAATTAAAAAAATAAGTTCTATTGTTTTCTTTTAAACCTTAAAAAATGATAAATATAAAGTTTACGTGTTATGAAAAGATTTAATTAAAATTTTTGAGGGAAAAAATAAATACCATGTATTTATGCTTTAAATGAAATAAGTACATATAAGACAATTGCATATAACAACTACAATTAAAGTATAAAGGAATATTGAATTACTACAATTATATAGCAAGAAAATTTTATTAAACATAATTATACAGCTACACAGAGTTGGTTTAATACCGACTTATATTTTAGCTGTTGTTTTCTTGTAACGAAAATTTGAATAAGTTGATAAGAAATCGTAAGTTAAATAATAGAAGTAAAAATAAATACATTTATAGAAATTATATGTATTTTCCTTGCAATTGATTAGAAGCAAATGTTAAACATCATAAATAAAAAAGATAAGAAAAAGATTAAAAAAGAGAAGTTTCCTTTTTTCCATTAATATCGCATATCTGTGATAAATAAAACTTTAAAGATTAGTATAACTATATTATATGCATATATTTCATAATTTAATTTTAAAAAGTTTATTATTTTCTACATACAATGTAAAACGATACTTAATTGGTGAATTATCTGATATTTGAAGTTGATGAACAAACATGTTGTAAAGCGGTCAACCAACGTTGAATCCCATAAAAAAAGGTGAGAAATTAGAAAACTAAATTATAGAAATATGTGAAAAAATAATCTAATAGAAAAACCTTCAATTGGAATATCATGCACATGCATCGAATCCATGTTATCCCATGTGTGTGTGTGTATATATATATATATATATATATATATATATATATATATATGTTTATGAAGAACTCGTATGATAATATTGAACAAATGAAGGTTCTTTCTGTAGAAGAAGTAGTTTGAAAAATTATAATTGTTACATTTTTCGAAGAATATCATCATTGCCTCTCTTAAGTCATTTGAGGAAGCATATAGACGCCCTGAATTTATTATTAATAGCTAAACTAAATTGATTGCAAAATATCATCGATACAATATTTGCATATTCAAATAAACACACGATGAAGTTAATATTAATTGCCATAATTAAAAGCAATACAACGATATTAATGGTATGAACTTCAACAAAGGAAATAGAATCTACATCTATAATATTCAATGCTATTGTAGATCTAAAATAAAATCCAAACACATAGTGGATTAGAAAATAATACCAACGATTAAAAGTCGTTATCTGTGCATAACTTTGACTTTAAAGAGGAAATTGGGGAAGTTTGTGCAAGATATTATCAATACAACACAAACAACGGCAATCACAACAAATCATTATTTTTAATTTAAAATGATTCAAACAAAATTTCGAAGAATGGTAAAAAGTAACAACCCACATGTTAGCTGGAATCATCTATTTATATATATTAGTTTCTAAAGTTGAATCTCTCTTAGTGTCTTCATTCATCAAATAAATAAACATAGAAGTCCCCCCCCCCATAGAAGTTACTTAAAAATATAAACTCTTCTGATAAAGAAGTTAACTATTTCAAAAAAGAAGTTATTTAAAAAAACTGATATGCTAATACATATAGTATATGAAAAAACTAAATATGCAAACGGATAAAAAGAAAGCATACTTCCCAACATGAAGAAAAAAATGACGAAGCATTCTCCCACTTTAAGTTGGGTCGACTATATAGATTCTTGCTCAAATCCATGTTGAAAGGTTCGACTATTTATATGCAGGTTGTCGGCTATCTAATGACCCCATCGAGGAGGGATTTGAACCCTAATCTTTTGGGTAGTAGGTACACTACACTACCTTCGGGTAATTGGAGTGGATGCAATATAACAAAATTTTGCATGCAAATTTTACATGGTATTAGGAGCCAACCAACAATAAATTCTTCTAAGTAAAAAGTTATGGTAAAAGATGATATCTAAAAGCGGATAGTATAGAAGAAATAATTGAAATTAAAAAAAAGTAAGTAACGAACATCAACCTCACATAAATTTACCAAAATATTATAAGGATACGAAAGGAACTTAATTATTAGAAGTAATATCTTTTAATGGAGATGTTACTTCTAAGAACAAAGACATATACTATAGAAAGAATCAATTATGCAAATGGACAATATATAAATCATACTTCCTATAAAAATATGAAACGACGATGGAGTGGAATATGTATACTTATAGATGTTGTATACACATGTTCAATTTAATGTGAAAAATCTACATTATATAATGAAGAACACTTTGCATAAATTGAGAAATTCTCGAAGAAACCTAGATAGGGAAATGTACGGAGCCAATGAACATAGTTTCTTTGCAAAATAATGTTCAATATCAATCAATAAAAAGATAGAATCGAAGAAATGTAGAGGTGTGACTTTTGAACTACAGCAGCGGATAACTTCAAACTATCGATTTTGAACTACTGCGGGAAATGATGTAGCTTAAGAATTAAAATCGGTTAATGAAATTATATAAAACAGAAAGAGAAACATGGAGGTATACCTCACCAGGGATGAAACTCCCACAAGATGTTTGTAAGAAAATACCTAAGAAAAAATAATAGCAATGAAAAAATAATAGCGATGATTATTAAAGCTAATTGATACAACAAAACCTTGATCTTAAAAGAGGAAAATGGGAAATATGATGCAAATATTATCGATACTACACAACACCTACTACTACATCGTATATGTTTACTACTATATCATATATGTTTCTTTGGATAAAAATGAACCCAACACAATTTTCAAATATGCGACCAAACCTCGTTACCCTTTCTTCTTCATGGCAGAAAACACAACCACCTCTAATCTCTTTCCCAATCCTACTCCTCTATCCTCTCCTTCTTCGATGTTCGATACAACCCAAACCCTAATGAAGTCCTCACATTATTCTCTCCTTTGTTACGGATTAAATTACCTTGTTGCCAACTTCGATCAAGATAAATATATCATCTGAAAAAGAAATCGAAACTAAACAAAATCACCACAAAATTTAAACATATACCACTCCTTATCACCGAGCTAATTTACCCCAAAAGCATATTAGAGCCCTCAACAAATCTTATCTTCTTCGATATCATGAACAAAAAAATTTGAAACAGTCACCTCCATAATCCCTACTTCATGCCATCAAATCCATACCTAACCGCCATCTTCAACCAATCGTATATACTGGAAGCCAAACCAACTATAGTAGAACCATCACCCCATTATGAAAGCCCAAAAAAGTTACGATCAACCCTCCTCATTCCTCCTGAAATGGAAATCAACTATAGTCGTACCACCACCCCAACCTAGAGAAAAGATCTTAAATCATCAGAGTGATGGAAGAAGGAAAAAAATCCCCAGAGCGTTGCAGAAAGAGAAGGAAGATTAAATCGCCGGGAACAATCGGTAAAGTAGGGCATGGAACCTGAACTAACCATAGTCGAACCACTACCCAAATCCAGAGAAAAGAGCTCATATCGTCAGATCTTACCATTATCGGCAGTGAATCTGGTGTCCGATCTACCAAAGAACGACCTAGGAGGAGGAAACGTTGGCGATGGAATGACTGCAGGAAGAAAAGGAAAATGATCAATTAATTGAAATAATGTATATTCAAAGACATGTGTATGTCTGGGCTTTATCGGTACTTTACTGACGAAGAAGTTGTGCCCGTAGTCGAATCATTCCTCACCATCTCTCTGGAGGGGGGTCCCGCTTACGTATACATATCTAGTATGAATTCCATTTCAGGAAATAATCCTCAAGTGTATGTATATTCTTATGCACAGGCTTGTATTTCCATGAGTTGCTCGAAATGCCGCAAAGTGATAGAAGGCAATATCACGATGATATATGTATATGTCTTAGTCATCTCTTTGGAAAGAAGTATAGGGAGATCCTTTAAGTAATATCAAATATAAGGGGTCGAGTTTATAATTATGCAGAAATTTAAAGACCAAGATTTCAGTTCTGCAATAACCACTCCCGCAAATCATCTCTGTACGATTCCATCATCAAGCAATGGTAGAAGAGTTGGTAATGTATTAGTGTTTCATCTGGACGTTGTAGAACTGCAAAAGATCCAAGGAGCAGTTCTGACTCCCAATGGTAGGAAGGAGCAGAGCACTAAAATGTTGAATTGTCTCTCATTCGCTTATCGATTAAGAAGGGCATTGGTTCTTACTTTCCTTTCTTATGTTTTGTAATGCATACAAATTATAGTGTAATTGTAATCCCGTATTTTTTACTGCTCTTCTGAGTTGTTCTTGCACCGTCAAGACCATGGCTCTGTTGTAAATAAGATTACCAGTTCATACATTAAACAGTATAATATCGGATCCAAATGAATTAACAGAGAAACGATACAGATTAAAATCATATTAATCATATGTTTCCCAATCATTATCCGATTAGTCAATGTAAACAGGAACCGATTAAAAGAACAGAAACAAAAACACGGGCATGATCCAGAAAGAGTAAAGCAATAAACGTATTGCGGCAAGCAAAATAAAACAGAGATCAGTTTAGAAGTCACCGAAGCGTCCATGAAAATGGACTGTCCTTAGAGAAGATATCGCCCCCACAATACCGGTGCGTAGGGTACTGGCGATCCGCTCCCAGGATACGACGGTTCACGATCGTCGTCGACGCACACCAACGGGATCGTCCTCGATTGTACCTCAGAGAACTGCAGCCGAGAGAGGAGAAGAGGAAGACGTTCGTCCGCGAGAGGAAGAACCAAAGAGAGACGGCGTGAGAGAGTTTTTTTTCTTGCGAGTGAAGAAAAACCGAGTCGAGTGAGGGATATAAATAGAGGGGCTCGCGTCCTAAAAACGCGACCTTTGGTTTCCAAAGAATGCGACCTTTGGTTTCCAAAAGATGTGATCTTTGGTTTCCAAAAGATGCGTCCCGAAGACGCATCCTTTCGGATCCCAAAAAACGCGCCCATAATGGCGAGTTGAATTCCCATTTAAGTCGACTTACCAAATTAATCGTGTGATTAATTTAATCGACTTACCAAATGAAATCTACAGCAAAAGTATCGAGATCCGAGATCCGAATTGACTCTCCCGAGCCCGAGCCCGAGCCCGAGCCCGAGTCCGAACCTGAGACGGAGACGGAGCGGAGCGCGCGCGCGCGCGCGTGTGATCCTCCATTCCTCCTCTCTACTATTGCTACAAGAGCTTGGGGTGTGGACTCATATTTAAGTCCACCAAAAAGTTTAGTTCTCCCCGGTGTGGGACTAAACTTCCACCCAAACTCCCATATTTCAAATTTGGGAATTCCCAACTTTCCCTCCAAACCATTTGGTTTCCCAATTGAAACCAAATTAAATGCCAATTGTAATTACATAGACTTTACAATTAAAGTCTAAATACAACTTTGAATACAACAATCCCCCACGAATTCACCAATTTGAAAAAGAGATTCAAAAGGATTTAAAAGACTTCTTTCGGTTGCCCACACTTTGCTTTCAGTAAAGGTACCTTCCGGTTTGAACCTCTACCTGAGTTTACTACTTTCACTTTAACATGAACGAAGTGAACTACGTCTTGAACTTCAGACCTTAGTGTTAAAGTATACGGTAGAAACAACAAAGCGTTGTTCTTGGTACAATCTTCAGGGTTGGTGCTCTTAAAGGCCATGCACTCTTATCCTGTTTCATGAGTGTGTTCAGGAAAGACCCTCTTCCTTTAACTGCGGCCCACAGTAACACTCACATAGGTGGCGTTCTCCAAGGATGCACTGCTAACATCCTGCCCAAAGGCTTGAACCCATTCAGAGCCTATCCTCTTCCTAAACTTGCAGCTTAAATGGCACTCAGGCTTCCAGGGATAAGACACTCATGCTTACGCATTAAAATTACAGTGCCAACCAGTTCTCCAAACAGCTTGTTATTACCACATTGAACCTACTTTGTGGGATCTCCACTCAGTTAGGTTGGGTTGCTAGTGTAGAGGAACTCCCAATGGGTCTCAGTCCCATCCCAAGCCTAGACTTTAGGACTAAAGATCTATCAAGTCCCTTAGTCAATGGATCTGCCGTGTTGTCTTTGGATCCAACAAAATCCACAGCCAACACTCCTCGAGACACCAAATCCCTTAACGTCTTAAGTCTGATTTGTATATGTCTCCTTGTTTTCTGGTTGAACTTTGAACTCTTGATCTTTGCAATTGTGGTCATATTATCACAATGTACCGAGATCGCAGGAACAGGCTGACCTACCATGGGAATTTCAGACAGAAGTTCCCTTAGCCATTCAGCCTCAATTCCAGAGGTGTCCAAAGCACACAGCTCGGCCTCAAAAGTGGATCGAGTTAGAATGGTCTGTTTCACAGACCTCCAGGAGACTGCACCGCCTCCAAGGGTAAATACATACCCTGTAACACCATTACTCCCAGACTCTTCTATTTTCCCTATCCAGCTTGCATCACTGTATCCTTCTAGTACAGATGGATGTCTACCATAATGCAAACTAAGAGAAATAGTTCCCTTCAAGTACTTCAGTACTCGATCCAGAGCCTCCCAGTGAGTACGGTCAGGACAGCTAGTGTATCTACTCAGCTTTACAACCGAGAATGAAATATCAGGTCTCGTGCAATTTGCAAGATACATTAAACTTCCTATCACTTGTGAATACCTTAGCTGGGCTACAGGTACTTCACTTTTATTCTTAAATAGCATTTTGGATGAATCAAAAGGAGTGCTTACAGCTTTGCAATCTTTATATCCAAATTTCTCAAGTACCTTCTCAACATAGTGAGATTGAGAAACTACAATCCCATCAACTGACCTTGTCAGTTTGAGACCCAAGATCACATCAGCAACACCCATGTCCTTCATCTCAAACTTGCTACTCAAGAATGCCTTAGTCTCATTAATAATCCTCATATGTGATCCGAACAACAATATGTCATCAACATATAGGCACAAGACAATACACTCATCACCTTTCACCTTGGAATAAACGCATTTGTCGGATTCATGAACCTTAAAGCCATATGACAAAATAGTCTTGTCAAATTTTTCATGCCACTACTTTGGTGCTTGTTTCAATCCGTAAAGGGATTTGCCAAGCTTGCAAACCTTTCCCTCATTCCCAGGAGTCACAAGCCCATCAGGTTGATCCATATAGATCTCTTCCTCAAGATCGCCATGCAAGAAGGCGGTCTTCACATCCATTTGGTGGATAGAGAGATCATATACAGATGCCAATGCTATGAGCATCCGGATTGTGGTCATCCTAGTCACAGGGGAATAGGTATCAAAATAATTGATACCTTCCTTTTGCCTAAAGCCCTTGGCAACTAATCTGGCTTTGTACTTTTCAATTGATCCGTCAAGTCTAAGCTTTCTCTTAAACACCCACTTGCACCCAATGGTAGAGCACCCTTTGGGTAAATCAACCAACTCCCAAGTTCCATTAGCCATAATGGAATCCATCTCAGATTTGATGGCTTCCTTCCATTGTTTTGCTTCAGATGAAGCCATGGCTTCCTTGTAACTTGGTGGATCACCCTCGATTTGGTAGACAACAAAGTCACTACCCAGATCCTTGGCTATCCGAGGTCTTTTACTCCTCCTTGGCTCGTTCTCTTCAGAAAGATCATTGGGTTCAGGTTGAGTCTCAACCCCCACATTCGATATCCTTTCCACTTGTTCTGGAATAGATCCTGATGTGGAGGCGCCCTCAATGGTCAGATTCTGAGGAATCCCAGTCTTTAATGGAAAGACATCCTTAAAGAAGGTAGCATCACGGAGTTCAACAATAGTGTTGACATCTATGCCCGGTATCTCGAACCGAATTACCAAGAACCTATATGCATAGCTATTTTCTAGGTAACCTAAGAAGACCGCATCAACAGTTTTAGGACCAAGTTTCTTTCTCTTGTGTTCTGGGACTAAAACCTTAGCGAGACAGCCCCACACTTTGAGATATCTTAAACTCGGTTTCCTATTTCTCCAAAGTTCAAAGGGACACTTTTCCATATGTCTTGGAGGCACCCTATTCAGAATATGGCAAGCCGTATTCAAGGCTTCTCCCCACATATAGGTTGGAAGTCCAGAACTCTGTAGGAGAGCATTGATCATGTCAGTTAAGGTTCTATTTTTCCGTTCCGCTATCCCATTTGATTGCGGTGAATATGGGGCCGTAACTTCATGAACTATGCCAAAAGATTTGCATTGTTCATCAAATAAGTTAGAGGTATATTCACCTCCTCTATCTGACCTAAGGCGTTTAAGCACTTTTCCGGTTTGTGTCTCAGCCTCATTCTTAAAGATAAGAAATTTCTCTAAGGCTTCATCCTTGGTTTTCATTAGATATACATAGCAGTATCTACTTCCATCATCTATAAAGGTGATAAAGTATTTCTTATTGTCTCGGGTCAACACACCATTAAACTCACAGATATCCGTGTGCACTAGATCCAAGATCTCACTATCTCTAGAGACAGACTGAAAAGACTTCCTAGGTGTCTTTGCTTGCACACATATCTCACATTTTTGAATTTTATCAATTGTGTGTTTAGGGATCAATTCTAAATTCATCATCCTTTTAATCGAATTTAGATTTACATGACCCAATCTACCATGCTACAGATCACAAGATTCAAGATTATTCACAACTTGAGACACAGAACTAGAACATTCAGCATTCAAAACATTCAATTCATTAATGTTTACTGAATCACATCTAATTCTAAATAACAAATCAAAGTCAGCCAAATAGCCTTTACCATAAAAGACACCATGTCTCAGAATAACAACTTTATTACATTTAAAGTTTAATTCAAAACCATTTCTAACTAAGATAGAGCCGGATAAAACATTCTTCTTAATGTCAGGAACATGCAGCACCCTGTGCAACGTCCAGACACGTCCAGAGAAGAACCTCAAGTTGACTTGTCCTGACCCTAGCACCCTGGCCGCAGAATCGTTCCCCATCTTCACAGTCCCACCGTTGCAGGTCTAATAAGAAGAAAACAATGTTCTGTCAGAACATATGTTCACATTGGCTCCCGTATCCACGAGCCACTCATTTGGATCATGGATATGGTATAGTTCAGGTTTTACAGAGACATACCCCTCGCTAGCCCCGAGTCCCATAGTGATCATGTTCACTTGTGGACTTCCGTCTGTAGCCTTAGGTTGAGCCTTCAAGGACGGACAGTCCTTCTTCCAATGGCCAACCTGATTACAGTGCCAGCAGGGTTTATTCTTTGCCTTTTTCTGGATCTTGCCCTTTGGTTTCATTTTATTGTTATTGAGACCCTTTCCCTTCTTATCCTTGCCCTTCGAGGTCATGAAATTGACCTTAGCCTGAATATCAACAGGAAGCACAGGTTTTTGTTGTTCATCCTCTATGGCAATTGCCACCATCAAGTCATCCATAGAAATCTTCCCCTTCCTTATGGATTTTCCATTTTTTATGAACAAGCATATGTACAAGAATTTTACAAGATAAATTACCTATATTTTATTTGGATTAAATAACTAATGTATTTTATAAATTTTATATACAAGGAGTTTTCAAGGATTAAATAATTTTTACACATATTTTAATAAATAATATTTTAAATAAGTATTATACATACTAAATACATTTTTTAAATATATTTTTTAAATTAAGATTTTTAAATAAGAATTTTAGACATATTTTACTTATTTACAAGGATTTTATAAATAATAAATAAATAGATTTTAAATTAACCCTTACCCACATTTTATGGAATTTCATAGATATAGAAAATATATAAAAGTATGAGTTACGGATGCAAGTATAATTACAATATATACGCATCCCATGTACCTAGCTCGTTCTTTGTCCTCATATCATCAAAAGAGAAAAAGGAGGACATAACTCGTGCTAAGTAAAAGTAGGTGAAAAAGAATAAAGAATAGAAGTCAGACGACCCCCCTATACTTACGATAATGTCATCTAAGTATAGTGGAAGACAAAAATGAGGTGACTGAGGGAAAAGAATATATAACGAAGGAACAAGAGGAATAGAGAAAATGAGATCAAGAAATCACTCGATCCCACCTATACTTAGGATAAGGCATCCTAAGTATAGAATAGAATGTGGCCAAAAATTGGAGACCAGTGATTCGTGTAAAGGAAAGGATAGACAAGAGAAAAAGAACAACATCGAAAATGCTAATCAATAGGAAATCGTTTCCCCCTATATTTCAGATCTGGCATCCTAATCATATAAGATGAGCAAAAAATAGGGAAGATTGTGGACTACAAAGAATGTACCAGAGTAATCAACGAATCAGCTCATCGCCCTATATATAGTGTAAAGCATCCCTAGTATAGAAAAGAATATCAACAAACGAGGGACAAGGTGAAATAATAGAAGAAACTAAGATGAAAAAGAAAACAAGAGAAACATGAATGTACAAAGTGGACAATGTTGAGGTGTCTCTCAATAAGCACTAGATTTTACACCAATAGTTGGGATGAAAGGCTAGGACAAAGTAGTATCAAGGTTTAGGACGCATCTATAAGGAAAATGTCATACTGTCGTTGTCGTCACGGTGTGGAAACAACAACAAAGTCAACAATGAAAATAAGGACACATGAATAAACAATCAGGTGGGTGTCTACTACCAGGTAAATAGATGAGAAAATAATGTTAGGAACTGGTAGTGCAAAATGTGTCATCGTCTCAAGATCAGAATGGAGTGAAATACGGAGCTGAGAAAGTCAACGTGGAGAAAGAAGGATCAGTCAAGGGTTGCTCCACGTCAATCACCGTCTCAAACAAGTATAGCAAGTCAAGATCAAGAGACTCCCTAAGAAAATTGATATCCGATGCACCTAATATAGAGAAATCATAGAACACATAGGATATCTCAAAAGACGACTCATCCTTGTGAGGGTCGTCAAGGAGAGACAACTCAAACTCAGCATCAGAATCAAAAAACTCGGTCTCGTGATCTGACATATCGGATACACATTCAGGGAATGAAATCGAGTACACAGAACATGGCGTTTCCTCCCACAGATAACCCTCAGGGAAGAAATCAAAATCATCGGATAAGATAGAACAATCAGAGTCTAACTGGGCATATGTGCCATTTTCGATCATCCACTCCTCACACCAAAGTGTCGCATTGGCTGAAGATTGCCTCTGAACAATTTGGAAACAAGAAATGGTACTAGCCCACCATGCAGCTACTGAATAAGTGTCTGATATCGATCCTCGAGCTGTGGTATTGCTGGTAAATGTCTGGTCCTCAGAAAATGTATCAATCTCATCAAATAGGATGACAATCTTCTCAAAAATGGAACTATCAATGTCTAGCATGTCAAAATAGTGTCCCTCGTCATGATCGATTTGTTCATGAAGTGGTAGCTAAGAAAGCTGAAAGGACAATTGAGAAATCATGAGCTCCTCCATTTCTTGGAATACCAAATAGTTGGTATCCAAGAATCCTGAACTATGAAATATAGTACTGACTCAAACTCCGGCTGAAAAACCCATTGAAAGTCAGTCGGTGTCTGAAGAGGTAGACTCGTGTTATCTATCTCATCATCTAATGTATGCATTGTTAGAGTCAACAGACTCCAAGTAGAAACTGACTGCGCTCCTGAATCTCATAGCTCATCCATGTCCCCAAAAGAATGCATTGTTATTACAACATGTATTATGTCTGTATCTCGCATCTGCTCAATATCATCTCTAAGGGACTCAACTCCTTGATTAGTATGCTCAGTAAGACTTTGAAATAGAATGGAAGGGAATATATAGGGTGGAAATGGCGGAAGAGAAACGAGACGAAGAAAGAGATGAGAGGTCGGTCGGGTTCCAACCTCAAGACATGATAATTGAGGACATTGGGACTGTAAAGAAGATGCTGCAAGATCCGGTGGAAATGAATACCAACCCATCATCACGACTCAAGAAAACAAAAGGAAATATGAAAGAAGAAAGGTAAAAGAGACTCAGATAAGAGTGAGAAAGATGTAAAAGGAAAAAGAAAAGGTCACCGGACTCAACACCAATCAAACACAAAGCAAAATCCCAAATTCACCAACTTCACACGGTGAAGACCATAAGAGCTTCGTCTTTTATCTTTTCAATTTTATTTGTTGGTGATCAATCAGTTGTTTAGCAAGCTCACAGGTGTAGTCTCCTAAGATAGTTCGTGTTTAAGATGGCGGTGCACACCAACCTAAACAAGATCACTCCTACTAACGTCTAAGACAAGTGCTTATAGCAAGCAACAGGACTTGAGAGTGAGTCCAAGTGATTAAAGTACAAGTCTAGGGATTTGGGCTCTAATCCTTATGTGTACAGGCCTCACTCTGTTTGGAGAGTACTTGCAAACAATGAGGGGTTTGCTCTTCCAATACAAGTTAAGTCTAGGTATTTCTTTATTTTTGTCAAGTTTTTCTTAATTTTTTATTTTTATAATTTTCACATTTTTGAATATTTTCAATAATATCAAGCAGGATGTTGGTTCTTTTTAAATTTTCTCAAAAATGTGTCTCACAGAGGGAGAATCATGGGATGCAACAGAAACCAATGATGCATGCAGAGATAGAGAGCATACCTGAAGCCAGCAATCTACATGCAAGTGATCTGTGCAGAATTTACAAACCCTAGGCAAATGCATGAAGAGTCGAGAAAAACCTATTCCTAATCAGCAATTCTAGCGTAAGAATGAATTAATTTCTCAAATCAGTGAATTACGCCTAGGTGTGGATTAGGGAGATAGATTTTTACTTTAGTCGTCTAATCAAACAGGCATGTAACCTTAGACTCCATGAAATTGCATGAAACAAAGAAAATCGGTAGGAAACCAAAACCCGCGGTGTGGTCCCCCAAGTGCACTGGCACCTGGTGAAACAAGCCTCGAAGAATAGTCAAAGTTCGAGTACAGTCAGGATGTCCTTAGTGGACCCTTTTCTACAAAGGTCAAAAAGGGCAAGTGCCCCTTCCTCTCTCACAAAATACAAAAAAAAATGTAAGTACAAAATTCTACCAACTTACTATGCTCCTCTACAATTGACTCATAGATAAAGAGTCTATCTATGCACTCTCAACTAGTTCTGCTTCCTAAGAATCTAGCTGATCATGTGGGACCTGTAAAACTCGTCAACAACCACAAACAAAAACTGCGAGAACCTAAAAATCGATAAAACCAAAAAAAGATCGAGAAAATCGATGAAAAATCAAGAAACCGTAAAAATCGTAAAATGACTTGAAAGAAAATTGAGAAAAAATTGAAAATATTCGAGAAAAAACGTAAAAACACTAAGAAGACTCAAGAAATAAGAAGAAACAAAAATCACAAAATAAAGATCAAAAACTTAAGTATGGCTAACACATCCTCGACAACGGTGTCATTTTGATAACTGGGTTTGGTTGGCGGTCAAGAATTGGAGAATGTTGGTTGTAGTGAACCACGAAAAGAGACTCGGTTAATCAAACAAAATTCAATAAAATATGAGAGAGAGAGAGAAGATGAAGTGAAGAAGAATAATGTGTCTCTCTCCTATTTTATCTTAACTATTTATTTATCTAGGTAAGTGTATCTGGGTCGAACGCAAGGAGGCCGAATAGCTAGACTGTGGTTTTTGCAAAAAAGAATATTTTTGTGATTTTTATTTCTTCTTGAAGGAAGCGAGAAAATGAGAAAATCTTTTTAATCAGATTTTTATTTTGAAATTTTTATTTGATTTTAATTTTCCAATTATTATCTGGTTTTCAAAGGAAAATTTTTCAAATGATTTATCTACTATATAATTTGTGACAAAATATAATATGTAGATGATATTATATAGTAGAAAGATGATATTATATAGTAGAAAGATCACTCCAGCAACCAGCTCGAGAAGCAATTCAAATCAAACTCAAAACGGAGTCGAAGATCGAAGAAGAAAATCTCGATGAAATCTCGATAAAAATCCTCGAAAATTGACTCAAAATAAAATGTAGAAAAAATATCTCGATGTACTAATGTCTAGGGTCCAACAATGTAGTCCAATGTCTAGTGTAACAACATAAAAGAAAATACAATAAAGAATATAGGCTATCTTTCAAATAGGTCCCTGATCAGGGATCTATTTACAAGACAAAACCTCTGAAACTATACATAGATCCTTGCGTAGGGACCTAAATGCAATAAAAAAGCTTCTGGAAGCGCGAAGGAATCTAGAAGCTACAAGGGTTGATGATGCAAATTCCCACCAGTTGGGAACGAACGGCCGTGATTAAGAAAAGAGCACGATCTTGGTCATTCATTTCGGACACGTGGTTGTAGATTGCTACACGCGAGTTCTTGGTGTTTCTTCCACAACCAGAAGCGGACAACGATGGATCTTCTGTCTGATCGATCTCCAGCGGTAGCGAGCTATGTCAATCCTCCAACAGGGTTAGGAGGGAGTCTCCTTATCCCTCCGAGCTCAGCTACAGTGGGTAAAGTCAAGAGAGAGGCGCATATGCTCAGTAAAGATGATAACGGATCTTCAGTTGATGATTAATGCTCTAGATGGTCAAAAAGAACATGCAAATGAGATTTTGATGCTCGATTCAAAGATGAATCAGCTAAAATGTGAGAAATTGCAATTCAAATCTAGTTTCTAGGATGGATAGTGTGAGAATGAAATAGGATGCGATTTGGTTTGATTTGAAGTGTGAATTACAGATAGTGATTAATATGATCTGATCGTGTGATTAACAAGACTAATTGATGGCTCGAAGATCAAAAAATCAAATGGTCAAAATATGGAGGAATACCTGGGATTGCAGAGTATATGAATCTACAGGTTGTCGCTTAACATGCCGGTATACCTGGAGCTCAATGTCGCTCTAGGCGGCAATTCAAGGTGAACGAATGTCTTGGAACTCTCCTTCGATGATCCCTAATCCATGCGAAGAGATCACCAGGCGTTGTCACCATCTATGGTGGCCAGAAACTATGGGGAAAGGTGGGCTCTCGATCTGTTTGTTCTGGGGTTAGGAAGAATTAGTTGGTGAGGGCCAACTATGAAGTGATGTATAGTTGAAATCGAGATGGGATAGGGTGAAATCAATTGTAGGCATGTAAGATGGTTGCTAGATGAAGGGAATGGAAGGTTTAGATGTGGTTTAGCACGAAAGAGGACATGGTAGAATTTAGAGAAAAGAGGGTGTTTGAACAGAGTTCAAACTTCCCAGTTCTTGAGGTAGAAGAACCAGGTGCTGACACGTGCCAGCACCTGGTTGGCCATGAGATAAATAACATTAATAGTTTCGTATTAAATAGTAAATAACATTATTTAAATTAGGTATAAAAATTAAAAAGGGTAAGTAGTTTAATTATCTAAATTACAGTATAATTAATTTTGATCAATAATAAATATTTAATGAAATACAAATATTATATTAATAAATATGTATATAGTATTTTATTAATAAGATTTTGATTTTTAATTTAATAAACTAAGAAATAATATATCATTTTTATATTTTATCAATTATTAAGATAATAAACAGAGCATATGTCAATTTTTATGGATTTTAATAAATTAATTTAAGTGTATTAATAAATACATGTATAAATTACACAATTCAATTTCATTTATAAATTAAAGTTTTTGATTTATTCAAAATTTTAAACAAAGTTAGAAAATTCTGAAATAAATTATGGTTAAAAGACAAGATCATGAAAATAATTACAAATTATAAAATCATTAAAACTATATATAATGTGTTCTAAATAAAATAAATCATCCGGAAACTCACTTGTCATTAGGTCCAAAAATTGACTTTTTGCAGGCAGTCTCCGATTTTTACTGAGTCACCTTCGTTAATTAGAGAATATTTTTTATGAACTTTAAAGTGACTAAAGTGAAATTGGAGTTTGTATGAGACAGTTATGACGTTCGAAGTTGAGAACTTGATAATTTAAAAGTCAGATTTCTTGGCATATGTATAAGATAATATTTTAACTTATTTTTAAATTTTTCTATACATTTTTAGAAATAATTAGGAAAACAGTTTGGTGAAAAATATATACATATGAATTAGTTAAAAATCAATGAAGATTTGATCATTATTTGATAAATAATGAAGAATGTGTGAAGTGAATAATTAATTATTTTTATGACTTCCTTTCCTTATCACGCCCTACTTATTTGTTTGTCGACCAATCCATGTTGACTTGGTCCCGGGGATTAGATTATATAAATATATATGGTATCTATATTTATATTATATAAGTCATATTGTACATATATACATATCTACAATCTGTCTTCTTTTCTTTTCTTTACTTTCATTCTTTTATTTGTTTTCATGATTTTGATAAATAAAAGTGCATTCTTATTCATGGGTGTGGTTTTGATAAAAGATGGAAATTAATGAATATTTACATGCATTTGTTAAGGATTTATTTTATTTGTTAAGGGTTTTAAGACGAAATGCAGAAAGAATGTTAATGAATCATGGATTCATCATCCCTCTACCACTTCAACTGAGATAAGCAAAGTGTAAGGTGTAGGTGTGGAAGCTAGGTCATTATCAACAAGAGTCACTCGTGTGTTCCAAAATATTCTACTTAGGTAGTCAAGACGATACTGAACCAAGTCTCGTGGTGTCAAAGAATTAAGTCTAGTAGACTTGAAGTGCCTCAATTCCAATTCCTATAAGGTTCTTGTGATTAAGTGGATTAATTTCCGGATTTTAATTAGACTTGTTCAATTGTTATTATCAATCCAAAAAATGCAGATGCTATGTACAATGTGGAAAATATTTTTGTGATGCATTTTCTAGTTTTTGAACTTTATATAGATTTTTGAAAAAGTTTTGCAAATTTTAATGAAATTTTTGAAAAGATTTTTACAAACATTTTTAAAAAACTATTTTAAAAGAATAATTTCACAAATAATTTTTGCAAACATTTACAAACTTTATAAATCATTTTGCAAAGATTTTTCAAACAGTAATTGTAGATTTTTCAAATCATTTTTGCAATCATTTTCCAAACATTTGCAAACAAATTTTCAAAAATAATTTATTCACACAAAAGAATGAAATTTTTTACAAACAAAAAAATTTTACAAAGGTTGAAAACATTTTCGAAACTGTTTTCAAAAGATTTTTTTTAAGAAATTTTCCAACCATTTTTTAAATATTTTGCAAAATATTTTTACCTAATTTATTAATCAGTATATACAAAAAATATGATAAATTTTATACCATTGTATTCTTTACAATTAAATCATTGTATTTTAGCCATACTTATTGAAAATACGAAAGTACGAGTTATGTCTAAAATATATAGAATGTATATACGACCCCTATTCTTAGCTTGAGCTATGTCCTCATAAATTAGAGAGAAAAGAGAAGACATAACTTGAACAGGGTATAAAAGAGCACCTCTACTACAACGATGGAAGAATAAATAATGAATTAATGAGAAGACGATCGTTCTCCGATACTTAGGATCAATTAATCCTAAGTATATCAGATTGTATTCTTCGTGCAAAGAGGGTCAAGGGTGGGAATGAATGGATCAGTGACTCGTCATGTCTCCCCCTATATTTAGGATAAAGTATCCCTAAGTATAGGCATGAATATCAACAAAAGAGGAGACATGTGAGGGATCAAAGAATGAACGGCTGGATCCACTCACCCCCCTATACTTAGGATGAAGTGTATCCTAAATATAGCAATGATGATTAAGAAGAATGAAAGAAAGAAGTAAAAGAAAAATGAACAGAAAATAATAATAGAAGAAAAGAAGAAAGTAGAAAAGAAGAGAACTAAAGAAAGAGTTTTAGAGGGGCATTATCTTAATCTTCTCATGTTGTTGCGGTTGCGGAGGGGTTTCCATTGCTGATCACTTGAACTGCATTGATAACGGCTAAAAAAGTATCATGCTCAAGGTATGGCTTCAGTAGCTGACCATTGACTACAAACGATTGTCTGTGAGATGACAACTATGATATCAAGATACCTCTGTTGTCACGCACTTCGTTTACAATGGATGGCTCTTTCCATTTACTCTTTAATTTACTCGGGAATATCATCAACTTCTCTTTAAATAACCATACATTTTGCCTAATCTTGAAGGACTTTCGTCTGATGTGCTAGTCGTGTCAGTGTTTAACCTTCTCCTCGTACATCAATCTCTTGTCAAATACATAGTCTCGGAATTCCAGGAGCTTGTTCAGATCCACTTTTCTTTGCTAACCACCTTTCTATGAGTCTAGATTACAAATGTTCACTACCCACAATGATTTATGAATTAATTCAATAGGCAGATGGAAGGCTTTCCATACACAAGATGATAGGGATACATGCCCAAGGGAGACTCGTAAGTAGTCATGTATGCGTAAAGGATGGAGTCCAAGAGTATGGACCAGTTCTTCCTATCTGGCTCTATAAGTTTCTGTAGGATGGTCTTGATTTCTCTGTTTGAAAGCTCGATCAAGCCATTGGTCTGATGATGATAAGTAGATGTGACTCGGTGTTCGATGCCTTAATCCTTTGTTAATATCTTGACCTCTTTATTGATGAAGTGACTACCCCCGTCTGATATCAGAATCTTTGGTATCATGAATCATGAAATGATATTCTCTTTCAGAAATCGGCAAACTGGACGGCGATCAATGGCTCAGACAGGGATAGCTTTCACCCAACGACTCACATAATAAACGACAAGAAGGATATATTCAATCCTTGATAGTTAAGAAAGGGCCCCATGAAATCAATGCCTCAAGCATCGAATATATCTGAAATCTGAATGAACTTCAAGGGCATCGAGTCTTTAGCTATGAGGGTTCCTCTCATTTTCTGGCAGTCAATGCAGCCTTTGACATATGTTATGGCATCCTTAAATACTGTGGGCCACCAAAGGCCATAATGTAATAATTTTGATGTGTTCGGTCTCAGGGTGGTGTCCACCATATTGGAGTGAGTGACAACACTCAAGGACACTCCGATGTTCCTCTTGAGGGATACACCGATGCCAAATGTAGTTTGCTCATTCCTTGAATAAGAGCAGGTCTTCTGATTAGTAGAAATGGATTTGGAACAAGAACTTGTCTTTTCTGATCTTTGTCCAATCTTGTGGAACTACACCATATCCAAGGTAGTTCAAAATATCGACATACCAAGGGAGGGAATGCATGACAAGAATCGCCTCGTCAGGAGAGGTGTCTGTAATAGGTCCACTGCTCAGTGGAGATTCTTGATGTTTAATTCTGAAGAGGTGATCTGCTATCATGTTTTGAACTCCGAGTTTATCTTTGATTTCCAAGTTGAACTCCTAGAGGAGAAGGATCCACCTCATCAATCTGGGCTTTGCACCCTTCTTGTGTTGTAGATATCGGATATCATAATGGTCAGTATAAATTGTGACTTTAGATCCAAGCAGATAGGATATGAACTTCTCAAGGGCGAAAACCATAGCCATCAACTCTTTCTCAGTTACAATATACTTTCTTTGAGCTTCATCCTGTGTTTTGTTGGCGTAGTGAATGGCATAGGTAATCTTATCTTTTATTTATCCCAAGATAGCCCCAACTACGAATTCTAATGCATCCATCATGATCTCAAAGGGGAGAGACCAATCGGGTGACTGCAAGATGGGAGCCTGAGTGACTAGCTCTTTCAACTGCTTGAATAATTGGAGAACCTTTTGATCAACATTAAACTCAGTCTCCTTACAGAGTAGCTCAGTGGGAGGTCGGGTAATACGACTAAAATCATTGATAAATTGTCTGTAAAAACCAGCATGCCCCAAGAATGACCTCACACCCTTGATATTCTTAAGTGCCAGAAGATTAGCAATAACATCCACCTTTGTTGGGTCAACTTCCATACCATGCCTATAAAATGAGTGGTCCGGTACTATTCCTTCAATGATAAAGAAGTGGCTCTTTTCCCATGATAGCACAAGATTTACTTCGCGACATTCCTAAAGCACACGATCTAGGTGCTCAAGATAAGAATCGAAGTTGTCACCATAGACCGAGAAGTCGTCTATAAACACCTCGAGAAAATGCCAACCATATCGGTGAAAATGGCAAGCATGCACCTCTGAAATGTGGCAGGTGCATTGTACAAACCAAAGGGCATTCTCCTGAAAGTATAAGTGTTGAACGGGCAAGTGAAGGTGGTCTTCTCTTGATCTTCTGGGATGATTGTCACTTGGTTATACCCAAAGTACCCATTAAGAAAATAGAAGAACTCTATATCAACAAATCTTTCTAACACATGATCAATAAAATGGTAAGGGGAAGTGGTCCTTCTTCGCTACAACATTCAGGTAGAGGTAATCCATATACACACGTCACGATGTTTGTACTCGAGTGGAAATTTCCTCTCATCTTTCATTAGTGACTACAGTGATCCTTGATTTTTTCGGAACTACAGCCAAGGGACTCACCCATTTGCAGTCGAAGATAAGATAAATGAATCTCGCATCACATCATTTAGTGATTTCTTTCATGACAGCATCCGCAAATTAGGGTTCAGTTTCTTTGAAATTATCGAGACTGCTTGGCATCATCTTCCAGATAAATGTGATGTAAACACAAGGCAGGATTGATCCCATGGAGGTCGGATACATTCCAACCAAGTGCCTTGCGATTTTTCTCTAGAACCTCAAGCAGCTGAGATTCTTGATCCGGGATCAGCCTGTTGCTGATCAATACCGAATACATCTGCTCTTCACCCGCAAGGAAAGCATACTTGAGGTCTAGTGGAAGCTACTTTAATTTTGATTCTGCGCAAACTTGCTTCACGGACACTTCAAAAAGAGTGTTAGTAGGTGCTTGTTTTGCCAAGATTTTGGAAGTGTTGCTCGCCTCAGTCACTCATGGCTCAACTGACAAGGAGTTGAGCAAATCATCAATGAATTCATCATGGTCAGACTGGCATGAATCTTCTGAATCAAAAAGTCCCATCAGTGAATAGACTCAGTCTCCCAGTTGACATCGGAGCATGTATCGAGTGTGCTTCCTAAAGGATTTCCTGCATCCATGTGTCAATCAAAGAGAACTCTGTATCCCTGATTTTTGCAATAATGTCACAGTCTGCTTCATAAGGTGATACTCTGCTTTCAACAAATACGACCTTTAGTTTACTGACCATATCCGTCGTTTCTTTATCGTTGCTAGAGCAAAATGTGATTTTCCTAGGCCTATAGTCAACCAAGGCTTCTGCAGTTCGCAAGAATGGCCAACCAAGAATAATTGGAGTCTGGAGTAATGGCGTAGGAGAGTCCATATCAAAGACTACAAAATCAACAGGAAACTACATGTCATACACTATCACAAAAACGTCCTCCAACAGACCTCGGGGTCGCTTGACTAGTCAATTAGGGAACTGAAGGATCATCTTTATAGATTTCAACAGAGCTGGCACGAATTCGTGAAGTAATGATGAGTGCATGAGGTTGATTGAAGATCCACTATTAATAAGAGTTCGCTCAAAGATCTGATCAAAAATCTTGCATCTAATTAAAGGTGCTCCTTTGTATGGCTTCTTTTCTGTAAGATTGCTGATTGTTGCGACTTTAGCCATGATGAGGAAGTGCTTTTCAACTCAGTGAGGTATGTTATTGTGGTTCGACCGACGCTTGTTCGTGCATGCTTCCTTCAAGCCCTTCTTCACAGTGGGCATAAATTCCATGGCTTTCATAAAAAGAAATTCAACAGTCAAGTTTTTAATGATCTCCACAATACCTAGATTAGATAATGCACTTTTTCATTTTCCAATTTTTTTGACTTTTTGATTGCATTAGGAAAAAGAATATGTAAAGAACTAAAATCGAAAATATTGTTCTTATTTACATCAGTATTCATGTCCACAACATTTTACACAATCATGCTGCAAAAAGGTGAACAATTTCGACCATGGGGTGGACATCCAAAAACTACAGCCTCCGCTTCGTCGGATGGCGTTGGATTGGCTGCTGGAGCTGACTCCTCCATGGCTGGCATATCTTCACTTAGGCTACAATCATTTTTTTGGTCTTTACATTTTTCTGATTTTGTTGTTCTTTTTTTGGTTAGTGGCGACTAGTTGGCATGATTCCTCCTTCTCCATCATCCGGACATGTGGCTGACACGTCTGACGTAGAAGATGATGATTCACTAGATGAAGCTTTATTCTTCCCTCTCACGATTGCAGGCTGGTGCAAGATCCTATCGCTTTAGAGAGTATTGTACCAAACTAGTCTTCGGTATATCATGGTGGGGGTATTTTTCCTCCAGACCGTTGGATGCTCCCATGCTTCATGAACAGATTCGTGGGTAGCCTGAGAGAAGCTATTAATCTGGGATCGCACCTGGTTGAGAAGACTGAGAGGGTAATATTTGTGGAGGAATGCAGACTTAAGATCCTTCCAGGTCATCACGACCTTCCCTAGATGATTGACCCAGTACAGGGCCTTGTCTTAAAGACTGAAGGGAAACATGGTCATATTGACTACATCTAATGGAATGTTAGGGTAGTGTATGGTTCCACAGATGCGGGCAAACTGCTTCAGGTGAATGTATAGTTCCTCATTAGTGTTCCCATGAAAGGTGGGAAGAAGAGCAAGGAGCTGAGGCTTGAGCAGAAAGTGAGTATGCACTAGTGGAATGTGAATCCATCGGTCCTCTGGTTGTCTCCAGGATTGTAAGTATGTTTCAGAGTAGGCTTTGGAACCTTAGGTATGTGTTCATCGTCCTCTCAGTCATCGTGGGGTATTTCATCCTCTCCTCCTCCTCTTGGTTTATTCCTCAAATCATTTAGCATATCTTGAAGTACCATTTGGACTAATGCATCCTCAGTTAACTGTTGTTGTATGGCTTGAATGGATGCGAGCAATTATGCATTCACTTGATTCTGATCTAATGATTGGCCTTGCTCAGTCTGGGGAGGTTGTTGCCCTTTTCCTTTCCTGCCTTGGGGAGCCATCTCATGGTCTGAGTCAGATAACACCAATTCCAGATCGAGATACAGGTTATGACTTCAATCTGCAATATGAAAGGTGTCCCAATCAGACCAACTATAAAAGAAGCTCTAGCTGACTAGAAGAATCTAATATTAAGGTCAATCCCATAGTTGTGAATGGAATATTTTATGTAGACTGTAATCAACCTCCATTCACAACGGATGGTAATGGGACAAGATTGGTCCCGTCTTATTTAAGGAAGTAGAAAGGAAAGAAGACGAGGAGTCTAAAGATCGGTTCACAAGATCTAAACTGGGTTCTCAGGAATCGGCTCCAATTTATTGAAGATGCAAGATTCATGAAATCGATGTTGTGTTGACGGAGTCCCGACTGAACCATCTAGGAGTCGACATCTTAGAGGAACAAGAGAAAGATCGATGAAGAAAGAAAGTTACAATGGTCAACAAGGAATAAAAGAAGTGCAAAACAGTAGAAGGCTCGAAGTGAGCAGGGAATCAAAGAGAAAAGACATGAACAAAATTTGCACAAAGTGTGAGGGATGTCATCTTTGAACCGTAATCTAGATACATACGAACAAAATACAAAATTGGGTTCACCAACTCAACACAATGTGAAGCCATAAGGGATCGGCTATTTTTATCTTTTCAATTTTATGATTGTTCAGGCAAATCTTATTGTGAGTCCTTGTCGATTGACCCAATAGGTGTGTGTGTACTGCTGGAAAAATATCACGTACTTCTTCCACCTCCTTTGTAACATCTGTTTTGCATGCTTATAGGTCCTTGATCTCATGCATGGGGGTCTACTCAGCCAAAGAATAAGAGAGGGAAAGTGTATAGTGGCGAATCCAGTACTTCAGACCGAGCTCACAATGTTATCATACGTGAGCATACAAGGCCCTACTCGGACATGAGATGGTGAGACGGACAGTACTTCAGATAGGATCGGTGTTCCACATAAGGTGGGAACACTATTGTTGACCAAGTCATACTCATCCACATACGTAGAAGTGTTGGTACTTCGCCACACCCAGGAGATAATCAAGGTGCCAGAGAATGGATTTTTGGCTCTAATCCTTATGAATTGCGCCTCACTCTGTCTGGAAGGTACCTAAAAACAATGAGGGCTTTACGAATCCAAAACAATGAAGTCCATTACAGATTTTAATTATGGTCAAAGTTTATTTAACAGTCCTCAAATTCTTTTTGGTTTTCACTTTTTTGTATTTTTTCAAATCAATCGGCCTAATGATTTTTTGTATTTTCTTTTGAATCCTAAATGATATAACACAAGGGGAGAAGGCAGAAAAGAAATGCAAGTTGTCACTAAAAAAATCTAACCGTAGCTACTAATGATGCATGCAAGGTTAGAAACACTTACAGTTCTTCTCAGCTCTCTCCATGCGCGATGCAAGACAGAATTGAAATATTTACACTACATGGAGATATGCAATCGATGAAACTGTCCCAAATAATACTTGTTATAATTGAGAAAAATAAAAATACAAACTTCTCAAAAGTAGATCCTAAGTGTCTGATCTTGGGGAATCCTCGGTGCTTGCCACAACGTGTCCTACAAGCGTTCTATGGAATCCCTCATGGCTCATGGTTCCAAATTCAAAGAAGTATTGTACCAAACTGGTCTTCGGTATATCATGGTGGGGGTATTTTTCCTGCAGACCGTTGGATGCTCCCATGCTTCATGAACAGATTTGTGGGTAGCCTGAGAGAAGCTATTAATCTGGGATCACATCTAGTTGAGAAGACTGAGAGGGTAATATTTGTGGAGGAATGCAGACTTAAGATCCTCCCAGGTCATCACGACCTTCCGTAGATGATTGACCCAATACATGGCCTTGTCTTAAAGACTGAAGGGAAACATGGTCATATTGACTACATCTAATGAAATGTTAGGGTAGTGTATGGTTCCACAAACGCGGGCAAACTGCTTCAGGTGAATGTATAGTTCCTCATTAGTGTTCCCATGAAAGGTGGAAAGAAGAGCAAGGAGCTGAGGCTTGAGCTCAAAGTGAGTATGCACCAGTGGAATGTGAATCCATCGGTCATCTGGTTGTCTCCAGGATTGTAAGTATGTTTCAGTGTAGGCTTTGGAACCTTAGGTATGTGTTCATCGTCCTCTCAGTCATCGTGGGGTATTTCATCCTCTCCTCCTCCTCTTGGTTTATTCCTCAAATCATTTAGCATATCTTGAAGTACCATTTGGACTAATGCATCCTCAGTTAACTGTTGTCGTATGGCTTGAATGGATGCGAGCAATTATGCATTCACTTGATTCTGATCTAATGATTGGCCTTGCTCAGTCTGGGGAGGTTGTTGCCCTTTTCCTTTCCTGTCTTGGGGAGCCATCTCATGGTCTGAGTCAGATAACACCAATTCCAGATCGAGATACAGGTTATGACTTCAATCTGCAATATGAAAGGTGTCCCAATCAGACCAACTATAAAAGAAGCTCTAGCTGACTAGAAGAATCTAATATTAAGGTCCATCCCATAGTTGTGAATGGAATATTTTATGTAGACTATAATCAACATCCATTCACAACGGGTGGTAATGGGACAAGATTGGTTCCGGCTTATTTAAGGAAGTAGAAAGGAAAGAAGACGAGGAGTCTAGAGATCGGTTCACAAGATCTAAACTGGGTTCTCAGGAATCGGCTCCAATTTATTGAAGATGCAAGATTCATGAAATCGATGTTGGTGTTGACGGAGTCCCGACTGAACCATCTAGGAGTCGACATCTTAGAGGAACAAGAGAAAGATCGATGAAGAAAGAAAGTTACAATGGTCAGCAGGAATAAAAGAAGTGCAAAACAGTAGAAGGCTCGAAGTGTGCAGGGAATCAAAGAGAAAAGACATGAACAAAATTTGCACAAAGTGTGAGGGATGTCATCTTTGAACCTTAATCTAGATACATACGAACAAAATACAAAATTGGGTTCACCAACTCAACACAATGTCAAGCCATAAGGGATCGGCTATTTTTATCTTTTCAATTTTATGATTGTTCAGGCAAATCTTATTGTGAGTCCTTGTCGATTGACCCAATAGTAGTGTGTGTACTGCTGGAAAAATATCATGTACTTCTTCCACCTCCTTTGTAACATATGTTTTGCATGCTTATAGGTCCTTGATCTCATGCATTGGGGTCTACTCAGCCAAAGAATAAGAGAGGGAAAGCGTATAGTGGCGAATCCAATACTTCGAACCAAGCTCACAATGGAATCACTCGTGAGCATACAAGGCCCTACTCGGACATGAGATGGTGAGACGGACAGTACTTCAGATAGGATCGGTGTTCCACATAAGGTGGGAACACTATTGTTGACCAAGTCATACTCATCCACATACGTAGAAGTGTTGGTACTTCGCCACACCCAGGAGATAATCAAGGTGCCAGAGAATGGATTTTTGGCTCTAATCCTTATGAATTGCGCCTCACTCTGTCTGGAAGGTACCTAAAAACAATGAGGGCTTTACGAACCCAAAACAATGAAGTCCATTACAGATTTTAATTATGGTCAAAGTTTATTTAACAGTCCTCAAATTCTTTTTGGTTTTCACTTTTTTGTATTTTTTCAAATCAATCGGCCTAATGATTTTTTGTATTTTCTTTTGAAACCTAAATGATATAACACAAGGGGAGAAGGCAGAAAAGCAATGCAAGTTGTCACTAAAAAAATCTAACCGTAGCTACTAATGATGCATGCAAGGTTAGAAACACTTACAATTCTTCTCAGCTCTCTCCATGCGCGATGCAAGACAGAATTGAAATATTTACACTACATGGAGATATGCAATCGATGAAACTGTCCTAAATAATACTTGTTATAATCGAGAAAAATAAAAATACAAACTTCTCAAAAGTGGATCCTAAGTGTCTGATCTTGGGGAATCCTCGTTGCTCGCCACAACGAGTCCTACAAGCATTCTATGGAATCCCTCATGGCTCGTGGTTCCAAATTCAAGAAATTTGCGATGATTTATTTAACTAAATCTAAGCATATATCACCATAGATACATGCTTCTATTAGGTGTTTTGACCTAGCTACCAATGTAAGAAAGCCTCGATCTACGAGCTCCAATCACATAAAATAAATGAAAATAAAGGAGGAAATCTCAAAACTTGAGAAACAAAATAAAATAAAGGTGAAAAACATGAAAATCATGACGAGCCCCTCAGGTGAACAATCATCCGGGCAATGGACCTCGTTAGATAGAGTAGTGTCCAAGTCCAAAATATTTCAAATTACTTACCAAAAATAAATGAATGGCACTCTCCTCACAAAAATAAAATCTAAGCTAGAATCTATGCTACAAGGCTCCTTACTTTGTTTGTTGCCTCTCCTACTTGCCAGGGAAAGAAGGGCAGTCTCCACCAAGCTTGACTGCATCGACCTCCTATGAAGTCGTCCTTGCGTAGTGGGCCCTCACATCAAACACAACAAAGAGATGTATTAGCACATATAATAAAAAATTAACAAATAAATGTAAATAAATAAAAATAGTTATGTGAAGATAAATATGTCCAAAAAGATGATACACTCAGTTGCTTCCCCGACAACGACAACATTTAATCAGCCCAAAAATGTCTGTGGAACTGTCTTGTGGTCCACGCAAGACGGAACCACTAAGTCGTTGTGTGATGACAACTCTAGAAGATCAACTGACTAAGCAATAATTAACCCACATAATAATAGAATGAATTAATAAAAGCAAGTATGTGAATCAAAATTTATTATACCCTGCAAACAAGTGTATAGTGGACAAGCACGTAGGGGTCGAACACAGGAAGACAAGTCGGTGTAGCAGGCATATTATTTATGAATAATGAATGAATGAATAATAATCATATATTTTGTACAATATTCCTTAATTAAGTAATTAATGAATTTATGGGTTTTTAAATAAAATATTAATTAATTAATTTTCTATTATTATGTAATTTTTTATTTGAACTTATTTTATATATTTTTATTTATATTTTTATGATTTTATTTGTATTATTTTTATAATTTTCTAATTTTTATTTTGTTTTTATTTTAATTACATAGTATGGGTATATATATTTACAACTATAAATGTAATATGTACAATATAAGTCTTACATAATAAATATACAAAAATAAGAAAATATAAATAAGTATAGACTTGTTTATATATTTATATTTTTATTTAGGTTTTAAAAAGGACTATAAGCATTTATAAGAATTAATAATAACATTATTACTATTACTATTAAGTATATATTGTAACATAATAGAATATTGGGGTGTATGATTACAAATATAGCTAAATACAATCAAAAATTGCATAATCAAATCATTTTATGTTTTTTATCTTTTTCGAATTTTTTTATTTTTCAGTATTTTTATACTAATTTCTAGGTATTTTTAAAGTTCAAAATATCCCAAAATAGAGATTAAATAAATATTTTGAATTGTTTTGAGATTAAAAAATACCAAATAGGTTCAAAAATTCTCAAAACTAATTTTAATATAAACTAATATGTATAAATAAAATTACAGAATAGAAATATTTTTAAATTTTTGAAGATCTTTTATATTTTAAGGATTTTGAATCTTTTTATTTTTATCAATTTCTTTTTATATATTTAGGGATTTTTGGTGGTGGGGTACTAAATACTATAAAAATCATATACCGATTCTTTTGGATTTTTAAATGCATTTTATATTTTTTGGAATTTTTTAAGGAAACAGATAATAAAATGTGTTATTTTATTTTTAATAAATAGGAAAATTGCCTAAAATGCAAAACAAAAATTATGAATGGTCAAGCTAGCAAGCACATTAGTCTATTTTTTCATGATTTTTGGAGCATGGATAATAATTTTAGAAAATAGTACTCAAACACAAAAAATACTTGAATTGGTAGGGGTATACTTGCACCTAAAATAAAAAACACAGAGCACTATGCAAAATACCCAGAAATATGACGCGTCTATACAGATTTTATGCACTAATTCGAAATTACAAAAATCAGGGGTTTATCCCTACAAATTGCCTACCACGTGCGGTCACCCACGTGAGGTGAGCTAGCACAGATCCTTAAGCAAATAACATTAACAAGAGGAGGGTCCATGCAATTTTCACATATTTATTTACACTGTATTTTTTATTTATAAAACTGAACGAAAATATACAAAAATTCAAGGGGTTTGATGAAATTTAACCCTTACACGTGTATCATCTAATGATTGAGAGATCCTCACTTAAGTGAATCCGATGGTTGACGACGCGCATCGCTTCGATCCGATCTGACGGCGGATATAGAATCTAGCATTTGGGCATCATTGGACAACTCAGAGGGCATCAGCAAGAACTCGAAAGAACTACAAAGCACAATTTCTTCGATCGTGAAGATCTCGTACCTCCGAGCTCATCCCGTGCTACTGAAGGGTTATACATGTTGTTGATGAAGATCTGCCGCTGCTTGCACCTTTAGATGGATATGTGCCTTGTTGTGGAGAGGCCTGGAAATCTCGAAGGACTGGGGCACCTGGGAGGTAGTGTAGGTCCAAAATCGACCCTTCGGGGGTCCATTCGCCTGTTGACATAGAGAGGAAAGTTAAGGGCCTTGAGGCGAATCGCCTCTAGCCCTTTTGAAGTTATTGCGCCAGGAAAATGAACGGGATGCGGGGCTCTGGCGAACGGCTGAGATGGAGCTCCAATTAGCTGATCCACGAGGGATCAGGTCAGATCAAGAAGTGGAAGGGATGCGGTGCAGCAGGTGATGACGAAGAAAATGGGCATGGTCAGTGGGTCGGAATATGGTCGGTTCACGGTGAAACAAGGTTGGAGCAAGAGCTCCAACAATTGATGTTTTTGGAATTTTAACTAAGAAAAAGATTTAATTACGAAATAAAATGCAGGAATGGGTTAACTAAGACTAAATCTACCTAAAATCGGATTAAATAGGTACAGCTCATACTTGGAAACCAGAGAGCAGAGGCCTCACTGGAACGACACCTTGGACCTCCTCCTCTCCTCTTTGCTCCGCCTTGAACCTTGGGGATGTTCTCTCTGTCACCGAGAACACACACATGCACAAGGCAATGGGATTTGGGGCTCGAAGAGGAATCAAAGAATCAAAGAATGAAAATGGGTTCTTATATGTAGACAAGGGTTAGGGCTAATTTTAATCAAGATTATTTTGTGGCTCAATGGAGATCAATGGAATATGATGAAGGAGCATGAAGGACAACTATGATGGTAATAGAATCAAAGAAGGGCTCAAGGCGATTTGGTGATCATGACAGACTAGAAAATTAGATGAAGTGAAGTGCTCGTGGTTCTGACAAGAGTCAGAGAGGAAGTACAGTTGACTCAAGTCAACTTTTGGGACATTCCAGTTGGTCCAGGTGGACCAACTAGAAAAAAGGTATAATAAAATAACCGTAAAATCAATAAATAATAGTAAATGAATTTATTAATTTGACTATAAAATAAGAAATGTTTATTATTTTATGTAGTATTTTATTCACATTTTTATTTATTTTTATGAGGTTATTTATTACAAGTTATTATTTAGATGTATTATCTTATGTATATTTACATATATATATAATGTATTTTATTTTTATTTTGTATTTTAGATTTTATTATTTTATATACTAGTTATAACTTAATTAAGTAAATATAGATATATTTTATTTTTCTGAAGTTATTTGTACACTTAAATAAATGCATGGATTAATTACATAAGTATATGTAAAGAGTATTCATCTATTTATTTTGTATACTACTTTATTTTATTTCACTTTTTATGATTTTATTACATTCTAAAAATGTACAGATACTATAAATAATATTTATAAAATTATAAATATATAAAAGTATGAAGATATAAATAATAAATAAAATGAATATTTAATTCAAGTATATTATGCAATAGTGGTCCAAAACCTAACTTTTGCACATTGACTCCAAATCAAATGAAACCACCTTCATTAAATAGAGAATAAAAAGTTAAACAATTAAAGGTGATTTTGATACATTTTGAGTTTTTATGGAGAAGATATGGGCCTGGGAAATTTAAGTTTTGGAATTCTATTTTGAGTATAGAATGCACAATGTGCATTATTTTTATATGAAATAAATTTTGTATTTTTCTATGTATGTTGTCTACAACTTTCATGTACAAAGTTTATTGATTTGATGAATAAATGGTAAAGAATAAAATAGGTCCCCAAAATGAATTATGGAAGAATAAAAATGAGGGTTTCTTTTATTTTCTGGTCCTCATCTCCTTCTACTTTATTCTTTGTCGACTAATCATCATGATGTTTAGGTTTCAGGGTTGATGGTCATAAAATACCTTTGGTATTTTATTTCTTTTTTTGTATTATTTTATTTTAGCTTTAAATACAGTATTTTTATGCAACATTTATACAATAAACAAGATGTGATAATGTGTGCAAAATAAGGATACATGCATTAATCTAGGGTTTAAATGGCAAAATGAAAGAATAAAGGTGATTAAATGGAGATTCATCACTACCCACTCTCTCCAACACTTGTGGTCATCCAAATAGGGTTTTTGGAGACTGCAATCGTCACCGTGTTGCCGTCATGCTGTTGAACTGATTGCATGTAGATCTTCATCTTCTTCGGCATCTCGTGCTCTTGAAAGTCACCAGATTTTGTACAACAAAATCAGGAGATTCTTTGCTCGGATCGTCGACTTGGATTGTGGGAAGCATGCATCCACAAGTGCTCTCTCGTCAGATCAAACTTGAGACAAGAGGCATATTCCTTTAGAGGCTTTGAGATCATGGACACGCTTCAAGAGGTAAACCATATACTCATGTGATCATGATGAAACAACATGAGAATTCTTGCCATGCCATGTGGTTTCATAGTTCTTTTTTTTAAATTCTATTGCACCATCGACTAGTATGACTAGTAGACCTGGATCAAATACAATTCAATCTCCACAGTTCCATGATGCGCAATATGTAATCCCTTCCTTCACGAGGAATACGTTGGAACCTCGAATCTATTCCATTTCTTCTCAAGAAAGATTTTGAAGTTCGGTTTATAATAAATGTGCATCCATTGGAAACGATAAGAAGGTATATGAAATGGGAAAGTTTGTACCAGAGCATGACCTATTTAGTCTTCCTATAATAAGTTCTAATAAATCAATGGATGCAGTTTTTAAGTACTCTTTGTGTTATTTATCTAACTATAATTTATGGCACATGAGAATGGATTATCCAAAAAATTCAAAGATGGATCAAATGATTGAATTAGATCTTTTGCCTAACATTACGAGTGTAAGGACATTACCAAGTGAACATTGTTTGGCAGATAAAATGACGAAAAAAAACTCCTCTCGATAAGATTTCAGTCAAAGAAATTATTATGCTTGATCCATTCAGATATATGTGGACCATTAAGTGCCAACCCACATAGAAATAAGAAGTAATTCATAACATTCATTGATGATTACTCGAGATTCACTTATGTCTATTTCTTATGAAGGAAAGCAGAATCCTTTGAAATATTTAAGAGATAAAAGATAGAAGTAGAGATAAATTGGGAAAATGAAATAAGACTCTAAGAATTGATAGAGGGGGAGAATATACCTCGGATGAATTTAAGGAGTACTACATTCAAGTGGACATTTGTAGGACACTACGATGTCTTACACGCAACAACAAAATATTATAGCTAAAAGAAAGAATAGAACACTAATGAATGCAGTAATGTGTATATTTTTATACTCAGGTCTCTCAAAGTAATTTTGGGGAGAAGCACTGGTGACCGCTAACTATATACAAAATAGGCTTTCCACCAAGTCTGTAGAATCAAGGCCATATGAAGGTTGGGATGACATGAAACCCGAGTTGGGTCATCTTCGAAAATGAGGATTGTTGCACATGTCATTGTACCAAGTCAGCTTATAGACAAGCTAAACTTCAAGATATTAAAGTGCAAATTTATTGGATATAGTGAATATTCTAAAGGATATACGTTCTTCCATTAATTAAAGATCTGATCAAAAGTCATGATGCCACCTTCCTTGAATAATCAAGAGAAGGAGCATGAAATAGAAAAATGAGATCCTCCTATTGGTCCTATAGGACAATGAAACAACTTAGAGATAAGATAGGAATTAGTATATGATATCCACACAAACAGAATGAACATATACTTAATGATTATCCTTTAATGGAAGAGGTGTACCAACACAACCCATGAGTATAATCGACAATAAGAACCCATAACACATCCCACATGGATGGAAGATTATAATTTCTATGGATGCGAGACATCATGTTATACCGTAGACAAGGATGGAGTCGATTGTATAGATCCCCTATCCTTTGATGACACAATGGCTTTGAATGAGTTGGAATCATGGATGGCCGCTAGGAGGGATGAGTTGGACTCAATTGAATGAAACGGTGTATGGAAGTTATGTCATTTGTCAGAAGGTAGACAATCCATAGGACGTAATTGGATATTCAAGAAAAAGTACCAAGTCGAAGGTATTATTAATAAATACAAAGTAAGATTAGTTGGCAATAGTTATACTTAACAAGCTGGAATAGACTTCTAGTAAACCTACTCTCTGATTGCTAAGTTTGCATCAATTCATATGATCTTCGTTATAGTCGTATATAAGAATTTAGAATTATTCCAAATACTTGTGAAGACATCCTTCTTTAATGGAGACTAAGAGATGAGATAAATATGTGACAACAAGTTGCATTTCTAATGAAAGGTAAGAACAAAATGGTTTTAAAAAAATAAGTCATTGTATAGCTTAAAACATTCTTACGGCAATGGTATCTTAACTTTCATGAGAAATTTATCCAATTTGGATTTGTTGTGAATAAGTTGGATAGTTGAGTATACATCATGAAGAGTAGGAGCAACTTTGCTATCATGTCATTTTATGTAGATAACATTCTAGTTGTAAGTAATGTCATAGGTATGCTTAACGAGATTAGAAAAATGAGTAATAAATTTGAGATGGACATGGATGAAAATTTATATTTTCTAGGAATTCAAATTTCAAAGGACAAAGATTCAAGGACATTGACTCATAGTCAAGAAAAATACTTACATATTGTATTCAAAACATTTGGAATACATTGGAAAGAGACTTAGTAAGAGTCAATGTCCTGGAAAGGGATATAATGATTTAGATGTTCCATATGCACAAGCGGTAAGAAATTTGATGTATGCGATGATGTGCACTCGATCTGACTTGACCTATCCAGTTAACATAGTAGATATCAAAATAATTCTGAACCATCACAGTAGATATCAAAATAATTCTGAGGTATCACAATGGAAAGTTGTAAAAAGTAGACTTTGATATCGAAAAGGAATTGTACATCTGCAACTAGTATATCAAGTTGAATCACTTGAGGAAGTAGGATACTATGATGCAATTTCAGAGGAAATGTGGATGACAAAAAATATACTTTAGGTTACATTTTTCATGTTTTGTGGAGCAACCACTTCTTGAGGCAGCACGAAATAAGGATGGTATCTAAGCATACATAGGAAGTAGAATACATTGCATGTAGTATGGCCACCACTCACGCAATTTGAATTAAATGCTTTCTAAAAAACTTAAGCCTAGAATTGATCAATGAATCATTTGAAATGTATTGTGATAATCGCGTTGCAATAATCTTGATCAATAGTGGGACTAATAGTTCTAAGGGAAAGCATTGTAATACACTATCATTACATACAAGATATAATAGCAAAGCAAGAAATTACGATAACATATATGCATGCAAGTGATATACTAGTCAATTCTCTAACTAAGAGAATAACAACATGTACATACATCAAACACGTTGGTCTGATGGGACTCGAGAATATACGAGTCAATGATGAGGTTTTCATGTATAATGAGCTTTACTAAGTACATCTCCATGTGTACACTACACGAATAGTTGGAGTATAGAATTTTTTGATGGCTTTGGTCAAATGGTAGATGTTTGAATATGCCAAAGTTGACCTCGAGCTGAAACTTTATCTGATAGTTGCACGAGTCAATTGTTGCACAAAGGTCGAGTCTGATGTGAGACCTGCGTAACTCAAGCGTAGGAGGTGAGGGGTGGACTACACGAGGGGATTCATGCCTAAAAAAGGACCTCCATCGGGAGGGGAATGATAATTGATCCCAATCTCGCTAAGGGGAGCCCTCACACATATCTCCCTTTCTCTCTCGTTCTCTCTCTTTCTCTAGAAGGTATTCGACAGCATACCTTTGATCAAAAAAGAATTACGTCCATTGTCTAATTTAACCATCCATCCATTTCTAAATAGATTGAAATCAGCTAAACTATTATACATCCCTGCAACGACAACAAGATGCTTAGAATAAACTAACCCATCAAGCTCATCATAAAAAATACCTAAGAAATCAACATCTGCAATATTATCAATAAGGATGAGTGTAGAAGATAATATCGCTCTTAAAATCCTAAATAAGATGATAAACTTGAGCAATCAAATCTTCATACTCTGAACGAGGGAAATAGGAATCTTTAATGGACAACTCGCACAACTCTAATGTGCACAGGTCGGATGACCAAGCTTCTGCCAACAAATGTCCTCTACATGACATGACTTGCCATAATACTAGGATGTACCCCGCGCTTCACAGCGGAATAAAATTGAGTTGATATAATTAAAAAAATAAGTTCTATTGTTTTCTTTTAAACCTTAAAAAATGATAAATATAAAGTTTACGTGTTATGAAAAGATTTAATTAAAATTTTTGAGGGAAAAAATAAATACCATGTATTTATGCTTTAAATGAAATAAGTACATATAAGACAATTGCATATAACAACTACAATTAAAGTATAAAGGAATATTGAATTACTACAATTATATAGCAAGAAAATTTTATTAAACATAATTATACAGCTACACAGAGTTGGTTTTATACCGACTTATATTTTAGCTGTTGTTTTCTTGTAACGAAAATTTGAATAAGTTGATAAGAAATCGTAAGTTAAATAATAGAAGTAAAAATAAATACATTTATAGAAATTATATGTATTTTCCTTGCAATTGATTAGAAGCAAATGTTAAACATCATAAATAAAAAAGATAAGAAAAAGATTAAAAAAGAGAAGTTTCCTTTTTTCCATTAATATCGCATATCTGTGATAAATAAAACTTTAAAGATTAGTATAACTATATTATATGCATATATTTCATAATTTAATTTTAAAAAGTTTATTATTTTCTACATACAATGTAAAACGATACTTAATTGGTGAATTATCTGATATTTGAAGTTGATGAACAAACATGTTGTAAAGCGGTCAACCAACGTTGAATCCCATAAAAAAAGGTGAGAAATTAGAAAACTAAATTATAGAAATATGTGAAAAAATAATCTAATAGAAAAACCTTCAATTGGAATATCATGCACATGCATCGAATCCATGTTATCCCATGTATGTATGTATGTATATATATATATATATATATATATATGTTTATGAAGAACTCGTATGATAATATTGAACAAATGAAGGTTCTTTCTGTAGAAGAAGTAGTTTGAAAAATTATAATTGTTACATTTTTCGAAGAATATCATCATTGCCTCTCTTAAGTCATTTGAGGAAGCATATAGACGCCCTGAATTTATTATTAATAGCTAAACTAAATTGGATGCAAAATATCATCGATACAATATTTGCATGTTCAAATAAACACACGATGAAGTTAATATTAATTGCCATAATTAAAAGCAATACAACGATATTAATGGTATGAACTTCAACAAAGGAAATAGAATCTACATCTATAATATTCAATGCTATTGTAGATCTAAAATAAAATCCAAACACATAGTGGATTAGAAAATAATACCAACGATTAAAAGTCGTTATCTGTGCATAACTTTGACTTTAAAGAGGAAATTGGGGAAGTTTGTGCAAGATATTATCAATACAACACAAACAACGGCAATCACAACAAATCATTATTTTTAATTTAAAATGATTCAAACAAAATTTCGAAGAATGGTAAAAAGTAACAACCCACATGTTAGCTGGAATCATCTATTTATATATATTAGTTTCTAAAGTTGAATCTCTCTTAGTGTCTTCATTCATCAAATAAATAAACAGAGAAGTCCCCCCCCCCATAGAAGTTACTTAAAAATATAAACTCTTCTGATAAAGAAGTTAACTATTTCAAAAAAGAAGTTATTTAAAAAAACTGATATGCTAATACATATAGTATATGAAAAAACTAAATATGCAAACGGATAAAAAGAAAGCATACTTCCCAACATGAAGAAAAAAATGACGAAGCATTCTCCCACTTTAAGTTGGGTCGACTATATAGATTCTTGCTCAAATCCATGTTGAAAGGTTCGACTATTTATATGCAGGTTGTCGGCTATCTAATGACCCCATCGAGGAGGGATTTGAACCCTAATCTTTTGGGTAGTAGGTACACTACACTACCTTCGGGTAATTGGAGTGGATGCAATATAACAAAATTTTGCATGCAAATTTTACATGGTATTAAGAGCCAACCAACAATAAATTCTTCTAAGTAAAAAGTTATGGTAAAAGATGATATCTAAAAGCGGATAGTATAGAAGAAATAATTGAAATTAAAAAAAAGTAAGTAACGAACATCAAGCTCACATAAATTTACCAAAATATTATAAGGATACGAAAGGAACTTAATTATTAGAAGTAATATCTTTTAATGGAGATGTTACTTCTAAGAACAAAGACATATACTATAGAAAGAATCAATTATGCAAATGGACAATATATAAATCATACTTCCTATAAAAATATGAAACGACGATGGAGTGGAATATGTATACTTATAGATGTTGTATACACATGTTCAATTTAATGTGAAAAATCTACATTATATAATGAAGAACACTTTGCATAAATTGAGAAATTCTCGAAGAAACCTAGATAGGGAAATGTACGGAGCCAATGAACATAGTTTCTTTGCAAAATAATGTTCAATATCAATCAATAAAAAGATAGAATCGAAGAAATGTAGAGGTGTGACTTTTGAACTACAGCAGCGGATAGCTTCAAACTATCGATTTTGAACTACTGCGGGAAATGATGTAGCTTAAGAATTAAAATCGATTAATGAAATTATATAAAACAGAAAGAGAAACATGGAGGTATACCTCACCAGGGATGAAACTCCCACAAGATGTTTGTAAGAAAATACCTAAGAAAAAATAATAGCAATGAAAAAATAATAGCGATGATTATTAAAGCTAATTGATACAACAAAACCTTGATCTTAAAAGAGGAAAATGGGAAATATGATGCAAATATTATCGATACTACACAACACCTACTACTACATCGTATATGTTTACTACTATATCATATATGTTTCTTTGGATAAAAATGAACCCAACACAATTTTCAAATATGCGACCAAACCTCGTTACCCTTTCTTCTTCATGGCAGAAAACACAACCACCTCTAATCTCTTTCCCAATCCTACTCCTCTATCCTCTCCTTCTTCGATGTTCGATACAACCCAAACCCTAATGAAGTCCTCACATTATTCTCTCCTTTGTTACGGATTAAATTACCTTGTTGCCAACTTCGATCAAGATAAATATATCATCTGAAAAAGAAATCGAAACTAAACAAAATCACCACAAAATTTAAACATATACCACTCCTTATCACCGAGCTAATTTACCCCAAAAGCATATTAGAGCCCTCAACAAATCTTATCTTCTTCGATATCATGAACAAAAAAATTTGAAACAGTCACCTCCATAAAATCCATACCTAACCGCCATCTTCAACCAATCGTATATACTGGAAGCCAAACCAACTATAGTAGAACCATCACCCCATTATGAAAGCCCAAAAAAGTTACGATCAACCCTCCTCATTCCTCCTGAAATGGAAATCAACTATAGTCGTACCACCACCCCAACCTAGAGAAAAGATCTTAAATCATCAGAGTGATGGAAGAAGGAAAAAAATCCCCAGAGCGTTGCAGAAAGAGAAGGAAGATTAAATCGTCGGGAACAATCGGTAAAGTAGGGCATGGAACCTGAACTAACCATAGTCGAACCACTACCCAAATCCAGAGAAAAGAGCTCATATCGTCAGATCTTACCATTATCGGCAGTGAATCTGGTGTCCGATCTACCAAAGAACGACCTAGGAGGAGGAAACGTTGGCGATGGAATGACTGCAGGAAGAAAAGGAAAATGATCAATTAATTGAAATAATGTATATTTAAAGACATGTGTATGTCTGGGCTTTATCGGTACTTTACTGACGAAGAAGTTGTGCCCGTAGTCGAATCATTCCTCGCCATCTCTCTGGAGGGGGATCCCGCTTACGTATACATATCTAGTATGAATTCCATTTCAGGAAATAATCCTCAAGTGTATGTATATTCTTATGCACATGCTTGTATTTCCATGAGTTGCTCGAAATGCCGCAAAGTGATAGAAGGCAATATCACGATGATATATGTATATGTCTTAGTCATCTCTTTGGAAAGAAGTATAGGGAGATCCTTTAAGTAATATCAAATATAAGGGGTCGAGTTTATAATTATGCAGAAATTTAAAGACCAAGATTTCAGTTCTACAATAACCACTCCCGCGAATCATCTCTGTACGATTCCATCATCAAGCAATGGTAGAAGAGTTGGTAATGTATTAGTGTTTCATCTGGACGTTGTAGAACTGCAAAAGATCCAAGGAGCAGTTCTGACTCCCAATGGTAGGAAGGAGCAGAGCACTAAAATGTTGAATTGTCTCTCATTCGCTTATCGATTAAGAAGGGCATTGGTTCTTACTTTCCTTTCTTATGTTTTGTAATGCATACAAATTATAGTGTAATTGTAATCCCGTATTTTTTACTGCTCTTCTGAGTTGTTCTTGCACCGTCAAGACCATGGCTCTGTTGTAAATAAGATTACCAGTTCATACATTAAATAGTATAATATCGGATCCAAATGAATTAACAGAGAAACGATACAGATTAAAATCATATTAATCATATGTTTCCCAATCATTATCCGATTAGTCAATGTAAACAGGAACCGATTAAAAGAACAGAAACAAAAACACGGGCATGATCCAGAAAGAGTAAAGCAATAAACGTATTGCGGCAAGCAAAATAAAACAGAGATCAGTTTAGAAGTCACCGAAGCGTCCATGAAAATGGACTGTCCTTAGAGAAGATATCGCCCCCACAATACCGGTGCGTAGGGTACTGGCAATCCGCTCCCAGGATACGACGGTTCACGATCGTCGTCGACGCACACCAACGGGATCGTCCTCGATTGTACCTCAGAGAACTGCAGCCGAGAGAGGAGAAGAGGAAGACGTTCGTCCGCGAGAGGAAGAACCAAAGAGAGACGGCGTGAGAGAGGTTTTTTTTCTTGCGAGTGAAGAAAAACCGAGTCGAGTGAGGGATATAAATAGAGGGGCTCGCGTCCTAAAAACGCGACCTTTGGTTTCCAAAGAATGCGACCTTTGGTTTCCAAAAGATGTGATCTTTGGTTTCCAAAAGATGCGTCCCGAAGACGCATCCTTTCGGATCCCAAAAAACGCGCCCATAATGGCGAGTTGAATTCCCATTTAAGTCGACTTACCAAATTAATCGTGTGATTAATTTAATCGACTTACCAAATGAAATCTACAGCAAAAGTATCGAGATCCGAGATCCGAATTGACTCTCCCGAGCCCGAGCCCGAACCCGAGACGGAGACGGAGCGGAGCGCGCGCGCGTGTGATCCTCCATTCCTCCTCTCTACTATTGCTACAAGAGCTTGGGGTGTGGACTCATATTTAAGTCCACCAAAAAGTTTAGTTCTCCCCGGTGTGGGACTAAACTTCCACCCAAACTCTCATATTTCAAATTTGGGAATTCCCAACTTTCCCTCCAAACCATTTGGTTTCCCAATTGAAACCAAATTAAATGCCAATTGTAATTACATAGACTTTCCAATTAAAGTCTAAATACAACTTTGAATACAACAATCCCCCACGAATTCACCAATTTGAAAAAGAGATTCAAAAGGATTTAAAAGACTTCTTTCGGCTGCCCACACTTTGCTTTCAGTAAAGGTACCTTCCGGTTTGAACCTCTACCTGAGTTTACTACTTTCACTTTAACATGAACGAAGTGAACTACGTCTTGAACTTCAGACCTTAGTGTTAAAGTATACGGTAGAAACAACAAAGCGTTGTTCTTGGTACAATCTTCAGGGTTGGTGCTCTTAAAGGCCATGCACTCTTATCCTGTTTCATGAGTGTGTTCAGGAAAGACCCTCTTCCTTTAACTGCGGCCCACAGTAACACTCACATAGGTGGCGTTCTCCAAGGATGCACTGCTAACATCCTGCCCAAAGGCTTGAACCCATTCAGAGCCTATCCTCTTCCTAAACTTGCAGCTTAAATGGCACTCAGGCTTCCAGGGATAAGACACTCATGCTTACGCATTAAAATTACAGTGCCAACCAGTTCTCCAAACAGCTTGTTATTACCACATTGAACCTACTTTGTGGGATCTCCACTCAGTTAGGTTGGGTTGCTACTGTAGAGGAACTCCCAATGGGTCTCAGTCCCATCCCAAGCCTAGACTTTAGGACTAAAGATCTATCAAGTCCCTTAGTCAATGGATCTGCCGTGTTGTCTTTGGATCCAACAAAATCCACAGCCAACACTCCTCGAGACACCAAATCCCTTAACGTCTTAAGTCTGATTTGTATATGTCTCCTTGTTTTCTGGTTGAACTTTGAACTCTTGATCTTTGCAATTGTGGTCATATTATCACAATGTACCGAGATCGCAGGAACAGGTTGACCTACCATGGGAATTTCAGACAGAAGTTCCCTTAGCCATTCAGCCTCAATTCCAGAGGTGTCCAAAGCACACAGCTCGGCCTCAAAAGTGGATCGAGTTAGAATGGTCTGTTTCACAGACCTCCAGGAGACTGCACCGCCTCCAAGGGTAAATACATACCCTGTAACACCATTACTCCCAGACTCTTCTATTTTCCCTATCCAGCTTGCATCACTGTATCCTTCTAGTACAGATGGATGTCTACCATAATGCAAACTAAGAGAAATAGTTCCCTTCAAGTACTTCAGTACTCGATCCAGAGCCTCCCAGTGAGTACGGTCAGGACAGCTAGTGTATCTACTCAGCTTTACAACCGAGAATGAAATATCAGGTCTCGTGCAATTTGCAAGATACATTAAACTTCCTATCACTTGTGAATACCTTAGCTGGGCTACAGGTACTTCACTTTTATTCTTAAATAGCGTTTTGGATGAATCAAAAGGAGTGCTTACAGCTTTGCAATCTTTATATCCAAATTTCTCAAGTACCTTCTCAACATAGTGAGATTGAGAAACTACAATCCCATCAACTGACCTTGTCAGTTTGAGACCCAAGATCACATCAGCAACACCCATGTCCTTCATCTCAAACTTGCTACTCAAGAATGCCTTAGTCTCATTAATAATCCTCATATGTGATCCGAACAACAATATGTCATCAACATATAGGCACAAGACAATACACTCATCACCTTTCACCTTGGAATAAACGCATTTGTCGGATTCATGAACCTTAAAGCCATATGACAAAATAGTCTTGTCAAATTTTTCATGCCACTGCTTTGGTGCTTGTTTCAATCCGTAAAGGGATTTGTCAAGCTTGCAAACCTTTCCCTCATTCCCAGGAGTCACAAGCCCATCAGGTTGATCCATATAGATCTCTTCCTCAAGATCGCCATACAAGAAGGCGGTCTTCACATCCATTTGGTGGATAGAGAGATCATATACAGATGCCAATGCTATGAGCATCCGGATTGTGGTCATCCTAGTCACAGGGGAATAGGTATCAAAATAATCGATACCTTCCTTTTGCCTAAAGCCCTTGGCAACTAATCTGGCTTTGTACTTTTCAATTGATCCGTCAGGTCTAAGCTTTCTCTTAAACACCCACTTGCACCCAATGGTAGAGCACCCTTTGGGTAAATCAACCAACTCCCAAGTTCCATTAGCCATAATGGAATCCATCTCAGATTTGATGGCTTCCTTCCATTGTTTTGCTTCAGATGAAGCCATGGCTTCCTTGTAACTTGGTGGATCACCCTCGATTTGGTAGACAACAAAGTCGCTACCCAGATCCTTGGCTATCCGAGGTCTTTTACTCCTCCTTGGCTCGTTCTCTTCAGAAAGATCATTGGGTTCAGGTTGAGTCTCAACCCCCACATTCGATATCCTTTCCACTTGTTCTGGAATAGATCCTGATGTGGAGGCGCCCTCAATGGTCAGATTCTGAGGAATCCCAGTCTTTAATGGAAAGACATCCTTAAAGAAGGTAGAATCACGGAGTTCAACAATAGTGTTGACATCTATGCCCGGTATCTCGAACCGAATTACCAAGAACCTATATGCATAGCTATTTTCTAGGTAACCTAAGAAGACCGCATCAACAGTTTTAGGACCAAGTTTCTTTCTCTTGTGTTCTGGGACTAAAACCTTAGCGAGACAGCCCCACACTTTGAGATATCTTAAACTTGGTTTCCTATTTCTCCAAAGTTCAAAGGGACACTTTTCCATATGTCTTGGAGGCACCCTATTCAGAATATGGCAAGCCGTATTCAAGGCTTCTCCCCACATATAGGTTGGAAGTCTAGAACTCTGTAGGAGAGCATTGATCATGTCAGTTAAGGTTCTATTTTTCCGTTCCGCTATCCCATTTGATTGCGGTGAATATGGGGCCGTAACTTCATGAACTATGCCAAAAGATTTGCATTGTTCATCAAATAAGTTAGAGGTATATTCACCTCCTCTATCTGACCTAAGGCGTTTAAGCACTTTTCCGGTTTGTGTCTCAGCCTCATTCTTAAAGATAAGAAATTTCTCTAAGGCTTCATCCTTGGTTTTCATTAGATATACATAGCAGTATCTACTTCCATCATCTATAAAGGTGATAAAGTATTTCTTATTGTCTCGGGTCAACACACCATTAAACTCACAGATATCCGTGTGCACTAGATCCAAGATCTCACTATCTCTAGAGACAGACTGAAAAGACTTCCTAGGTGTCTTTGCTTGCACACATATCTCACATTTTTGAATTTTATCAATTGTGTGTTTAGGGATCAATTCTAAATTCATCATCCTTTTAATCGAATTTAGATTTACATGACCCAATCTACCATGCTACAGATCACAAGATTCAAGATTATTCACAACTTGAGACACAGAACTAGAATATTCAGCATTCAAAACATTCAATTCATTAATGTTTACTGAATCACATCTAATTCTAAATAACAAATCAAAGTCAGCCAAATAGCCTTTACCATAAAAGACACCATGTCTCAGAATAACAACTTTATTACATTTAAAGTTTAATTCAAAACCATTTCTAACTAAGATAGAGCCGGATAAAACATTCTTCTTAATGTCAGGAACATGCAGCACCCTGTGCAACGTCCAGACACGTCCAGAGAAGAACCTCAAGTTGACTTGTCCTGACCCTAGCACCCTGGCCGCAGAATCGTTCCCCATCTTCACAGTCCCACCGCTGCAGGTCTAATAAGAAGAAAACAATGTTCTGTCAGAACATATGTTCACATTGGCTCCCGTATCCACGAGCCACTCATTTGGATCATGGATATGGTATAGTTCAGGTTTTTACAGAGACATACCCCTCGCTAGCCCCGAGTCCCATAGTGATTATGTTCACTTGTGAACTTCCGTCTGTAGCCTTAGGTTGAGCCTTTAATGACGGACAGTCCTTCTTCCAATGGCCAACCTGATTACAGTGCCAGTAGGGTTTATTCTTTGCCTTTTTCTGGATCTTGCCCTTTGGTTTTATTTTATTGTTATTGAGACCCTTTCCCTTCTTATCCTTGCCCTTCGAGGTCATGAAATTGACCTTAGCCTGAATATCAACAGGAAGCACAGGTTTTTGTTTCCTGTGTTCCTCCTCTATGGCAATTGCCACCATCAAGTCATCCATAGAAATCTTCCCCTTCCTATGTTTCAGGGTCATACCGAAGTCTTCCAACGACTTGGGGAATTTTTCTATGATGCACATGACCTGAAACTTTTCTGGAAGTTTCATTTCGGCATCCTCTAGACCATGGAGCAAGAGTAAAAACTCGTGTGCCTGTTCAGAAACAGACTTCCCTTCGGCCATGGAAAACTTCAAGAATTTGGCTACGGAGTATTTCTCAATACCGAGATCTTCGGTGTTATACTTCCGGTCCAAGTCTTCCCATAGCCCCTTCACAGTCTGCGTGGATGAACAATATACGTCAAACAACGTGTTGGACAGAGCCAACAAGATGCAACCATGACATATACGGTCGTGTTCCTTCCACGCAGATTGCGCCTTATGGCTATCGGGTGAGGGGTTTTCCGCCTCCACCGTAGGACAGTCGGTTTCAAGCATCGAGATTAACCCTATGGTGGTTAACCAGATCTTCATGCGTTGTTGCCAACGCTTAAAATTCTGTCCACCGAATTTTTCAGGCATACCCGTCATATCTACCCTTGATTTAAACATTGTTTCCGATATTCTAGAATCGGTTCGGGATATCTTCTCTAAGATTGTTGTAAATAAGATTACCAGTTCATACATTAAACAGTATAATATCGGATCCAAATGAATTAACAGAGAAACGATGCAGATTAAAATCATATTAATCATATGTTTCCCAATCATTATCCGATTAGTCAATGTAAACAGGAACCGATTAAAAGAACAGAAACAAAAAACACGGGCATGATCCAGAAAGAGTAAAGCAATAAACGTATTGCGGCAAGCAAAATAAAACAGAGATCAGTTTAGAAGTCACCGAAGCGTCCATGAAAATGGACTGTCCTTAGAGAAGATATCGCCCCCACAATACCGGTGCGTAGGGTACTGGCGATCCGCTCCCAGGATACGACGGTTCACGATCGTCGTCGACGCACACCAACGGGATCGTCCTCGATTGTACCTCAGAGAACTGCAGCCGAGAGAGGAGAAGAGAAAGACGTTCGTCCGCGAGAGGAAGAACCAAAGAGAGACGGCGTGAGAGAGGTTTTTTTTCTTGCGAGTGAAGAAAAACCGAGTCGAGTGAGGGATATAAATAGAGGGGCTCGCGTCCTAAAAACGCGACCTTTGGTTTCCAAAGAATGCGACCTTTGGTTTCCAAAAGATGTGATCTTTGGTTTCCAAAAGATGCGTCCCGAAGACGCATCCTTTCGGATCCCAAAAAACGCGCACATAATGGCGAGTTGAATTCTCATTTAAGTCGACTTACCAAATTAATCGTGTGATTAATTTAATCGACTTACCAAATGAAATCTACAGCAAAAGTATCGAGATCCGAGATCCGAATTGACTCTCCCGAGCCCGAGCCCGAGCCCGAGCCCGAGACGGAGACAGAGCGGAGCGCGCGCGCGCGCGTGTGGTCCTCCATTCCTCCTCTCTACTATTGCTACAAGAGCTTGGGGTGTGGACTCATATTTAAGTCCACCAAAAAGTTTAGTTCTCCCCGGTGTGGGACTAAACTTCCACCCAAACTCCCATATTTCAAATTTGGGAATTCCCAACTTTCCCTCCAAACCATTTGGTTTTCCAATTGAAACCAAATTAAATGCCAATTGTAATTACATAGACTTTCCAATTAAAGTCTAAATACAACTTTGAATACAACAGGCTCTTGATCATGTTTTTCCATGGTTTTCCGAGTAACTAAACGTATGCACCAAAATATCAAGTGCCATACATATGTTGATTTTCTCTAATTAAAACTAATCTAACCTCACATCTTTAGCTTCTTGTGTAGATTTGTTTATTGGTTCCCATTTTCTTACTACTTCCTTCCATTGGACAAAAACATGCATAACTCTCAGAAAAGAACTCCAGAGGTATCTACAGATCATGTTTTTTCTTCTGTTTACCAAAAAAATTCATGTACTTCTTAAGATAGAAAAAAGTTTGATTTGTATTTGGGCAGCAGTAGAGAGAAGAGGGGTAGAAGGAGAGATACCCTTCTCTTACTGACGTCGATAGGTGGTAGGTCAAGGCATTTGTGTACCTTGAGCCTAGTTGGGTAAGTAGGGAAATGCAACTTTTTGCAAGGTCGGTGATGCTGGAGGTCCTACCGAAGAGATTAACATTGACGTTGCCACAGACGAAGAGAAAGGACAGGAAGATGACGGGTCGAGAAGAAGAGAGAGGAGTTTTCTCAAATGGATGATGAGGGATAAGCCGGAAGAAATCTTCGATCCTCAGCGCACAGGGCGGCACCTCCTCCGGGTCCTCCCTCCTCTATGGCCACGATGGCTCCCACGGCTCAAGAAGCAGCCAAGGAAGAATCCGCGAGTGGGTCATGCACGAGTGTGACCTACCGAAGATGCTCAAACCGGACAGTCCTCTTCTCGGGCAATACAGCAACATCCCTCGACAGATCGGCGAGGAAAGGTTAGTCGGCATCTAGAGAGGTGGGGAAAAACCTTTGATTTCGATCACCTTACGCCACCTTTCCATTTCCCCACCCCATCCTCCTACAACGAAACAACTCGGGCGAAACGTGGTGGCCGAAGAGCATCTCTTATCCCTCATCTCCATGAAGAGAATAACTCATCCACTTCATTCTCCTTTTTGTGTACTTAACTGCTAGCCGAGACCTGTTCTCGAGCCATTATTTTCCAACATGCAGGTACTCTAGAGAAGCAAGCCATACCGTCATCTCTTTTTATTCATAGCCAAAACATTGTTCACCTTTTCTCACCATCGTACATCTTCCGAACCACCATGCACCACCTCCTGCAACGGGAGCACCACGCCTACACCTCCCTCTTTTTGGCACCGCAACGGAGCAGAAAAGATGGTGGAAGGATTTATTCGTAGAAGGTCAAAAGACCAGTGGTATAGAGATAGAAAGACACGTGGTTGAGAGGAGGATGGGCTGGACAGCATCCGGTGAAGCTATCATATTCACGTGGCAGTACCGGGGGTCGAGAATACATAGAAACAACGTTGTGAGTGAGAAGAAGTCGGAACGGGAGAAAGCACGGGAGAAACAACCACATGTAAGAAGTTTGGGAAAAACCCATCAATCGATCTGTCCACGTGTCACTGCAAAGGCTAAAGCTGAGAGAACCCAGCTTTAGTATAGAGCATAGATGTGCAATGTCTCGTGAACCTATGTCCAATGCTAACATGTCTTTGTCCATAACCATGTCCTCAACTTTGGAAGACCACCATGGCAATGCTTGCATTGATAGTAAAAGCTTGATGGACAAATAAATAAACATCCAACTAAACCTACTATAAACCTCATCCATAGTCGATATCTTAAGCAAAGTCGGCACCTAAATACAAAATAGCCTCATCAGTGTTGCAATGGTCATTTGACTAGACCAATTAGTCAATCCGACTATGTTATTAGGTGGAGTTACCGAATAGGATAACTTCGATTGACTATTCGACCATGTAATGAAATAATAATAAGTTTGTAAATTAGATGTATATATCTGATTGTAAACATAGCTAGTACTTTCATCGTGTTAACTAATGACGATATATGTATAAATATGTAAGATTATAAGCATTAGAAATAATTTGTATATTTAAAATAATTAAAAACCCATAATCGGTTGTTTGTGATTAGCAAAAACTTTTTACAATACTCCTCATATGCAAGGTTGATGCTTGCAAGGAGACGCCCAACCATTAATGTTTATCTGGAACTAGTTCTAAAAGGAACATGTGCTTATGTAACTTTATGAAGCCACTCAAAGGCTCCTCGTATTGTGGAATAGAACTTTGAAAGCTAATGCTCATTATGTCTCATATCAACTATCTCAAGTCTTTTAAGATAAAAAAAGCTATCTCAAGATGAAGTTATGATATATTCCAAGTACTCCTAGCCAAAAAAATATGTTATCCCCATAGACTCCTCTACGTCCCTTTGGCAGCGAAATGATGCTCCCTCATTGACAAATGAGAGGACCGAGATACATGACTAGATTATGCATCCGTATATCGTACTATACATAAAAATCTGGATATCATCCAAATAACTCATCCCTGATGGCATGGTGTGGAGCAAGGAATGTGGCTCTCTTATGCAATTATATAACAGCAAGCAATAACTACATCATTGAACAAGATAGTTCTCATAGCTATGCCGCCTTTCCTAATTGACATATATCAACCTACATGCTCACCTTCACATTTGTGGGATGGTCCCTAAACAAATACTTGTCTTTTTTCGGCTCGACCTCTTTCTCCTTTGGAATATGCTCATTATTTGTGCACCCACCACGTCAAGGATATACCTTTGCATCTACAAGTCATAGCTCATCCATCAAACTTCTAAACTGGTGCCAAAAAAGAAATCTCATATATCCCTAATGACAGTTTGTAAATGGATCATATGAATCCATCATGTCAGAAGACATGTTTAGAATGGGAACGTGAAAAAAATCATAAGATTTTTTTTCAAGAGCATCTAGCATACGCTTGAGTAATTAGGTGGCGTTAACTGACTTGGATGTCATGAATGGACAATGAGCCTACATGTTGACTAGGCTACTCCTAGTCAACAACTCCTTAACAACACTGACCTTGGAGGAACCACGAGCTCACAAAGATGACGAAGGGAGGACATTGGGTTAAGATTTTCAAGAGGGGAGATGAAGGCATATTTGGGTAGCGTGAAGAAATCATTTTACAACCGTTCCTCTAATACCATGAACAAAAAAAAGTTTTGTTTTATTATGAGGGACCTATCTCTCTTCATATGAGAGAAGAGATGGTGATCAAAATAATAGATAAGCGACATGAGATCTAAACAATGAAGAAAAGGAAACAACCAACAAGCCATCTCAAGAGAACATTTAAATGAATGTTAGATAGTTCGATGTCCTTTGCAAGAAAAAATGCATACACACCAACTCTAAATGATCAAATACCCATATAGAAAAGAATCAACTAAAACACAATCCTGAAAGTTCACTATAATAGCAAGTACGCAAGAATTGTTGTATTGATATATCAAGCTGAATCTCAAAGAATAATATAGTAGACATCAAGCCGCATCTTAAACAATAAGACAGCTCAACGCTAGTAATTTTTTTGCAGACCATATACAATTTATGTAACTGCTAAACTTTGTCAATGCAGAGCAAAAGTACTAACTCATCAGTCTTACATGAATGTGGGCTGGAACTAGTATTGCCACTAAATGTTGTTAATACAAGAAGAAATTAAATTCTACTACCTAAATTCGCTATTGTGATCCAACTCCTAGAAACTAAATCTTACAAGTGATCGGCACAATAAATTCTCTCTAACAGTTGGCCACTGTTTATCATGCACAACTGAAATAAACAGCAGAATGCATGACAATATGGCTGAAGATACAGAAAAACTGACGATGGTTGACTATATCTTCATTAGCCCTTGGTTCTAGTTATAGTAATGCTCCCCCTTCCACCTTCAGTACGAATTTTTGTTTTGGCAACAACAGGCTTTCCTGATATTGCAGAGGTTGGGTAACAGATGGCGGGAGCCTTTTGTTTAATGCACGGCAACTTGGGAGGTGGTGGAGAATGAATACGCCGATTAATATCAGTCAGTGTCACATCCCCTTGCATGCCACTAGGCTTTACGAGCTCAAAAGGGTAGGCAACTGAAGAAGGTGTTGTAGGTGCTTTTAGCAACGATTTTCTGGCTAATGTAAGAAACACAGCAGTTAAGCACAGAAGCATGGAGATAAACTAAAAAATGTATGGCTGAACCAAAAATACCCATGCATCTTGGATTTAATATAAACCTTTGAATTTGATTCGCAGAGGAGTGACAATCTTCGGATTTTCCACCTCAGCCAATGAGTTAGAATTCTCTAGAATAACCAAAATTTTGTATTAACTTCATTCCAGTTACCAATTATACCATGACAGAAATGGACAGATAATGAATAAGAAAACACTAAATACAACACTCACCGGAAATAACAATATGGTCATCTGAGGGTCCAAATGAAAGCCTGCAAACAACAAGTTGGTCTCAACAACTCCACTCAGTAAGGATGCTAAAATTATGATTAAGTTCAAAGTCCGCACATTTCATCGCAGCTGTACAGCAAGTCTTTGTCATTTAAACATCCATGAGGCCACCAATCTCCTAATGGTTCAGTCAAGCCTTCATCAGAAAGGGAGAAACATTCACCTTATGAATATAGAATACATTCAGTCAGGACTGGAAACAGATGAATAAGTACAGTACAAAAATAAAGAAGCACCAGTAAGTTCAGAGGCCAGATTCAGATTCTCAGATAGCTCATTACTTAATAGCGAGTATTCCTCCCTGACCTACAGTGCCATCAGCATCGTGTAAACAAAAGTAGGCTAAAGTAACGGCATTATAATTTTTGAATGATGATCAACGAGGAGCATAAGTAGATTAACCTTCGAACTGGCAATGGAAGTGATACCATCGTTGCCATTCATAATGTCACCAACACCGGGATCAAACTGCAGCATGCGCCGCCTCTTAACGAAGGAAGTTGGTCGACAGTCTTCGAAAGATTTCTCTAGACTACCTGAGTTTTACAAAATCTCAACTAGTAAACTTCCATAACATAAAATGCATATATAATGCAAATGCCAACATTAACAGCACCTCCGCTGTCAAATACACGGTACCCTAGATCCATACTCTCCTTGGCTGGAGTTTGTTCGCCAAGCATGTACAAGAGGCTATTTTCATCCTGATTTATCTCGTCCCACAGGCAATGAGCGATCTCTAGATAAGCAAAATTATAAACAGAAGAGTTAATGAATAGTGATAATTAAGTATCGAGCAAGATGATAGGTCAACATACCGTCTCCACATTTTGTCCGCAAATAGTCATCTTCATCAGGCCATGACAAGATTTCGTTGCAATCCATTTCACTGAATAGAAAAGTTAATTTTTCTTAAAAGGGAAAAAGAATACTCAATACATTGTAAGAAGGAAATGCGAGAGAGAAATATAAACAATGGAGGTATCAAAACAAATACAAACATTGGAAATCAATCAGACGAAGCAATGGGCACAGATCAACCAAACATCAGAAGATTCAAAACGATCAAATAGTAAAAAGAACAGATCAAACCCTCGAAAGCCAAAATGAGCATAAACCCACCAGATAAACCTACCCCTGGCAACTTCCCTACCAGCCCCACCAGATAAACCCACCGATTCTCTAACTGCTCTCATGAGTACATTATCAAACCCTGTTAAGGGAACATACTGAGATGCATTATGAGAGGCCCAAGGGTTTCCTTATATAGGAGAACCCTTGGGTAAATTACAAGAATATGAAAAGGGAAAAAGAAAATTACATAAAAGACTATACTAAAAATAGTAATGATCTCAACACTCCCCCTCAAGCTGGAGCGTAGATGTCAATAAGACTCAGCTTGGAACAACATCTCTGATAAGGTCCTCTTGCTAGAGCCTTTGTAAGTATATCTGTTGTCTGGTCTCCAGAACTAACATGCGTAGTAGTGATAATACCTTTCTGTATCATGTCACGAGTGTAGTGGCAATCTACCTCTATGTGCTTCGTCCTTTCATGAAAGGTTGGGTTATTTGCAATGAAGAGAGCAACTTGATTATCACATTGGAGGTGCATGGGAAGAGATACTTTTATGGTTAGGTCAGTGAGAACGGATCTGACCCACATCATCTCTGTACTAGCATGTGCCATGGCCCTGTATTCCGATTCAGCACTTGATCTAGCAACCACAGTCTACTTCTTACTCTTCCATGAAACCAGAGGATTCCTTATGAACACAGCAAATCCAGACGTAGACTTTCTATCCTTTGGACACCCAGCATAGTCTGCATCTCCATATGTTGTCACTGAAAGAGATGTGCCTCTGCTGAAAAGAAGTCCAGTACCAGGTGAAGTCTTCAAGTATCTCAGAATCATATGGACTGCATCCATATGTGCTTGTCTGGGCTGCTCCATGAACTGACTCACTTTGCTAACCGTAAATGCTATGTCGGGCCTGGTAATAGTTACATATAGTAGCTTGCCAACAAGCTCTCTGTATCTTCTCTCGTCGACCTCCTCAGTATCATCATCATAGAACTTCATGCTTGGGTCAAGCGGAGTAGTGGCAGGTCTACAATCTGCCATGCCAGTTTCTGAAAGAAGATCTATAACATATTTTCTCTGGGTCATTAGAAGACCCCGTTGATTCCTGGCAAACTCTATTCCGAGGAAGTAACGTAAATGTCCAAGGTCCTTGGTCACAAACTGTTGACCTAGGAAGTCCTTGGCATCCTGAATACCCTGCTCGTCATCCCCTGTAATAATAATGTCATCAACATAAACAAGAATGACTGTAATACCTCTTTGGGTTTTTTGTATGAACAAGGAGTGATCAGCAGTTGATCTCGCAAACCCATCAAGTCCGAGAGCTTTTGGAACCATGCTCTTGGACTTTGCTTGAGGCCATAGATAGCCTTGTGCAATCTGCAAACCTTCTGACACTCCCCCTCAGCAGCGAACCCAGGTGGCTGCTGCATGTAAACCTCCTCATGCAGGTCACCATAGAGAAATGCATTCTTCACATCAAGCTGATAAAGAGGCCAATCTCGTTCCACAGCAACAGCAAGGAGAATGCGCAGAGTAGAATGTCTGGCAACTGGTGAGAAAGTATCGTGATAGTCTACCCCATATGTCTGAGTAAATCCTCGTGCCACAAGTCTCGCCTTATAGCGATCCACACTCCCATCTGCACGGGGTTTCACAGTGAACACCCATTTGCATCCCACGACTGATGCATCAATAGGAGCAGAAACAAGGCTCCACGTACCACGTGATTATAGCGCGGCCATCTCTTCCTCCATGGCCAACCTCCACTGACTATCTTTGAGAGCCTTCTGATATGTATGCGGTATTTGTACGACTAATAGTGCTAGCGCAAATCTCCTGAAATCCTCTGACAACCTGCTCAAAGAAGTTTGGGCTGCAATAGGATAAGTAGCACACGTCCGTTTCTGCTTTCGCAGAGCAATCGGTACGTCAAGATCATCTGATACGTCCTGGGCCTGTGTATTTCCCTCTTAAGAGGGTGCTTGCTCTTCCTGTTGTACAGTTAACTCAGTAGTGCCATCAGTAGAAATAATATGCTCATTACATACCTGAGGCGTGCTGGATGATGGGCAAGGCCTGTGAGCAATGTTGTAAAAATCGGCCGACTAATCCGATTAGTCGGTCCGATTAAGCGACTCGGTGGGGTAGCCGAGTCGACTTTCAATACTCGGGCATTAGTCGGGCATGGCCGATTACTGGGCCGCTTAATCGGTGTAGGCGGGCGACTAAGCGGGCGTTTTTTGCAACACGTATTCGGGTCCCCATTTTTTGCAAACCCGTACGTTACTTTTGAGGGGCTTACTGTCGCACAGTAAGTTCCCATTTTTTCGTAACCCACATGCCCTACGAGTCCTGCGACCCCCCGCGCCCTAAGACCTCCTGTTCCATCGTCGCTGGACCTCCTGCTCCCCGCTCGCAAGCTCCTGCTCCATCGCGGCTCCTCCAGCGCCTCTCCGGTAGCCACCTCGCCACTCCTCTCTCGCCGCGCCGCCTGAAGGAGGTTCCTCCGGCTCCATCTCGCCGCACAGGACCTCAGGTTAGGGTTTTTGTTTTCATTTTTTCATTTTTGTATTTTATTATATGATCATAGCATTCTAGATAGCTTATACCATTCACTAGAGTCTAGAACCCTAATGACAAATTATTTAGGGTTTTTGCTTGCTTTAGGGTTTGTTGCATTAAATATCATGCCACTGATTTTTGATATATCATGATGTTTAGGGTTGTATGCAATTATAATTATGTTGTATGCTTGATGTTTAGATCTTGTTGTATTGTTATGTTGTATGTAATTATATTTTTTTAGGTTGTATAAAATTATAATTATGTTGTATGTTTGATGTTTAGGGTTTGTTCTAGTATTATGTTGTATGCAATTATAAATATTTAGGTTGTATGCAAATATTTATGTTGTATGCAATTATGATTACGTTGTATGCTTGATGGTTATTGTATTGTATATCATGCCACTGATTTTTTAATATTATAATTCATCATTTTTTATTATGTAGATGGCTACACCACCAACGAACGTCGCTTCCGGTAGCGACTCGTCTTTTTATGTGCCACCAGGATCAACTGATCCTGCATTGCAATACGGCTACCTTGCGAGCCGTACGGATCCAAATACGGTCACTTGCAGATTGTGCAAGAAGATTGTGAAGGGTGGTGTGTATAGGTTCAAGCAACATCTAGCACACCGAAAAGGGAACGTTGCTGCATGTCCCAAGGTTGATGAGGAAACGAAGAACAAGATAATTGCGTACCTTAATGATGTTGCCAGGAAGAAATCTCAGAGAGCCGCTGATGTTCATGAGATGAGCGAGGAAGTTGATATCACTGGAGGTGTGGGTTCGACGAAGAGATCACGAGTCTCTGAATCCCTCGAGCAGACTGTCGCAGTGGAAGGGTCATCACGTCAAATGACCATCAAGGATGCATTCTCCAAGGATCATCGTGATAGGGTCACATCATTCATATCCAAATGGGCATATACATCGGCAATTTCGTTTAATGCAATGATGACAAAAAACTTCCTGCAAATGGTGGAGGCTATTGGGAAGTACGAGCCTGGACTAAAGCCTCCCACGAGGTATGAGCTTAGTGGCCCGCTTCTAAAGAAGGCAGTGAAGGAGATTCACGATGGGTTGCAAGGTCATCGTGATACGTGGACATCGGCGGGATGCTCTTTGATGACTGATGCATGGACGGACAAGCGTGGAAGGAGCATCATCAATTTTTGTGTCAATTGCACATTGGGGACTTCATTTTTGAAGTCCATAGATGCCTCAAATGAGGCTCACACTGCGGAATACATCTGCAAGTTGGTAGAGGAGTGCCTGAATGAAGTGGGAGTGGATAAAGTGGTTCAGATTGTGGCGGATAATGCATCCGCCAATGCTGCTGCAGGAAGATTGTTGGTCACCAAATATCCGCAGATTTGGTGGACTCTGTGAGCTGCGTACTCCATTGATCTTGCTTTGGAGGAGATAAGCAGAGAGACAAAGGTGAGAAGTGCAATCACAAAGGCGAAGAGGCTTACGGTGTTCATCTACTCTCATACCAAAACTCTAAGCTTGATGCGCAAGTTCACCAACAAGAGGAACATTGCAAGGCCCGGACAAACAAGATTTGCAACCACTTTTCTCACTCTTGAGAGCCTAAATGAAAAGAAAGACAAGCTGAGATTGATGTTTTCCTCAGAAGAGTGGAGAAACTGCAAGTGGTATAAGACCAAGAAGGGAGAAGCTGCGAGTTCCATTGTTTTCAGCCCTACATTCTGGAACCATACAACACATGCTATCAGAGTTTTCACTCCATTGGTTCGTTTATTATGTGTGGTTGATGTCGATCGACGCCCATCCATGGGCTTTGTCTACGGAGGGCTTGAAGAAGCCAAGCGAGAAATAATTGCAGCATTCAATGGTGTGGAGTCATCTTATAAATTTTTTGTGGATGCTATTATCTCCAAGACCAAAGGGAGGCTTGATACTCCATTGCATCTAGCAGCTTATTACTTGAACCCATTTTGCTTCTACACCGAGTCTCATGGTGATCCAGATGTTGTGGTGAGGAGAGGGTTTAAGGACTGCATGGAAAAATTTTATCCAGATTTGGATATACAAGATGCAATTACTAGGGACGAGCTTCTGACATATAGACTTGGTCGTGGAGATTTTGGGAAGCCTTTAGCTGTGAGACAGAGGATGACAAATGATGGCAATTTTGATCCAAGTATCTTAGTCATTTGTTTACTATTAATGTTAATCACTTATTTTATTATGTTGACCATTTCTCTATTCTAATAGCTAATTGGTGGCATAATCATGGAGATGACACACCTCATTTGAAAGGTATGGCTATCAAAATCTTGAGCTTGACATCTTCATCATCGGGATGTGAGCGTAACTGGAGTACATTTGACTCGGTAAAGACTCCACTCCACCCATCCAATTCGATTAGTAATAGTAAAATTTAAATGAGTAATTGATATAAAGTGAAATTTTTCGATCTTCAGATCCATACCAAGAAGAGAAACAGGTTGGAAACGATGAAGCTGAACCATTGTTGTAAAAATCCCCCGACTGGTCCGACATGTAGGTCCGACTAATCTAGTCGGTGGGGTGGCCGACCGAGTACTGACTAATTCCGACTAAGGTCAACTAGTTGATCAATTTTTGCTTGGAGATACCATATATATTGTTATTTTTTAAAGCAAACTTATTCTAATATGCTTAGTGATTTATTTAAATCAATTTCTTCTTTTCTTTCATTATGATAATATAAAAAATGTACAAATCTATGTAAATATATAAGAATATACATACAAAAATGATTTACATATTTAAAATAATTAAAAAAAATCAAAGCCGATTAAAGCCCGACTAAATCCGATTAGTCGTCCGACTGTCGATTAATCCTTAGTCAGTGACCCAACTGACCAAGTACCGACTACCGATTTTTGCAACCTTGAGCTGAACGATCTTGTGTATGTGCGTTTCAATTCCAACCTGCAGGAACGCCGAGCTGAGAAAGAGAGAGATCCTCTGTCATCTCGTGATCGTGCACACATGGCTGAATGGACCGGGGATGTTGATGCTCATGATGAGGAGGTTTTTTTAGGTTCCGGACTGACATGGGGTGTTGTAGCACATGCTAGTGGCGTCGAAGAGAATTTGAAACCAAGAAGGAGCCAACGACGTGAGCGTGGAAGGGGAGCTTCATCGTCAAGCTCCAATGCTACGCCGATGAATGAGGAGGAGGAGCTACATCTTGAGGATATAGAAGAAGAAGATGATGACGATGAAGAAGAAGAAGAAGGCGATGATGAAGAAGAAGAGCCGGACTTGGATGACGACATTGAGGATTGAACCCAATGGCTTGGGACACTTGTCTTACTTTCACTTGTATTATTTTTTGAGCATGTTGTAATTGTTCTTTTATTTTTGAACATTTGCTTGTACTATGTGCCAAACATTTTGTTCCTAACTTGCTTCTTTTTTCAATCTCTTGCTATTTTTTTATGCTCTTAAAAATATTAAAACTGCTAAATATATGAATATAAATGAGAGTATATGCTATAAAAATTGATTTATATATTTAAAATAATAAAAACATTTCAAACCGAAAAATGCCCGACTAAATCCAATTACTCTCCCGACTGCCGATTAATCCTTAGTCAGTGACCCTGTCGACCGAGTACCAACTGCCGACTTCTGCAACTTTGCCTGTGAGCATGGCGAATAGAGCGAGGTCGGTGAGGAACATCATGAGGTAAGAACTGAACCAATGGAGGTGGTGGCGGAGGTGGTGGTGGTGGTGGCGGAGGAGATGATGGCGGTGGAGGAGGAAGAGGTGAAGGTGAAGAGCAAACTGTAGGAGGTGGTGGCATATATATCTCATCATCGGAGTCAGATGGAGTAAGTTTGTCACATGTAGGAGAAAAATACATGACCGACTCAAAGAACGTAACGTCAGCACTAACAAAATATTTTTGGCTTAGTGGATCAAAGCAGCGATACCCCTTTTAGGTACGAGAGTAGCCGACAAATACACATTTAACAGCTCTAGGAGAGAGCTTGTCACGCTCTGGAGAAACATCATGAACAAATGCAACAGATCCAAACACACGAGGTGTAAGAGAGAAGAGATCCTTCTCGGGAAACGCAATCGAGTAAGGAATCTTCTCTCCTAACACGGATGAGGGCATACGATTTACCAGATAGCAAGCAATAAGGACAGCATTACCCCAGTAAGAATGAGGAGCACGGCTCTGAATCAACAATGTTCTGGTTACATCAAGTAAGTGACGGTGTTTGCGCTCAGCAACACCATTCTGTTGGGAAGTGTAGACACATGAGGTTTGGTGAACAATGCCACGGATCTAAGGAACTCGGAAAGGTGTAAGGTGCAAAATTCCAAGGCATTGTCAAAACGAATGTACTTGACATTAGCAGAAAAAATATTCTTTATTTCATTAATAAAATATTTGATAGTGGATCCAGCCTCAGACTTGTTCTTCAATAGGAAGACCCAGGAAAGTCTAGAAAAATCATCGACTTCTATAAGATAAAAACGGAGTCCTTGAAGATCAGGAACACGACTAGGACCCCAAATGTCTGAATGAAGGAGCTCAAATAGCTTAGAGCTGCTCCGACTCTGACGGGATGGAAAGCAAGGTTTTAAATCTCGATTTCGATTTCGTTTCGAGATGTTGAAAAAACGAGACAATTTCGAAATTTCGTCGAAATTTCGACGAAATTTCGACAATTTCGGCCAAAATCGGTCTAGATTTGTGAAGGAAGGGCATATATCGACATTTCGATTTCGATTTCGGTAGGGTCTCGAAACCGAAATTTCGCCGAAATTTCGTCGAAATTTCAGGAAATTTGAAACGGTGATGGAAAGGATGAACGGTGATGCTTCCCAAGTTGGCATGCTTCACAATGAAAGGAGGATCGCGTAGAAATCTGAGGGAAAACATGACATAACTTCTGCAGAGGAAGATGTCCAAACCTAAGGTGCCACAAGTAAGGAGAGACAGGTCCAGTAGGTATAACAGAAACACTAGCATGAGGAGGTTAGACCAGTCTGTAGAGTCCCCGCTGCTCACGGCCACTTCCAATCACCCTACCCGTGAGTATGTCCTGAGACACAAGAGATGAAGGGTGATGGCACGACAATGCAGACCCTTAGTGATATGACTAATAGAAAGTAAATTCATTTGAAATGCAAAAGCATATAAAACATTTTTCAGACGCATAGACGGTGTCAACTGCATCTCCCCCTGTCCTGTAACAGGTAAGTGGTCGTCGTTAGCAATGACGACCCATCTGCCGAGTGGTATAGTCCTGTAGGACTTCAGTTGCGTTCTGTCTCCATACAGGTGGTGAGAAGCACCAGAGTCCATAATCCACTCTGTCATGTCTGTATTTGTACTACCAGTAAAGGCATAGGTGATACCTGAGGACATGGAAGGACATATCGATATCGACATCATATCGATACAATGTCGATACCGATATATCGTCGATATATCGGCGATATATCGTCGATATATCGGCGATATATCGACGCATATCGCCGACATCCAGTATCCATTGTGCTTTTTTGGCCTGTCGATACCCGATATCGTCCATATCGGCGATATATCGGTGACCTGTCGATACCGATATATCGTCGATATATCGACGATATATCGCGATATGGCCGTCCATGCCTGAGGAGCTCGAAGAGGCTCTGGCTGCTGTAGCGGTATCTGTCGTGGTGTCAGCACTAGGAGTCATGATCTCCCGAATACGAGAGACAATATCATCCAGGCGAGGATCGGCCTGGGGAGCTGAAGTCTCTACAGACACAATCTGCTATGTTGCTCGACCAGAAACTGGATATCCATGCTTCTGATAGCATGTGTCCTCTGCATGTCCAGGCTTGCGGCAGTAGGTGCAAGGACCACGGTAGCGTCCACTGCCTCTTCCTCGAGGTGTACGTCCTATGGACTGGAATGCCCCACCTCGACCACGAGAAGCGGACATTGCTGAAGAGTGCGAAGACATGGCTGTTGACGGGATGATGAGTCGGCTGAGACGACTATAGGCCTCCTCTATAGGAGGAATGGTTGCTTCAGTAAGAAGATGAGTTCGTGCAGCATCATATTCTTTATCAAGTCCAGCCATGAAAACTCCAACCATCGTGGAGTTCCTATAGGTCTTCTGATGCTCAGTAGACGTTGTAATAGGCATGTAGCTATGAAGTTTTTTAAACATGCCACGCAATAAAGAATAGTAGACAAGCAGAGGGCGACCATTCTGCTTGGTGTTATAGATATCAAATTGTAGTTGAAGGATTTTGGCTTCATTCTTCGCCTGTGCATAAGTGGATGCCAAAGTATCCCACATTGCCTTGGCAGTGGGTTGAGTTAGAATATCATTTGTTATTTCCGTAGTAAGTGTCCCACAAAGCCATACTCGTGCATCATCTTGCTTCCAGGAAGCATTTGCTCCAGTCTTATATGTTGGCTCTGGATCTCGTAAGAATGTGCTCCTTGTTGTTACATTGCATGAGGGTGGGAAACTGCATGGACCATAACTCATAATTGATCCCATCCATCTTAACTATGGGTGCTGGACCCTTAAAGGCTCCGAACGAGAAGATGTCACCCTTGGTGTCTGACATGATGATAAAATAGCCAACGAACAAACTTCAACTGGAGGGTAGACCGATATAATCGAGTCTACATAATCATATAAAGGATCGGTTGTACGTGGATATTTATATAATCATCCTTGCTAATACTCTTTGCTTGTGACTAAAATCGTATTTGATGTAGAAATCAGATCACATACCTATCCCTCAACGAAATAGTCAGAACAGGTCCTGGAATCGAGGGCCAGGTTTGCTGGGCACACGGGGGCGCGGGAGCCTGGACGACCGGGCGCACACGGGCGCGGGGATCAGGATGATTGGGCGCACAAGGGCGTGGAGGTCTGGGTGCGCTAGGGCGACAAACCCCTGACGATCCAGCCGTCTGGTGACAAGCCTCTGGACGCGAGTCTGGCAAGAAGGCGATGAAGCACCGGCGAGGCAAGAGGCGTGACGCACAGGAGCTGAGGGCGAGCCGAGTGGCGAGGCGAGTGGCGCGATGTACAGAACCTGATGCGAGAGGCGAGGCGCGATGGTTGGTGAGGGTACCGTGCGCGCAAGGTGCGATGGGCGATGTGCGCGCGAGGCGCGATGGGCGGTAGGGCACCGTGCGCGTGAGGCGCGAAGGGCGCGGGGGCAACACGGGGGCTGGGGGGGGGCGGGGTGGGCCTGGTGGCGGCACGGGGACAGGGGGGCGGCGGTGGGTGATGGGGGGCGGCGGCGCTGGGTTACGACGATGGGTACGGGAGGGGAAGGGTTTACCGATAGGTTTAGGAGAGACAGGTGTCGGATGTGGGAGGGGCCAGGGTTGGGGATGATACGGGGGTAAATTACAAGAATATGAAAAGGGAAAAAGAAAATTACATAAAGACTATACTAAAAATAGTAATGATCTCAACAAACCCTAACGACCCAAACCAAGGTCAGATTTTGATGAGTACTCAATACAGAATTACACTTCCAAGAGGTGTGATGCACACTCAAAAGAGGGGAAACCTAAGAAATAAGTCGATTAACATCGAGAATGGGAAGGAGAAAGGAATTCACTCGATAGTCTCATTACAGTCCATGCGAAATCTCATCGACGGAATCAGAAGCTCTGATAAGAACAAGAAATTAGCCCTTATCGCCAATTGCAATCAGTTCGCTCCCCCCCCCCTCTCTCTCAATTTCACGCGTCGACGCGACCCGTTTTCTTTTGCGTCGTCTGTCTCTGTCTCCTCACCATTGAGAGGAGCAGCCGTATAAACACTATTATTTTAATTTAAAGGACAAATGATAAACGTATCCCTCTTAATTCGACTTTATTCTGAACAAGGTACGGTTCTACGAGGGGCGGACAAACTTGGAAGCAATCTCGATTTCGATCTCATTTCGGTGACTTGGAATACCGAAATTTCGCCGAGTGGAAATTTCGACGATTTCGGTGGAAAAGTTGGAAAAGGCTCAAAATCCGATTTTTTCCCCAATTTTATTGTAAATTTCGATATTTCAAGTTATTAGAACAATAAATAACATAGAAATACACAATTATTTCATATATTTTGGTCATCTATACCCCTTATATAGATATATCGGTCATATCGACCATCTCGGTCATATTGTAACATTATTGGAGATGGACTTCAAACAATGAAAAAACAATAGATGTGCACTTATAGGCTTACAACATACATTATACATATCAATCATCTTATCATGTATGACTCTGACGGTATGTCGCATTCACACACCATAGCGAACATGTCATTGTTACTTGTTAATAGTTGATACATAATAACAGAGTAATACTCTTACAAGTTACAACAAGTGAAAATTATTAAGAACATGCACATTAATGATCAATGCAATCAAAGATTAAGAATTTAAAATGTATTAGCTGGTGATATGTTTGGTTCAGAATCAAGAGTTTCGCGGTGGATCTCAATGGCCCCCCCTTCCTTGTTGTCTTTCATAACGCATCACAGATTCAATGAACTCGCAGTAGTTCTCTCATGTCATGTACGAGTACATGGCCTTGTAATCCATCACATACTGTATGTATTGGTGGTCATCGATGCCTATGAGTATCCTGAGACTAGGATAAGCAGCACTGGATCCGGTATCACGAGTGGAACGACGAGGCTGCTGCGAACTACTGGCCTGAGATCCTCAGGACGATGACGATGGAGTAGGAGAAGATCTCTGCGGAGGAGGAGGAGGAACTGGCGTGTACTCAGGGAAGAAATCGTAACTGTCACCCCCAAAGAAGATGCCATGGCTCTGCTCAGGTTGGCTACCTTGGTAGTTGTCTCCACTGTAGCTACCGTATCCTCCATACCCACTATAACCATATGAATATGATGGAGGTGCATACTGAGGAGGAGGAGGAGGTACTGGAGGAGGAGCATGAAAGTATTCCTGAAAGACACCAAATGATCTCCCATCGTGCGATGATCCATATCCATCTAAAGGATTTGGTGTTCCTTGCGATATGGGGTATCAATATCCATGCAGCTCAAAGAACCTACTGATGAAATCAAATGATCCATGTCGCTGTCGGTTGGATGATGGCCTCAACCGTACTCGTAATCCATATGTCCTGGACTCAGACTTGGAACAAATTGTCAGTGTGTGTTCCTCTGTCGCTCCATATAATCACGTCCTGCTTGTAGCCATTCCAGAAATCTGGTATCTTGTGGTCCACGATCACCCCCCTCCTTACCCACCTGAGTTTGTTTCCCCACCATCACCAGCTCCACCATGACCAACATCATCATCATCTCCACTGTCATCCTTTGACTTCGATTTGGATTTGGAGCTACTGGAGAGAATTTCATCAACAACCGCATCAAATCTCTCCCTCCAACCCTCCAACAGGGTCTGTAATCCACCCGGATCTTGCCAAATAGTCCCCTACGTCTGCTCCCATTTGTTGGCTTATATTTTTATTTGGTCTTCCACCTGGTTGATCGAGAACGGGGGCACCATTAGAATCCATCCACCTCTGAGTCTGGAGAACGTCTTCATCATCATCATCATCGTGCATCTTGAAAATGTATGCGAGATCAATAGGGTCCGTGTAGTCCTCTTTGTCTTGTCCCTTCCTTGCATGTTTCAACTTCAGCCTCAAGTTGTAATGCACGTAGACAAGGTCATTGAGCTTCTTAACTCCCAACCTGTTCCATCTCTTGGAATGGATCAAATTGAACGTGCTCCAGTTCCTCTGACAACCACCAGCAGATGCGGTTTGAGACAAAACTTTCACTGCCACACTTCAAAGGTTGGGAGCTTCCATCCCTTATAACAAACCACCACTCGGCTGCAAAAAATACAACGAGATAAATCAATAGTAGGAATAAATGAACACACAAGCAATGGTTTTATTTATCTTCGTCCCTACCAGGAAGAGTATTGCCCATCCATTTATCGCAGTAATCCGACCGAAGGAACCCAACGCATCTCGAAAATACTTAACCTGCACATATAGTTTTAAGTCATAATCCTTCTTAACGATTTTTTTGTGACCCCTAATTTAGCTAGAAATTGAGGATTACCTCGTTCATGCACAAAATCTGTAACTTCTCATCCTTGACGAGCTTCTCCACAACTATTTGTACAGCTGCTAGAAGATCAGCATTTGTACCAAGTCCATTCTTGTATTGGTATTTAGGATTGAAGTAATAAGCTGAACACAAAGTCGCTAATTAGATCTGTAAAAATTTATGAAAAAGAAATTATATTTTGACATAATACATACCGGTCTTGTGAAGAGGATGTGAGAGCATCTTGGACCATCGCTCGTCTATGATGTCCAACCATGCTTTGGATAGCTTCCCAACCGCTTCTCTGACCTTCTCTCTCATGCAACGCATTGCCTCATAGATGACTCCCATGGTGGGCTTCTTATCGCCATCCACGATCTGCAATGTAGAAACAACTGGATCCATGATCCTTGTGACCTGAGTCACGTCATCCCAAAAGGAGATATCATTGATCAATATCTCCACCTTCCGTCCTCCTTCAGTTCGAGCTTCAGGTATCTCGAACCACTCACCTTGGTAACACATGGTTTTCAAACCTGTCTTATGTTGTTTGAGGCTTCGTAACGCTATAAAATTGGTTGCAAAGCGTGTGATGCCAGGCCTCACCAGCTCCCCATTGCACATCCGCCTCATCAGTGCCAGCACTTTGCCGTGGTTGTAAATGAACGTGATGATCATTCGTGCTTTCTCGACCACCCGTGAGACGAGCTTCCTCTTGCTGAAATCCTTGAGGATCAAATCAATGCAATGCGCATCACACGGTATCCAAAAAAATCCGTAGCTGCTCAACTTCATTATTGTTTCACCCGCCTTCTTGAAGTTGTTGTCGTTATCCGTGATCTTTCCCAACCTCCTTTATAACGTCCTTCATCAACTTCTGCAGGTACTTGTGGTCCTTCGCATGCTCGGATGCATCAACTGATTTCAAAAAGATCGTCTTCCCATCGCAGTACACAAGGACGTTGATGATATGCTTCCTCGTGTAGCTCGTCCACCCATTACACATCAATGTCACCCCGTACTCTGGCCATCTCCTCCTCAGCTCAACGATGTACTCGTTCATCCTTCCTTCTCCATCCCTAGATATTTGTTCATGATCTCGTACGATGTAGGAGCCTTCAGTCCCGTTCCCACTGCAACGATCTCATCAATGGCATGCTGCAGAAATGGCCCGCCTGCAATGTTGACAGGAATGCTCTCCCCAAAGAAGAGCGGCTGATGGCTTTTCCCACCTTTTCTCGTGCATTGGTGAATATTCCCTTCACCGTTTTCTGCCTCGAATCCTTGCTTGCCTTGTATTGCATGGATCCGCTCCTCATCAAGAAGGACTCAATTCCCTTCTCCTTGTGTTTCTTTATGGGTGGTGGTACTGGTGCCCCTCCAGAACCACTCCCACCTTCACCATAGAAGCCGCCCCGTGCACCACCGAGTTCTCTCCTCTCGAACTCGCTCCTCAATGAATCTTTTGTATCACTTCTATATGCCTTCCTCTCCGCTGCAGTCTTAATGTTAGCGGGGTAAACAAAATCATCATCATCTGAATTAGAAAGGACGTTGAATTCTTTCTCGAACATGAACTTCTTCATTTGTTCTTCCCTTCTTACCCTCTCTGTGTCCCTTTCCTTCTTTCCGTCCAAGTTGGACTTCACCTTGTCCCTCACATCTTGAGGACAACACATGCACTTGACAACATTCTTGTTATTTCCAACAAGATGTGTGTCCCTTTCCTTCTTTCCGTCCAAGCTGGACTTCACCTTGTCCCTCACATCTTGAGGACAACGCATGCACTTGACAACATTCTTGTTATTGCCAATAAGATGTTGCTTCATCCTTGTGATCCTGCCTCCTCCCAACTTCTTTCCACAAAAATTGCATTGTGGCTTCACCTTATTTCCATCAAGAGCGGAGGCCTACCTCCAGCCAATTCCCCACTGAAATCGCCCCTCTGATCATCAGAACTGTCAGATCCAGATCTGGAATCAGAATGTGCCATGGTGATGATCGTCGAAATCTGCAAGGAAATTCAAGAACAGTCATTAAGTAGGCATACAATGTGACCGCTTATGAATATGCAAACCATTTTATGTTTTAAATTTCGAAATTATTATATATTTAATTTCTCTAAGGCCTAATATTCCGATTTTCAGAAAAACAACCTTAGATCTATACATTAGGGTCTTAGATATACCAATTAGGGGATCATTTTCAAGAAAAACTACCTAAGTGACACAAAATATGTACAAAAACCTAAATATTTAACATATTATTTTCAGATTTTCTTATTTTTTAAATTTTATTAATAAAAAATTCCGGATTATAATTTCTACTTCCATAATTTAAGATCTGAATTTATAATAACCCAACTCATTATCGTTCCACATTAAACCTCAAAAGCCCAATTCCCTCTTACATACATCTAACAAAATGTTCTCAAACTATGTTTTGGTTCATGTTAACTTCAGATCCGAGATACCATGTTCATATCTACCACTATTGTGAAATCAAAACACAAAAGCCCTAGCTTTCATCTACAAATTTGAAGCTATATTTCGGAAATCTCTCAAAATAAACACCATGCCAAGCTATATCAACATCCTAAGAGTGAAACCCCTAAAAAAATTATGAATTTGATGAAGAATTAGCCTAATTTAGCTTACCTCGAAGGAAGAAGAGCTTGAAAGAAGTTGGAGAGAAGCCTGCCTGAACTTAGTCGAAATCGGGTGCTTTTGACCGAAATTTCGACATATATTGACATCTCGGTGATTTTTTTAAAGCAAGATTCCATCTGTCGACCGATATCTCGAGTTGAGCTGATATCCCACCGAGATTTCGCTCGAAACCGTGGATATCGAGATATATAGCAGTTTTGAAAGCCCAGACCCGTCGAAACCGATATTTCGACAAAATTTCGTCGAAATATCGCGAAATTTGATTCCATGCTTGGAAGGTTACTGCATATTGGAGTTTTTAGATACAGACATCTGCAATGTTTTATAACTACTATTTGACTATTTAAACGTGTAACTAGGTCCAAGTCCCTACAAAAAGTAGATTAGCTTGAAATAGGACCCTTCCTTGCTCGATATTTGCCAATGAACAAATGTGTATCGACGCACTAAACATGAGCAAAGTACACAGACAAGACCATGGGGATCTATAGGCATGAGATTTAAAGTGAAATCATCCTAAAAGGATATTCCATCCCCTTGGTTAATCCTAATTAAACCTAGATCATGTATGATGCCTCTCTCCCATAGTACCCATTTTTGGAGGCAAAGGTCCTTGTACGGCTATTTTAATTCACATTCGTAACGGTCTAAAACTCCATTCTCATTTCATTCAACAATTGCCAGTCTTGACTTGTAATTCTACCTAGATAAGTTCGCAGAAAGGTCTGTAAGAGTTATCTTTGCTGTTACATGAACGATTATAAGACGGATTCAAAATATTCAATGTTCTGTTATTTGCAGTGACGCATATTGTAATGGAACGGATCACGCCAACCAGCGGAAGCATGCGATAAAAGATCATGTGACCGAACCGTTATTGAAAACATGCGTGACAATTAATGAGCAGAGATAAAATCAAATTCCAACAAAGTTCAATCAAAATAAGAGTTCCATTATCACAACTTCAACTCAGATATTTTTGTAAAAACTACTCTAAGAATTGAAATAGCATCTCAACAGTCCATGTGGGTATACAAATATCCTTTAAAACTTCACGAGTTGAATCGTACCACGTCAGGAGTCTCGAGAAGTCCGTATAACGATCCCAAATAAGCAATCAACCATTTTCTTCAGCTGAAATTGACAAACATAGTTTTTTACATGAGCCTAATGCCCAACATGCATCAAGGTCCATGCATGGGAATGCTAATGGTCTTTCAATCTGTTATAATGCACACACTTGGATTTTCATGGATAAGCATCATTCCGTGCCTAATTGTGTCCCATACATGTCTAAATCTGAACCCCAACATGTGTAATTTGGATTCTTTTTATAACCACAGGTATACATATGTAAAATTCATGAGAAAATACGGCATACAATTCTTTCATCGTGTGGGCATATTTTTATACGATTCATAGCAAGTATGTAATTCTTTTATCATCTTAATCACTTTGCATTTTAGCCCCCATGACTGTGATGGTTTACTTTTCTTTAATCAATTCTTGTACAACATGTAATGGTTACTCTTTTATTAAAAGGACATTTACACCCATAACCCTGAGTAATTTCAAAGTTACATTCATAACCCTGCATAATTGTGAATTACATCCAGGACCTTCAATGGTGCTTAACTCTTATACCCATAACCTCATATTAACTTTCATTCAATTTTTTGTTAGTTACGACGATATCTATTTGCATTTTTACCCCTTATGTTCCCATTATTTACAAATAAACCACTCTCCTTCTAACGATGAACGGAACTCATGCCTCCTCTTCCTTGAGTATTCTTCTTCAGAGTGGAACGAGAGGAGATGTATTTTCTCCAACAAAGCTGATCTGGCGAAAATCAGTCTAGATGGTTCTCAATATGGTCGACTCGTGATGAGATGAGACATGTCTGGCGAGTATGCTCGAACAAAGAGCTGGAGCTCTTGGGTGTTGTTATGCACAAAGTCTTGTAACGAGTGGTGCTTTGATCAAGAAGTTGAAGGCTCTTCTCTGGAGTGCTACTGTATCATGCAAGAAAAGTGTGCTCTTGTATCCGACAATGCTTTGGGCCTCACTCGAATTAAACAAGAAGAGGGAGATCGGGGATTTAGGCCTCCTCCCTAACCCCGTCCCCGCCCTAGCTCCCAAACCCGCCAACGCCCCTCCTCCTTGACCTTGACCTCGATGACGCCCATCCTCCCCGACCTCGCCCATCCCCGACCTAATGAAGAGAGCCCTCAGCCTACCCCTATCCGGCCTCTCCAATAACTTCCTCGTCCCACGCACCTCTATCTCGCATAGCTTCTGCATGTAACCCATGGCCCTATGCGCCACCATCAGTTTTCTGTACCTCTTGCTCGACGATAGCACCACCAGGCGCGCCATCGAGTACTTCCTCATTGATGAATCTCCATTTCATCACCTTTATTCTATCATTTTGGCCTTAAAAACCCCAGTAAATGCATGTAAATAACATCAATTTGTACATAATAGCATTCATTATTTATTGTATTTATTGTACATAAAATAAGGTTTTTAATGCCAAAATTATAAAATAAAGAGAAGAAAAGAAAAAAGGAATAAAATATTGTAAATATTTTATGACCCTAACCCCGAGACCAAGGCCAGAATGGAATTGGTCGACAAGGAATAAAGTAGGGGGAGATAAGGGCCAATAATACAATAGATGCCTCAATTATTTAATCATTGATTTATGCATTTTGACATCCATTTTGTATTTAATTATTTATTCATCAAATAAAAATATTTTGTACATGAAAGTTGTAGACAATAATGTAAATAAAAATACAAAATTAAGTTTGTGCAAAAATAATATACAGTGTACAATTTACACACAGAATAAAAAGCCAGAATCACAACTTCACAGACCCATATCTTGCAAATAAAAACTCAAAAACCACCAAACTCACTTTAATTATATATAGCTTTCCAAGAACTATTTAATAAAATTGGTTTCAGAATTTTTGGAGTTTATCTGTGAAAGTTAGGTTTTGGGCCCCTATTGTACATAACACCGATTAAAATATTCAATTTATTCAGTGTTCATTATTTTTATAAAATTATATTTTTAGAATTTTGTAAATAATGTATATAATAATGTACATATTGAAATTAGAATAAAACCAAAAAGAATTTGTAAAATAAAATAAGTCTATGCAAGATATAGGCAAAATACCTATGATAAGTATGTACATAAATAAAAAGGGAAGATATTCTTTAATTATTTTATTCTTTAATAATCTTATAATATTGTAAATATTACATATAATATATCAAAAATACAAATCTAAAATAAAAACAAATAAAATACATTAAATAAATAAAGTATATATAAAATACAGGTAAAATACCTATAAGTATGCCTACATACAACATACACCTATTTATTTAAATATGAAAATCAACTCATAAAAATTAAATAAAAATATCCTCAACTCACAAAAATAAATTATAAATTTATAAAATGAGAAAATAAAATAATAAAATAAAATAAACAAAATAAAAATAAAATATCCAAAATACATGTAAATACATGCATAAATACATTATTAAAATAAAACCATGATAGAATACATCAAAAAAATTAAATAAAAATCATAAATAAATACTACATGAATTAATACACATTTTTTATTTTATAAGTAAAATCTAATAAAATCATTTATTATGTTAAATAATTCATTTTATAATAAGGTCCCCTATTTTGTCCTCTAGCGTCCGAGGTGGACCAATGAGGGCGCGACCTTTGTTGACCTCTGGTCAACTGTCCCATCGGGACCTGGCGCCACTAAACCTGGTTGATTCCATGACTTGCGCCATTTTTCCCGGGTGTCTCGTCCCTTAATCTCGCTCGTCGCCTTCACAAGATCTGTAGAGGGATCATCCATCTATCACACATGCTTGTTGGATCGAGAAAACGATCATTGTACTCGCCGGAATACGCGGGGCAAGTAGGGCACCTAATATGTCTATAAATAAGAGCCCTCGGCCTCCTCCACAAATTTGGCCAATTTCCATCCACCCAAAAGCCTCGAATTTGTTCCTGGGAGGTTCCTCGTGACAGGGGGAGCATTTCAGCGACTCGAATCGGCCGGAGGAGGGATCAATTTTGTCGCGGCAGAGCTCCGGCGTCCGTCCTGCTCCCTGGTGTCCCCCTGGTATAAGAGTTGTCCTTTCTCGCTTTTTAGGTAGATTTTAATTCTAGCATTTCAATTCCGTGCTTAGCTTAGTCTTTAGATCGATAGCATAGCGTAAAATCGCGAAATCGAAGTTCGTCGGAGCTCCGCTCCGGTGACTTCTTCACTGTGATACCCCCGGTTTCTGACCGCCATCTTCACCTCACTTCGTTCCTCATCGCGTGCTCCATCTCCCGATCATTTTTGTTCAACCAAGGACCCCCAGTCCTTGCGAATCGGAGCTCCACCTCCGCCTATCGTCGGAGCTCCTCTACCTCACCTCATCTTGCACCAAAGCTTCAAAACCCAGGGTCGAGGAGATAACCCTCGTTCCCCTGGTTCTTCCTATGCAGGTCAAACGACGCAAGGAGCCCCTTTGGACTCGATTCGAACCAGGAAGAGGCTCCTGGAGGTCCCGACCTTCATCGACCTCGCCGAACCTCCTTGGACCTCTAGGAGCCATGCCAAGCCCACCAGCAGATGCGGGATGCCTCCAGCTACGATCAGAACACCTCAGACGCGACGGAGAAGCCCGGAGGAGCCCATGCTTCAAGATCGAAGCTCGCCTCGCGTGAGCTTCTTCCCTGTTCTTCCAGGAGGCTCCATCACCGTCCGATCAGGATGGCCGCCCCAGATCACACCAGAGCCGTCAGATGAAGCCCTACACCGACCGTCAGATCAGCTCGGCTGATCTAATCTCAGCCCTTCATCGGCGAAGCGGTATCGGCCGTTGGATGCACGACGCGTGTCCAAGTGAGATCATCATCGTCGTTCACCAGCGCGCACTTATGGGTAAATTGCAGATCTTAACCCCAGTATTTTTGTATTTATTGTCTAGTCTTGTGAATAAAAGTCGAAGTTCATTTTATTGCGGACATTTTGCATGGACCCCCTGTACGTTTGTGTTATTTCTTTTAGGTCCAGTCCACGTCACCTCACGTGGCGTCCCACGTGAGGTGGTTAAATTGCACAAGACCCCCTGTATGTTTGTATATTTATCTTTAGTCCATAAAATAAAATTTTAAGTGTATTATTTTTGTAAAAATTGCAACCAGGACCCCTAACCTTGTTGATATCACATTTTGGTCCCTATGGGTGCGGATCACGTGTAGTCCCACGTGATGGTCAATTTGCAAGGGGGCCCTGGCGGGTTTGCTTATTTGGATTTGGTCCTTAAAATTACAGAATACGTTCATATATTTTGGTGTTTTTGCACTGAAGCCCCTGACTTTATTTTTATTTGCAAAAATGCCCCTGCCAGGCCATATATTGTTGCTTGCTTGTTCCATTTTTGTCATGCATCATATTAACTTGAAAAATTCCACAAAAATCATGCAAAGCTCCTGTTAACTTGTACTTTCACGCCATAGCTTTGCATTTTATTTTTGTCGCATTTTAATATTTATTAAAAATCGAAAACATGCATTTTATCTACTGTCTAGCTTAGAAAATACCAAAAAATAGTAAAACACCTAGAAAAATTCCAAAAAACATGTTGTCTATTTTATCCTACTTTAGTGTCAATCTAAAAATCACTAAAAAATTCAAAACAAAAACTTTAAAAATAAGAAAACCCTCAAAAACTACATAAAAATCTAAAAAATCCTAGAAAAAGCCTAAAAATACAAATTAACTTTCTGTAGTTTCCTTTTGTTATTATCTATCGTTTAAAATTGATTTGAGGATTTTTGGAGATCATTATCTATTTTTAAACCTCATTTCAATGCTGTCCAGTAGCTTAAGTCCCTGTTTTCTATTATTTTATTTCTGAAAAATGTCAAAAATATTTGGAAAAATGCCCAAAAATCACAAAAACAGTGAAAAAGTTAAAAAGACCAAAAATATTTTATTTCTGAATTTTTTTTGGCTATTTTTGCATATTCTTATAAATATTTGAGCACCTTTTTTATTATGGAGTTTATATATTCAAATCTTGAAAAAGAAAATAAAAAATATAATATATATATATATCTATATGTATTATATTCTCTATACATAACTCTTTAGGGGTGCATATAATTATATATCTATATAAAACATGTGCTTATATAATTATATATCTATATTATATAATATATATACATATTAATAAAAAATAATAATACATAAAAAATAATAAAAAAATTAAAAAAAAATTATAAAACCCCGAAAACCCACAAAAATAGGATTCATACAAGGATGACTCTGTTGTACAGGAATACTGTAGGCTACTTAATTTTTTGTATTGCTCTCTGTGGTTCGACCTCTACATGCTTATTCACTATACAATTTGTGGTAGAGTTAAATGTTAATTCACAAATTTTGGGACTTAATTGATTTATTCTTTATTGTGGGTTAATTGTTGATTAAATCCGGGTTTTGAGTGGTCAACATTTCGATTGTGTTCCCGCCTTGTGTGGAATACAAGACCGCTTAACTCTCGGGTTTATCAAATGGCACCGTTGCTGGGGAGCAATGAGCGTAGCCTATCATATTTTGTCATTCTTGTTTAGAAATGGATTTATCATTGCTTTTGTGAGCAGCTATTTCTTTGCAATTGATCACCATGCCTGATTTATTTATTTGTTGTGATTAATTCCTATCTGCTTTATTTCATTGATTGAGCTTGTACTAATTCAATCTCTTTGTGACTTTATTGCGAGGGCCCGCCACGCGAGGATGGTTTCTTAGGGAGCCAAGGCAGCCGAGCTTGGAGGAGGTTGGTCTTCACTTCATGACCAGCTGGAGAGAGCACCAAGGGTGCAAAGGGATGGGAATTAGATAGGCCTAGAGCAATTAGGATTATTTTTGTAATTTATGGTGAGAGAGAGATATTTTGGCATGTGATAATTAACATGACTCTACTCTTCACAATGAGGTCCAGTGCCCGGGTGTCTGTTCACCTGGGGGCCTCATCACTATTTCCTGTGTTTTCTACTGCTTTCTTTTCTTTGTTTTCCGTTGTTTTGTGCTTTCCGCCTTTATTTCATGTTGTTTTGTGTGCTTGGAGCCCCTAGATATAGGTTGCTTGATCCGGTAGCTAGGTCCAAACCTTAATAAGAATGCATGTTCCTATAGTCTACTTCGTATGGATCTAGTCAAATTTAAATAGTTCGATCATTTATCTCTTAACCCGTGTGCCGTGAGCGTGCCCCATTAAGCGCTACTTCTAAATCGAGTGTGTCGAGAAGAGGAGGGGTAAGCCAAGACCGGACCTTTAGGTTAAAGATAAGTGACCAACTTGTGGTTCTTGACGTTAATAGCAGCTAATGTTTAGGGCGATTTTGTCGAATGCACACCGCCATGTAGATAGGTTTAAAAATTCTGTTTTGCATACCACATGGAGAGAGCTGGGATGCACTGTAAGTCTTCTAACTCAGCATGCATCATTCGGTTCAATGGTGAGATTTCCATCATAGAACCAACTTGCACGGCTTTTCCGCTATCTCCCTCTAATTTTGAGCACCTAGGACATAAATGAAAATCTACAAAAACGTTAGGCGCTGGTATGAAACAGACTCAAAAAAAGTGAAAACCCAAAAAAACTAAAACAAGGGGACTGCGAAATAAACTTTGACCTTAATTAAAATTCATAATGGACTATCATTGTACTGGGTTCATAAAGCCCTCATTGTTTTCAGGTACCTTTGGAGGGGGACCAAAACCCTACTCCCTTGAGCGAGGCACGTCCCATAAGGAATAGAGCCAAAATCCCAGTCTGCAACTGCCTTGTGTATCGCCTGGATTTCCGAAGTATTGGCGCTTCTATCGTACGTGGGCGAGTAGGGCTTGGTCACCAGTGATGACTCTCTGTTGTGTAGAGCATCGACATTGTCCGAAGTATCGAGCATAGGCCACGCCTTCACGGGGGTGTCTGTCTCATCGTCTTGCGTCCGAGTAGGTTCTTGCACGCTCACGGGTGATTCCGTTGCGAGCGAGAACCGAAGTATCGATTTCACCTATTGGCTTCCTCTCTCTATTTCTTTGGCTGAGTAGGGTTCCAGGAAGGATTACAAGGACCTCAAAAAGTACATACTACAGGTTACAAAGGAGGAGGACAAGTACGGGATACTCTTCTGGCAGTACTCTCTCTCCTATAGGGGTAGCGTGCTAAGGACTTGTTAAAAGATATGCCTGAAATAACAACTCTAAAACTGAAAAGATAATAAGCAGCCGAACCTTTACGGCTTCACATGGCATGAGTTGGTGAACCTAATCTTGTATTGTGTTTGTATGGATCTAGATTAAGGTTCAAAGATCAAGTCCCGCACCTTTGCGCAAATTTTGTTGTGTCACTCCTCTTTGACCCCCGCTCAGTTTGAGCCTTTCTACTGTTTTGCACTCCATTTTACTCCTTGTTGACCATCGTATCCTTCCTCCAACATCCACCCCTCTCTTGCTTTGCGAAATCAATCCATGGATGGTTTCTGTCGGGACCTTGCCGACACCCACATCGATTCCATGGACTCAATTTCGCCAATAAATTCGAGGCGATTCCCGAGAACCCGATCCGGACTTTACGGATCGATCTCCGGACTCCTCTTCTTCTACCTCCCTTTTGACCACCCAATAAACAAGGATCACTTTTGTCCCACTTTCGCCGTTGTGAGTGGAAGTCGATTAAAATCTACATCTTGTTCCGTTCACAATATGTTGGGGTTGACCTTAACTCCAAATATTATCATGACAGCAGAACAATAATGCAAGTGGTCTGATCCGGATTCTTTCATTCTGTAGATAAAAGGGCAGACTGAGCCCTGGCTTCTACTCCGGAATTCATTTCGTCCGACTCAGGCCCTGATATGGCTCCTCAAGGAAAGGGCAAGGGTCAGCAACCACCTCAACCAGAAGGACAGTTGCCAGATCAGAATCAAGTTAATGCACAACTATTGGCATCTATCCAGGCAATCCAACATCAGCTGACAGAGCAAGCCCTAGCCCAGACCGCTTTTCAGGATATGCTGAATGATGTGATGAACAAAGCCGAGGGAGGAGGAGGCAGAGGAGGAGGTGGTGGTCCACCTGATGACGACGGAGAGCCAGAAATTAGGGGACAAAAGCCTACACTAAAGGAGACCTATAATCCTGGAGACAACCAGATGACCGAGTGGATTCTCATTCCACCGGTGCATGCTCACTTTGAGCTGAAGCCCCAGTTCCTCGTTCTCCTTCGATCTTTCCATGGCAACACAAGTGAAGAGCCATACATCCACCTGCAACAATTCTCCGCATCTGCCAAACTACTCACTATCCGAATGTCCCTCTGGACATTGTCAAAATGATGGCATTCCCCTTCAGCCTGCAAGACAAGGCCCTTTATTGGGTCAACCATCTGGGGAAGGTTGTAACCACCTGGGAGGAATTGAAGTCCGCCTTCCTGCACAAATATTATCCTCTCGGCCGGCTCAACCAGATGCGAGCACGTATCAGCAACTTCTCCCAATGAGCACATGAATCCATACACGAAGCCTGGGAGAGATTCACCGATCTGTAGGAGAAATGTCTCCATCATGAGATCCCGAAGATCAGTTTGGTCCAACACTTCTTTGGGGGTCTGAACATTGAGAGCCAAAGGCTCGTGGATGCAGCATGTGGAGGTTCACACTTCAACAAGGATGAAGATGCAGTCTGGTAGATATTCGAAGAAATGGTCGAAGGAGAGGCCGCCCTCTCTTCATCGAAAGCATACCAAAAGCAGCCCCAGATCCTCCAGAAACAAGTACACATGACAGCGTCCCGCGAGGCAGAGAAAGATGAGAGATCCAACCTCACTATCATCGGGGGCCATCTCTCGAAGGTTGCTATTATTAAGAAACGATCACAGGATCTCGAAAAATTCCGGAGATCGAAAAGAGGACTCAAAACCTTGACAAGCTTAATCAGATCACCAACCAACTAGAACTGCTGGTGGGCACCATCAATTCTGTTCAGTGGGCAGCACCATTAGAAGCTCCAGTTGAGAGGAAAAACGAGCAACCACCACTACACTAGCCTTAGCCGAGCCAGCAGCCACCGGCAATCCAGCATGTGTACTACGTGCAGGCACCCGACCAGGGCCAGCCGCAGCAGTAGATGGTTGTGTACCAACCAGAGTTTGTAACAGGATCTGATTCGGTATTCCCCCACCACCCCTGGTTCAGGAAGCGAACGGGGTATGGAGTCACGAAGCACAACCGACCCGTCCTATGGGACAACCTCAGGGTCAACCACCAGCCAACCGGCAATACCACCAGCCTCAAGGTGGTCGTTTTGGGCAGTCCTCACAGCCGCCGCCACCGTATCATCAGCCTCCCCAGTATGAAAATCAATGGAGACAGAACCAGCAGTATCAGTATCAGCAGCAGCCATACCATCATCCACAGCCTTTCCATCAGTATGCAGCTGCTCTACCTCAGCAGTACCAACAATATCCTCCTCCTTCTTATCAGCAGCTTCAGCTTCCTGCACCACCTCAGCACTACCAACAACAGCCTCAGCATCAGCATATGCAACAACAACGTGGTCTGCACGCTGAATCCACCGAGGCAACTCCAGTAAACCCGACCATGGATTGCTTGGCCCAACTTGTCAAAGGGCTAGCAGATATGACCAAGAGGCTCGACGAGCTGACTGCCACCAAGACCACCATTCCAGCTCAGGTCGAAGCCAACCCCAATAACTCCAAAAAAGAGAGAGCAGGTAGAATGTGATGTCCTGTCTGCATCTGTAGAGTCGGAAAATGATAACATTGTGTATTCTAATACTATCACCCTCAGGAGCGGTAGGGCCTTGCCTCCACCTGCTATCAAGAATGGGGAGACTAAAGAACCAGGTGGATCGTCATCTTCTGCATCAGCCGTGCCAGCTACAGGGGTGGGTGAGGAGGAAGTGGAAGCCATTCCTGCTGTCAGCCATCACCGTCTTCACCAACAGAAATCACAAAAAAATCAGCAAAAACAAAAAGAACAAAAAGAAGGGTGCCGTCAAAGTACAGCCACACCAACATTGGAGGAGCCCCCAGCAGCCGATGCCTCACCAGCTGACGGCACAGATGCCTCATTTTGTGCTCGTCCCTCAGCACCAGCATGTCAAAATCCAGTTTGTACTCCTTTTTGTAGTCCGGATGTACAACAGTCTGTGGGCGATAATTTTGATGTAAATAAGAACTCTGTTTTTCCCGCTAGGAATGTACATATTCCTTTTCCTCATGCAATAGAAAATCCAAAAAAATAGCAAAACGAAAAAATGCATTGTCTGATCCTGGAGTTGTAGAAATACTAGACAAGTTCACTGTTGAGATTCCCTTATTAAAGGTCGTGAAGTACATGCCAGTTGTGAAGAAAGGACTAAAGGAGGCATGTACCAACAAGCGTCGCCCAGCACAAGAGAACAGACGCAGAGACGTAGAAAAGCACGTGCTCTCCATGGCCACTGTTGCAGCTATCAGAAACCTCCCACAAAAGAAACAAGACACAGGAGCGCCTCTTATCAGTTGTGAGATTTTTGATCAGGTCTTCGAGCGCACTCTTCTCGACAGTGGGTCTTCCATCAACCTTTTGCCATCATCAATAATGCAAGAATTCGGGCTGGGTCCGCTCAAGCAGACACGAATGATCCTTCAGTTCGCTGACCGATCCATCAAGCGGCCCTGGGGTCTTTTGGAAGACGTTGTAGTGAAAGTACAGGAGATGCAATTCCCAGCTGATTTCGTAGTCCTTGATATGGACTCAACAGCACCTCTGCTCCAGACCCCTATCATCCTTGGCCGACCGTTCTTACGTACCTCAGGTGCCGTGGTTGATTATGGGTCTGGCAAGATTACTTTTAGCTCGAATACCAATCAGATCACTATAAACATGAGCAGAGAGCCGAACGCCACGACTGATGAAAGGCATGCAGCATCCGAGGCAGACTGTGGCTTTATTGCAGAGATCAGAGATTCATCCTTGTCACTAAATGATTCATGGACCCGAGAAATCCTCATACTCGAGGAGGACTTGGAAAGCACAGTTACCTTTTGCTCCGATGATTCTTGGGAGACAGATTCTCAGATGCAGGCGCATCTCTTTGATCATTCACTCCAGACTGAACACGATCAGCCTAGCGCAGAACCGTTCGGCACCTCACTAGGATCTCAACAGAATGATGAGGATGGTAGCCCCCTCGAGGAAGTACATCCCACCACCAGCATAGTGTCTGAAAATAACCAACAAGTTAGACAGGTCAAAACCAGAACTCAAGCAACTTCCTGCAGGCCTGAAGTATGCTTTCCTTGCGGGTGAAGAACAAATGTATCCGGTCATCATCAGCAGCAGGCTGAATCCGGACCAGGAATCTCATCTTCTTGAGGTTCTAGAAAAGAACCGCAAGGCACTTGGTTGGTGCGTATCAGATCTCTGAGGGATAAATCCAGCTTTGTGTTCACACCATATCTATCTGGAAGAAGATGCCAAGCCGTCCCGCGAATTCCAAAGAAGGTTGAACCCTAACCTCCGGGACGTCGTCATGAAAGAGATAACCAAATGGTGTGATGCAGGCTTTATCTATCCCATCTCCGATTCAAAATAGGTAAGCCCACTGCATGTAGTCCCAAAGAAATCCGGGCTTACCGTGGTTACCAATGACAAAGGAGAGGAAATATCCACTCGGGTACCAACATCCTGGGGGGTGTGTGCTGACTACCGCCGTCTTAATGCAGCAACTAAGAAGGACCACTTCCCCTTGCCATTCATTGATCACGTTTTGGAGAGACTAGCAGGCAAGGAGTTCTTCTGCTTTTTGGATGGGTATTCCGGGTACAACCAAGTGGCTATCGCTCCTGAAGATCAAGAGAAGACTACCTTCACTTGCCTGTTCGGCACCTACGCCTTCAAGAGAATGCCCTTTGGATTATGCAATGCACCTGCAACCTTCCAAAGATGCATGCTAGCAGTCTTCGCCGAGATGGTAAGGCAGTTTTCTCGAGGTGTTCATGGATGACTTCTCTATCTATGGTGATAGTTTTGATTCTTGTCTTGAGCACCTAGACAGAGTGCTTCAGAAGTGTCGTGAAGTTAATCTAGTGATTTCATGGGAAAAGAGCCACTTCATGGTTACTGAAGGCATTGTGCTGGGTCACGTCGTTTCCAAACGTGGCATGGAAGTCGATCCGGCGAAGGTGGATGTTATTGCCAATCTCGAGCCACCTCAGTCAGTGAAAAACGTAAGGTCATTCCTGGGGCATGTGGGATTTTACAGACGCTTCATCAAGGATTTCAGCCGTATTGCCCAACCTTTGACAGAACTTCTGTGCAAGGAAATTGAGTTCAATGTGGATCAGCAGGTTCTCCTTGCTTTCAATCAGCTGAAGGAGCTTATTACTCAGGCTCCAATCCTACAGCCGCCTGACTGGTCTCTACCCTTTGAGATCATCACCGATGCGTCAGACTTTGCAGTTGGGGCTGTTCTTGGACAGAGGAAAGAAAGAGCGCCCTATGCATTCACTACGCCAGCAGAACTTTAGATGAGGCACAAAGAAATTATACAGTGACAGAGAAAGAGTTGCTGGCCGTGGTTTTCACCCTTGAGATATTCAGATCCTATTTGCTTGGATCGAAAGTCACAATTTTTACAGACCACTCTACTATCTGGTACCTCCAGGCAGAAGAAGGATGCCAAGCCAAGACTGATTTGATGGATCCTTCTCCTCCAGGAGTTTGATTTGGAAATCAAAGACAAGCCTGGAGTTCAGAACGTGGTAGCAGACCATCTCTCCAGAATTGAGCAGCATGAGCCTCCTCTGAACAGTGCATCCATCACAGAAACCTTTCCTGACGAATCAATCTTAGCAGTGGATGCCCTTCCTTGGTATGCTGATATAGTCAATTACCTCGCCTATGGGGTAACACCATCGGACTGGTCGAAGAATCAGAGGAACAAATTCATGTCGACCATCCGATTCTATCAATGGGAGGATCCTCTTTTATTTAGGGAAGGAGCAGATTGCATTTGGCGCAGGTGCATTCCTCAGGAGGAGTATTCTAGTGTCCTCGAGCATTGTCACTCGCTCGAATCTGGTGGACATCACTCTGGAGACTGTACGGCAGCAAGGTACTCCAATACGGCTTCTGGTGGCCGACATTATTCAAGGATGCAACAGAATTTGTCAAATGATGCATTGACTGTCAGAGATTGAAGGGTACACTCACTGCAAAAGATTCGATGCCTCTAAAAATCATTCAGATAGCAGATGTTTTCGATGCATGGGGCATTGATTTCATGGGACCTTTCCCTAACAGTCAAGGTTTTGAGCACATCCTCCTTGCCGTCGACTACGTGAGTCGTTGGGTTGAGGCTATTCTCGCTCGAGCCGCCGATAGCCAAACAGTGTGTCAGTTCCTGAAGAAGAACATCATTTCGCGGTTCGGGATTCCGAAGGTTCTCATATCAGATGGGGGTATCCATTTCATCAACAAAGAGGTCAAGAAACTAACGGAGGAGTACGACATCGACCATCGCGTCGCGTCTCCTTACCATCCTCAGACCAATGGCATGGCAGAATTATCAAACAGAGAAATCAAGACGATCTTGCAGAAACTTGTACGGCCGGATAGAAAGAACTGGTCTCAACTCTTGGACTCAGTTCTCTGGGCTTATAGAACCGCTTACAAGTCCCCCTTGGGCATGTCGCCCTATCGTCTTGTGTATGGGAAACCGTACCATCTACCGTCGAATTAATTCACAAGTCTCTATGGGCAATCAACATGTGCAATTTGGACTCACGAAAAAGTGGTCAGAAAAGAAAGGATGATCTGAACAGACTCCTGGAATTCCGAGACTATGCATACGATAACACATTGATGTACAAGGACAAGGTGAAACGCTGGCATGACCGGCACATCAGACGAAAGACCTTTGTAGTTGGACAGAAGGTGTGTCTATTTGATGCAAAGGTGCGGATTTTCTCGGGCAAATTAAAGAGTAAGTGGACAGGGCCATTCCAAATTCGTGAAGTGCGTGACAATGGAAGCATTGCCATATCAGAATTGTCTCCTGATGCACAACCATTCGTCGTCAACAGTCAACTCCTGAAGCCTTACCTCGAACCAGATACATTATTGGCCGTTGTCGATTCGATCCAGCTTATGCACCATGACGACATCTCCCACAGCATCAGAAGATTCAGACACTGCACCTCAAAAATTGTTCCTTTAATTTTCTTCTTTTCTTCTTCTTTTCTCTTCTATTTTATCAAAAGGTGATGTCCCTTTCTGTCTGTTTTCTATGCTTAGGACGCACTTTGTCCCAAGTATAGGGATGTGCGCCTCGAGTCCTTTTATTCTTTGATCCCCTCCATTGTCTCCTCTTCTTGTCTATACTTAGGAGTATCTTACCCTAAGTATAGGGGGAGACAATCTGAGTACGATCTGTGTATTCTCACCCTTGACCCTCCCCGCTTTATGTACAGTCTGCTATACTTAGGATTACTTGATCCTAAGTATAGGGGGGATGGTCAACTTATCATTCATTCATTTCTTATTCATATGTCTTTCGACTTGTCTATACTCAGTACGAGTTATGTCTTTGCTTTTCTCTTCGATCTATGAGGACATAGCTCAAGCTAAGTATAGGGGGTCGTATATACCATGTATATACTATAAGCCATAACTCATACTGTAAATAAAATACTGCCTCAAGCCAAAAGTACTGATAAAAGTATCATTATTACTATAATAAAAGATGATTGTGAGCTCCTCAGATTCTTACATACTGATTAATAAATCAGGCAATGTAGGTTTGTGAAAGATTTGAAACTCTTTGTGAAAACATTTCAAAAGGTTAGTAAAAGTATTCAACCTTTGTAAACATTTTCGATTGCAAAATTTTATTTTCTTTGCGTGAAATAAAAATGTTTGAAAAATAATTTGCAAATGTTTTGAAAAATGGTTGCAAAATTATTTGAAAAATCTATTTATGTTGTTTGGAAAACCATTGCAAAATGATTTGCAAATGTGTGTACAGGTTTGTAAAAATATTTTGGACTATGGTTTTAAAAATCTTTTTCAAACGATTTTCAAAATAAGGCTGAGGAGTATACACAGAAATCTCTCATACAAAAACAAGCAAAAATTCCAAATAAAACTTATAAGAGCCCAAATAAGTTTCTGCTCTTTGTATATACTGATTAATAAATTAGTTTAAATAGTTTTGCAAAATGATTTGAAAAATGGTGTGAACTGTTTGGAAAACTTTTTGTGAAGCGATTTCAACCTTTGTAAAAATATTTTGATTGCAAAAAATTCTTTTTGTATGAAATAAAGGATTTGAAAATCTATTTGCAAAAGATTTTGAAAATGTTTGTAAAAATATTTTGAAAAATGTATATAGTATTTGCAAAATCTTCGCAAAATGGCTTTCAAATGTTTGTAAATATTTGCAAAAATTATTTTGTACTATAGTTTTCAAAATGATTTTAAATAAATTTGAGGAATAAAAGCATCATAGTAAATAAAATAAAATAAATCACAAATAAAATGCATTAAATTCTTTATCAATTGTATATACACCTAGATAAATCACTTTGTTAAAACCTGTAAATGCTTTAAAATTCTTTAAAGTCCTGTTAAATAAAGCGGCACGTCCGTGTAAATAGTTGTACATATTTTCGGTGCCAAAATTCTTTTATTTGTAAGATCTTTGTACAAATTCTCTCTTTGTTTTCAAATTCTTTGAAAAATTGCATATTTGTAAATAGCATTTGCATGGCATTCATATTCTTTGATTGAGATTGATGATTGAACTAGTCCAATAAAGTCGAAGATCGGAGCTTGGTTGGACCTTACCGCACCTAATTACACTGGAACCTTATGAGAGCTAGGTTTAAGGCACTTCAGGTCTATTCAGACTTAATTCTTTGAGAAATCAGGGCTAGGTTCAAGTCACCTCAGTGAACTAACTAGAACTTTTCGAAACACACGTATGACTCTTGTCGGCCGTGACCTAACTTGGACACTTGCACCTTTCACTTGGCTCAACTCAGTTGGAGTGGTGAGGGGGTTGGATTTGCCAGTCTGAGACGCACACGGGTGGAAACATTCGTCCTCGTCTAGGGAGGGAAGTGCATCCCAACCTGGTCCAGTTTCAATGAAGGTCGAATGACAGGAGAGTGTGGGTTGCAATAAAGCTTCAAAAGAGGGACAGTCTTATGGCTCAAGAGGAAAAAGTCCTTATGTAAAAGCTGTTGTATATAGTATTTCAAAAAAAAATGCAAAAGCAAAAACTCCAAAAAAGTGGACAGGCCTGATTGAAAATAAAATGCATGTCGGAGTATACATATGTTGTACAGAAAATAAGCAAGCTTGAGTTCCAAAGTCGTATCATGTGAGCCTGCAGCTGGATGACTTGACTACACTGGTCTTGCATCCCAGGATAGGTAGCTACACTGGCTACCATCCATTCTCTTCTTCACCTCTCCCTCTTGAGTTGGATGCTATTTGAACTTAGAAGGGAATACCCCGCTCCTCGACGGTAGAGGGCTGGATTGGGGAATCATTGGGTTGTCATTCTGGAGAAGTCAGTTCCTTTGCCATTTCAATTGGGGAGAGCCACTTTCACTTACACTGTACAAGTCAGCTTCATAGTCATAAGGGTTTGTGATGAATCCGTGATTCATCACTCTAAAAGTTGAAAATAGAGATTTGTTCCCGAGTAATTAGAGACATATTTTTTCTTATATTGCATAATTAACATTCATACATGCAAGCATAATATCTGCATTTTAGCATTCATATTTGCATAAAATAAGAAGCCAAGTTCACTTGTAAATATTCACATGTATATTAGATAAATGCCCTATTTGTATATATTTTATACTAACTCCAAATCCAATAAAACCAACTCTATTGTGTATATATTACTAACACTAATTAAAGAAAAATATCCAAAAATACTAACTTACAAATTGACCAATAAAATCCCAATCCAAGTTTGAAACCAGGAGTTTTAAAATGGCACATATCTCTCTTATACGACCTCCGAATTAGGTCTACTCACTTTTAAAGTAATATACATCTAGAGACCTTCGAAACAAGACCAATTTCATTAAAATCGGAGTTCGTATGCAAAACTTGGGTTTTGAGCCCCTTTTGTATATTGTACATATTGACTGTTTTACCCTGTATTTTATCATTTTATTTTCTTCATTATTAAAAATCCAAAAAAATTAGATTAAGTTGTAAATATTCTTCTCATATTTTCTCTATTTTTATTTCGATTTTTCTCTTATTGAAAAATGACAAAAAAATTGCAAAAGATAAAATGTGGTATTTTATACCTATAAGGTACCACCCAAAAATACGTTTTTGTACAGATGATCTCGTTTGATTTTCAACCCTTCACAAAAGTTGTAGATCTCGTCGAGACGAGCAACATTCGTGTTAGTCACTTTTTGATCTAACCACTTCTATTATTTCTTTTTTGATTTTTGTTTACATTTAGTTGTGAATTCTTCTCGGAGCGACATGTGGCTCCTCCGGAAGCCGCCACATGTCAACTCCATAGATTTTGCACTTATTAAATAAAATGCCACATGGCCGCATCCGAGCGCGTCAAGTGGCACCATCTCCTCCTCTCTACCCATTCCTTCCCACTCTCCCTTAACTTAAGGGAGAGGCCACCCTTCGACACCTCTCATCCCATTCCATCTCCTCCACCCTTCCACATATCTCCCACTCTCTCCATGGCCTCTCCAACCTCCACCTCCTCCTCTTTATAATCTCCTCTACCCCTCCATTCATACCCATCCGCCATCTTCACAGTGAGGGAGAGGAGAGCTCCCATTCCTTCTTTGGTGACAACAAGGGAGAGAGTGCCAACGGTGAGCGACGACCCTGCTCCTCTAGGAGAGATCCGGTGGCCCTCCATCCACCGTCGCAGCCGCAAACCGCAGCTGCCCGAGCTCGAGCCTTGCCGACTCTTGAGCGACGACAGGAGAAGCCTCATCTTCTCTATTCCCAAGAAATCTGACTCCATCTACATGTAATCTCCTTCTTCCTCTCTTCTTCTTCTTCTTCCTCACACTTTTCTCTCTCCTCGATTCATCTCCTTCCGACCACAAAATCGCAAAACAAATCGCACTTCTACGGATAAATCACACGTTGCGAACGCAACGGTGATTTTTAATTAATTTTACGAGAACTTGCGTCAACCAATTAATGGCTTATTTGCGTTCACTTAAACAAATGCATGAGAAACAGGGGAGGTGGTGAACCCCCCTGTGTCTTTTTCCTCCCACCACTTTATCACGCCACGCATGCACCCGTTTGCAACCCATCTATTGCAGGTACTCGTTAACCGCCATCGACCATCGACGCCATCGACCCGTGCCCGTCCCCGCACCTCCACCGCCAACAGCCTCTGCCAGGCGCGTGTGCGCGCCACCTACAGCTCGCCGGGTCCGCAGCCCCTCCGCAAGTTGCCGCCCGCGCGGCCCCGCTACCCGTCGCCCGTCCCCGCGCACGACGCGAGGTCCATGCCGCCACAGCCCCAGCAGCCCACGACCGTGCGCCCCTTGCGTGGTGGCCGCCGACACTGCCCGTCGTCCCCGACCAGCGCCATCAGCTGCGTGTCACCCCCACGTCTTTGCGCGCGGCTGGGCGCCACCTCTCTCAATCACTCTCCATCACCAACGTTACTCTTCGCCTTATCCCCGCAGCCACCTGCGGCCGTACGTGGCCTCGAAGCTAGCCGCACCTCCTGCGAGTTCCGCACAAGCACGCGCTCGCACAGAGAATCCCCTCCGCCCCTCGCGTGGCTGCCAGCGTGCTGCCCCACACCACCAACCGCACCTCCGTGCGACCTCCCTCGCATCATCGCCGGCCTTCCTCCGCCCCTCGACCTGAAGCTCCATCGGTGGCACCCTTGAGAACCTCCCCTGTTTCAAGCAACCAAAACAGAGGAGAAGTATCACATAATGAGGACAAAAGGGAATTTGCAAAGGGTACACTTGCACCCCTTTGCAAGTTTTTAAAAAAATTTCAAGTTTCCAGAAATTGCATTAGTAAGTCCCTGTTCTCCTTTCAGGTCATATTTCATTTTCTGTATTGCATTCACACCCTTGCATTTGCACATTTATTTTGTCATCATTTTGTCATCCATTTTTAATTCCAAAAGTTGCATTGTGTAGCATAACTCTTGTTCTATCATTTTAGCACTTATTTGTATTTTTCTGATTTGCAGAATATTTATGGAAATTAATTTGGTTAAAATTACAATATTTTACCCATGTTGATTGATTAATTTATTGTGCATTGTCTGCTTACGGAAAAATCTCTGAAAAATCATCATTGGTAGATCTAAGTCTATGCTACAACATAACCAAAAATCATCCCATTTGCACGTATAGTTTGTCTTAGAAAAATCATTTAGTGAAAACCTTAATCAATTTTTAATTAATCAACCGTGAAGTGTTTTTACGAATTCAAGTTGATTTGGATAGCTCTTGCTTAGACCTATTTGGATTAATTTTGTTTCTGAGAAATATCATCGTTTGGTAATTATTAAAATCAGTTTAGTCATTTTCACTAAAGTCTGCATATTTTATTATCCGTGCATCAAAAAATTACAAAAAAATTAAGATAGCTTAATTTCATTCCATTTCATAATCTGGCCAAGTTTCATAATTTTTGGACTTAATTTGATTATATTTCTGATTTAACTCGTAATTTGGCCTGATTTTGCATGTGTCTTGCATAAGAAAATAGAAAAAGACCAAAAATATTGTTCCCCAAAAATCAAACACTAGATTTTGCTAAAAATCTACCTAAGGAGACAGCTGCCTCCCTGAGTTCGACCTTAGACTTCACCAAGTAAAAAAAAATTTGCCGCTTGAAATTAACTCGAATCTAATTAAAGTGGTTTTATTCCCTCTCGTATCCGACTGCAATGAAAATCGATAATTAATTTGGACATTAATCTGATCGAGTTAACCAAGGGTGCGGGAGCGTTCATCAAAATGGCGCCGTTGCCGGGGAGGCACGGCTTAGGTTATTTGAAGTGAAATTCTGATTGTTTGATTTTCAATCCCCGTGTAGTCTGACCCTCGGTTTTTCTTGTGAATATTTCTCTGTCTTTTAAATTTTTGCATTTTTTGTGTCGTTCTTTATCTGACCTCAACTTGTTTTTGTGTGAGGGACACCGGAGTCGAAGACGCTTCGAGGAACACTCATTCTAATTTGTTTAAGTGATTTGAGAGAACTTGTAATTTTCATTTATTTCCACATTTTTCGCATCATTTCCAGCGGTTCCCGTTTGAGTTCTCACGTGTGTAAAAATAGTGGAACTGTGTCCCCGTGTGCTGTGTGGATTGAATTGTAACTTAGGCTTGCACTAGCGGCTCCTCGAGCCATTTTAGGAATTGCTTGTGCTCGTAATTTTTAGGACCACAACATACACTTAAAAGACGCACCTAGACCGCAGATCTAGTCAAATTGAATTTGTTCTCCACTCGCTAATAGAACTGCCTGTCTAGGAGCGGATTTTGTCGCCTGCATTTGCATATAGTGTAAAATTTCAATACTGTATTGCATCCTGCATAAAAGCGAAGGGATCACTGTAAGTCTTCTTAACTTAGCATACGCATCATTGTTTTTCGTGCATCGGCTTTTCTCGATTTCCCCCTCAGTTTTTCGAACTTAAATTAACGAAAATGGGGACTGGACGTTAGACGTGCTGTGTGGTTGGACTAAACAAGTGAGAACTTAACTTAAAATAGGGACTGCTAACAATATTGACAAAAAAACGATAAAAGTGGAAAAATTGTTTGCGGGAGACTAATCCCCGACCTTGTTTTCAGGCTGAGTGAGGGTACTTGAGTGTGTGAACACCTTAAGGCAGAGCCCAAATCCTCGCCTTCTATATCACGGGCCAACTGATCCTAGCAAATATCACGAGTTGGATACTTTTAACTCATTGGACAAGTACCAAGTAGCCTCCGCCTGTTCGCGGGTAGATAGGGGCGAACCAGCGGTGCTCTGCGACAAGGCCTAGCTTTGTCAGCCTCCGCCTGCTTGCAGGTAGATAGGGGCACGTCTTTGAGTCCCCAACTCCGGATAGGAGCGAAGAAAGGGAGGATCAGGCGGTATCTTAAGCGACAGGATAAACAGGGAAGACGCATCCGGCTCTGAGCCGACTTCCCTATAGGCCGCGTAATCCTTGATATCATGTTTGAAAAATCACACTTAAAAATTTTCAAGATAAAGTGGACTCGGTTTCGAGTCCTTCACTATGTTGAGTGTGAACCCAGGGTCTTGGATTAACTTGTTTGCTTCAGGTAGGAGTAAAATCCTATCTTCTTCTCGCCACTTCAAGATGAATGACTGGGGGGAATATCGACACATTATTTGCCAATCTTTCTCTGAGTCCCCCACGACAATCATCTTCACAGGCCCAAGCGCACCTTGAGCCACCCAGGACTCACGCCCCTCTTGAGTTCTGGATCCCTCACTACCAGGGTGGTTACTCTCAAACCAACCCTTCCCTCTCCTCCGAGCTTACCGAGGAAGACCATCGCCTCGTAACCCCGTCCTTGATTTGTCCTCTGACACCGATCTTTTATCACACCCAGGAATAGAGGACGAAATGCCGCCTAAGCAGTAACCACCGGGGGAGGAGCAACTACAACAGATCCTTAATCGCCTTGCTGAAGCAGAACAAAGAAATGCAGATCTCACAGCTAGGATGGGACAAATCATGGTAGCTGGAGGTATCGACCGACCAATGGTTGATGCCTACAACCCAGCGGAGAACGAGATTCAGAATTGGTTAGCACCGGCGGTCCCCGCCCAGGCATTTGAGCTGAAGCCCCACTTCCTTAGTCTGCTTCCGAAGTTCAATGGAAACATAAATGAAGAACTGTACACTTTCCTCCGTGACTTCGAGCTGGTGTGCAACAATCTTAGCCATCCCATGTTGGCCAAGATTATATTCGACTGAAGGCCACCCCTTTTGCCTTAGGAGATAAGGCTGCTCATTGGCTGAAGAACTTAGGGGTGATATGTACTACCTGGATGCAGTTCAAGGACCTCCTCCTGAAAAAGTTCTACCCTCTCAGTAGGACTAATCAAATGAGAACAAAAGATCGCCAGCTTCTCCCAAGGACCGAGTGAACCCTTCTACGATGCATGGATAGGTTCAATGACTTAGTGCAGAAATGCCCTTGCCACAACATTTCTAAGGCGATCCTAGTCCAGACCTTGTTCTGTGGTCTAACCCCGGAGATGCAGGGTTAGTCAGTGCCGCCTGTGGAGGAAGCTATATGAACAAAAACGAGCACGCTGTATGGAAGATCTTGGAGCAGATGGCGGAAACCGACAGGTCACAGGCCTCCAGGGCCTATATGTTGTCTCCCTCAATCCTATCCAACGAGACAACCCGAAGGACTTTAGCGAATCTGACTGAGGACCTCATTCCCAGCATGGGGATGATTGTTGACAAGCTAACCATGGTCGAGCAGATCCACAAGAGAGTCGCGGAACTTGAGTCTCTTTCGCGTCTACCGAAGCAAGTGGAGGAACTTTCTGAGAAGGTAGCTAAGATAAAGCTACCTGCCCCTCTGCACCACCTATACCTATACATCGAGTCATCTTGTACAGGAACAGGCACCGGGGCCTCAGAATAGTTGGGATCAGACTTACCCCCAGCAGGACCAGCATGCACCCCCACAAGTGAAGACGGGATACGAGGAGCCTCCGCAAGTGTACGAGATCAACGGGCTTTGGTATAGCCGTGACCCAATTGTCAGGCAGACCGAAATGGGGAAGGGTCAGCCTCACCGCCCATCCCCAGCATACCAAGAAACCAGACCCGTTCCCGCACCGCGCTTTCAGTCCATACCAGAACAAGGGTACCGGCCTCAGCAGTACCAGCAGCAGCAGCGCACCTATCAGCAGGTGCCAGCACCGTCCCATCAGCAGCAGCAATATCGGCATGGCCAGCAGGGCCAATACAGAACCTTGTCTGCACATCAGCCAGCCCAGCCCACTGAATTGGAGTCCCTCACCTTGACGATCCAGACCCTGTCTGATAGGGTCCAATAGATGCAGAATGATTATCTGATATGAGAACCGATATCAATCGTGTCTCTCGTACCCAGGACCAACAGATGGCGCCAAAGACCTCGATTCCCGCACAGGTTCAGGCCAACCCGAACAACATACTCCATGGCCAGAACCGACTCGTGATCAGGTATACTATTCAGATAATTATTTATCTGAACATGAGATCCTTTCGTACGATAATGTAAATCATATGTCCTCAGGAGCGGAAGGACCGTGACCATACCTGATCGGGCACGGGCACAGAAGGAAGGAACTTCCAAGTCTCTACCTGAGGAGAACTTGGATGAAGAGGAGCATCACCACCACCACCATCATCGGTAGAAGAAGAGACATCTGAGTCCTCGAAGCAGCATTCCCGCACCATTAGTGAGTCCGACGAAACTGATGAAGAGCCCGCACCTCCATCTGAGGAGGACCTTCCAGAAGAAGCGGAAAACGCATCACCGATTTCGCCTCAGCATGTTTCTTTTAGTCCGAGTCAGAGTCCTAATCTATTTCAGAGTCCGAGTCATGTACATAACTCAGTTCTAGCTTTCAATGAAAAGATTTCAGTTTCAGAACATGAGTTAGAGTCAATAATCCCTTTCCCCCGAGCTCTTACGGGTGGAAAGAAGAAAACCAAAAAAAATCCAAAAAATGACCCTGAGATGGCTGAATCTGCAACAAATATATCAAGGTCACAATCCCCTTTGACAAGTACGTGAGATGACCCCTGCGTTCCAAAAATACCTTAAGGTAAGATGCATACCTACTAGGGTTAGCAGGAAGACCAAAAGCCGTGTTGAGAAACACGTTTTATCAGTAGCCACGACTTGTGCAATAAAGAACTCATTTCCAAGGAAACGAAGAGACATGGGTGCACATTATGTAGTGAGTCATGTTGATGACATCGTGTTTGCATGCACTCTCCTGGACAATGGTTCCTCCATCAATCTGATGCCGGCAACCCTCTATGAGCGGCTTAATCTCGGACCTCTTAGGAAATCTAGAGCCCTTCTACAGTTTGCTGATAAATCAAACCAAGAGGTCCCAAGGAGAATTGAGGAACATTGTGATCAAAGTCGAGGGACAAGAATACATGGTGGACTTCACTGTCCTGGATATGGAAACCCCTCGTAATTGGAGAGACTCCCAGATCATTCTAGGAAGGCCCTTCCTCAGAAGAACAGGGGCCTTATTTGATTATAAGATCGGGAAGATTCAGTTCCAAACTCCAGGCGGAGATGAGGGACTCGAAATGAAGCAGACAAGATGGCAGAGACCGGATTCATAATCCAGCATCAAGTACTCTTCTACCGGAACAGACTGCGATCATGTAGACACAGTTGGGCCATGGAGACAGAACCCAGCCAGCGCCGATGAGTCCCTCCCCTCCGGAGATGATCCAGTTCATGAATCAGTTTGCGAGGTCCTCAGAGACGAGTACAGCTCAGAACCTGCATCGCCCTACATCTTCGATGACATAGAGGCACAGTTGGGCCTGTCTATCCTCCCCTCTTTAGGACAATCGGAAGATGAGGATGACGAGTCGGACGTGGCTTTTGCCGATTGCATGGAGACTTTTGACGATTCAACTCCTGAGCCGAACAACTTGGTGGCAGCTATCACAGAGAACGATCCAGCCACTTCCAACACCGAGCCAGATCATATTGAGCCAGACTTCTTAGACGATCACACTATTCCTGAGCTCAAACCTTTACCCACAACTTTAAAATATGCCTTCCTTGCGGGACAAGACAAGAAATTTCCGGTCATCATCAGTTCGCGATTGACCGAGGAGCAGGAATCTCGCTTGCTAGAGATCCTAGAGAAAAACCGCAAGGCGATAGGCTGGAGCATTTCCGATCTCCACGGGATAAATCCCGCTCTGTGTTCGCACCATATTTACTTGGAGAATGAAGCCAAACCCTCTCGTGAATTTCAACGCCGGTTGAATCCTAATTTACGAGAGGTCGTGAAGAAGGAGATAGAAAAATGGTGCAACGAGGGTTTCATTTACCTGATCTCCGACTCTAAGTGGGTGGCCCCAATCCATGTTGTCCCGAAAAAGTCGGGAATTCAGACGACCACCAATGAGGACGGAGAGGAGATCGTGACGCGAGTACCCACGTCGTGGCACGTCTGTGTGGATTACAGACGCCTGAATGCCGCGACGAAGAAGGATCATTTCCCCTACCATTCATTGATCAGATCTTAGAGTGACTAGCGGGGAAAGAGTTCTTCTGCTTCTTAGATGGGTTCTCGGGCTACAATCAAGTAGCCATAGCTCCAGAGGATCAGGAAAAGACCACATTCACATGCCCCTTTGGTACCTATGCTTTCAGGCGCATGCCTTTTCGGTTATGCAATGCTCCAGGTACTTTCCAAAGGTGCATGATTGCTGTATTCGCCGAAATGGTTGGCGAATTCCTGGAAGTCTTCATGGATGAATTCTCGGTCCACGGCGATTCTTTCGATTCCTGTCTTAGGAATCTGGACCGAGTCCTAAAAAGATGTTGTGAGGTTAATCTGGTGCTCTCCTGGGAGAAAAGTCACTTCATGGTAATGGAGGGCATAGTGTTGGGGCATGTCATCTCCAAGAGAGGAATGGAGGTTGACCCTGCCAAGGTGGATGTGATCAGACGACTCCAGCCACCAACCAACGTTAAGCAGTTGCGGTCGTTCCTCGGGCATGTTGGATTTTATCGAAGGTTCATTAAGGATTTTTCTAAGATTGCCCGACCGCTAACTGAGCTTTTAGGCAAAGACATGGAGTTTATTGTTGATCACAAATATCTTGAGGCCTTTAAGCTTTTGCAAGGAATGATTATGGACGCTCCCATCCTACAAGCCCCAGATTGGTCTCTACCTTTTGAGATCATGACTGATGAACCTCAGTTTCATCATCTTTATTTCCTATAATTAACCCCCTTGCTTAAAAGTTTGTCAATAAATCCCTGTTAATGTCTTATAATTAACAGAGTCCTAAATAAATTAAAAACCACAAAAAAATGACAAAACAAAAATTCGTGGTATTTTTAGACTTAAAAATACCTTCAAAAATATTTCGGGCCCTTGTTTGATCTCTTTTCGAGTTTTGGTCAACATGAAACTTGTAGATCTCATCAAGATCTACAACTTTCATGTTTTGAGTTTTCTCAAATTCGACCATCTTAAGCCTCAAAAATCAAAAATACTTGCGCAATAATCTGATTGGGCCACGTGGCCCAATTTGGGTGAGCCACGTGGCCCGCTCCTTCTTGTTGGATCCGCCACCAATTCTGGCCGTTAGATCTCCTCCTGAGATCCAACGGCCTCCAGCTCTCCACGCCCGTTGTCCTTCCTCGACCATCTGATCATCTTAGCCCTCAATCCACACCACTCGTTGGCGCCTTAAACAGAGCGCGCCACGTGGCATAGTGTAGTCCACTTGATTGCGCCTTGGATGTCTAATCTGATCCGCTTAATCCATGCCCTATTCCTAACCGCTAGATCATCCCCCGCATTCCATCATCACCGTTCTTTAGCGCCTCGACCTCGTCATGACACGTGGCCGCTCCATCTGCCCTCCGATCATGCCGCCCCAGATCTTATCCTGGCCGTCACTCCGCGCCTTACTCTCCACCGTTGGATCTCCAGATCCAACGGTCAGGAGACCGTCGTCAACCTCCAGACGCCCTCGCTTCACACGATCTCCACTCGCGCGCACCTCTCCCCCTTTCAATTTTCTCCACGACTCCAGCGCTCCTCGCACCTCGCCAACCATCGCTGGGTCTTCCCCAGTCATCCCTCTACCCCGCGCACGCCTCCATTAACCGCCGTCATCATCCCACTCGTCCCATGATCACCTTGAAACTCTCGTCTCCACCATCACTTCCGCCATCTTCGCCCTTCAAATACCCCTTCCCTTCCACCTTTCGCCGGTGTCCACCTTTACGCGGGGAGGGGCCCAGCCCTCCTCCGCCTCCCTGTGACAGGGGGAGGCGATAGGATAGAGCGAAGACGACCCATCCCCCGGTGAGACCCTCCGCCGACCAAGGCGGAGCTGCGGCGCTTCTTGGCGACCGCCCGAGCTGCACGGAGCGGCTGGCCGTGTCCAGCGAAGACCCGGGGCTCAATTTGAGCCCCAGCCCAAGCCCTTCAACCCGCCATTGCTCAGGTAACCTTCTTTTTCCTCCTTTGACTTTTTATTCCTTCTTCTCTGCTTTAATTAGGCTACTCCGGTCATTATCGCCCTCCGTTCACCACCCCATTAGCATCGCCTTCATCTCCCCTTCACCGCGCACCACCTTCTCAGCTCCTCCATACCTAGTCGCTTCCGACCCATCTCCTCTGCCATTAACGACGGAGGAGCTCCGAGCTCCTCCATCTTCTCCGCCACGATGAGCTTCCACCTCACTTCACTCACGCACGCACATCATCTATAGGCTTCGGCTATGTGAAATAACAAGTGCAGATCGACTATCTGATCATTGGCCGGAGAGCTCGCCGGAGCATCTTCGTCAAGCTCACCTTCGACGTACGAGTTCCGATGGATCACGCCCGAAGGTCCTCCACCTCGCCCGAGCTCCGAGCTTCATCGACCGACCTTCAGGAGCCTCGGGCGAATACCATCGAGTCCAGGATAGAGCGGCGGAGGACGAGCTCCCTCACCGGAGCTCGTTAGTCGCCGCTAGCTACAGATGAAGGAGGAGGAGCAGCAGCCGTTGGATGCTCCGCCCCGGAGTTCATCCAACGGCCACGATGCAACCACGCCAACGCACCGTTCTCGTCCAGATGCCGTTGGATGCGTTCGATCCAATGGACCACGATGCAGCCACGTGGCGAGACCAGAGCGCCCCCGAGCCTCCGCCATCGAACCTCCAGGCTTGGTCCTTCCGTGCCTTGTCCGAGCCTGCATCCAGCCGAGCCTAGCACCCGAGCCTTTAGGCTTGGATGCTCCCGAGCCTGCAGCTAGCCCAAGCCTGGGTCCAAGCCAAGCCGAAGCTCCATCGAGCCTCTGCCGAACCTGACTCCGAGCCTGAGACAGCACGTGCCTGGCACGTGTCTCTTGGGCGAATTGCAGAGACGCCCTCGGACTTCTCCAGATTTGCAGAATGGTCCCCGCGCATATGGAATCTTTACAGGGAAGGCCTCAGATCTTATTTTAATTACATTTTAGTCCTTTCCAGGGACCTTTTTGTAGTTATCCTTTTATGTTTTCTTTCAGTTATGCCCTTGCTTTCTTTGTTAAATATCTTGAGCTATATATGTCCAATCGAGATGATTTCAGTTTCATTTTGAAGCTCTCTTTATTATCTTCATTATGGCATGCTTAACTTTTATAATCTGACACTATGTCCCGTGATGTATTATTTTATTAGTTAAGTGTCTTGAATTTGTTATATATCATGCCTACTTGCTTAATACGTGTAGAGGCTTCTTTATTTCACCTCGGTTTGATTCACGATTTTCTTATGGCTCAAGTGACTACGATTTTAGGGCATTTCATTCACTTTGCATGATCATTTATTTGCATTAAAAAAATGTTTAAAAAAAATGCATGCTTATCTTAATTGCATTGTCTCCATGCACAATTTGACCTATATGAATTCATTCAACACTTGATTAAACAAACTTAAGTCCGATTAATACGAGAGAGGCTCGTGTCCCTGAGTTCGACCTTGGTATCTTGCCAAGTAAAAAAAATAAATAACGATCGCCTCATTTTGATTTATCATGGCATATATCTAAACGAGGTGATCTCTTTGACGACCGAAACCGGCCCGACTACGATGACGATTCTGAGTGCTAAAAACACTCTTTTAAAGGGTCGATTTTGCGGTTCGTCAAATGGCGCCGTTGCCGGGGACACGGCTCATTTCTTTCATTTTTTGGATTTTTGTGTGTTTAATTTCGTGTTCCTTTTTATAGGTCAATTAACCACATTTTTTGCATATAAAATTTTTTCTTCCTTATTTGGTATCTAATTATTGTTTCTGTGGCAGGGCCCTTGACGGATCAAGGAGGGGAGGAGCAGGACGTTCCCCACTGCGAGGAGCCGCAGAAGCATGCTTGGAGCAAAGGAGGAAGAAAAGAAAAAAAATGTCTCGCATTTTTGTTGCATTATACTCTTAATAATTCGTCTTTTACAGCGGTCTTCGATCGAAGACTCACGGTTGTAATCGAACGAATGTGGTTGTGTGGGGATCGTCCCCACTTGAGTGTCGACCTAGGATTTAGGCACACGGCTCTCCGAGCTCATTTTATTTTTTATCTTTTGTGCTTGATCGTAGGTTAGGACACACTAAAAAAATAGACGCACTTAATCTCGCATCACTTAGCTAAAATTCATGAAGATTAATCACCGCTAATAGATGCATGGTTAGGTGCGGCTTTTTCGACTTGCATACATGTTTGATTTGATTTTCAAAACGGCCCCAGTTTTTTTTTCTTTTCGCGACTTTTATCGTCAAATCACTGCATGATTTCTAGCTTAGCCTCGATCGCGGTTTCTTCGAATACATGTTTTTCTCGGCTTTCATTTCCTAGCTTGATCACCTAGGATTAATGGAAAATGGAATGAACGGTAGACGATGATTTCTTGATTTTGTGCTAACCTTAATTCAGTGATAACTTAAAATAAAATTGGGACTGTTAATTGCAAGTCAACCAAAAATGGATTAAAATTCGGTTTTGGGAGAGCAATACCCTCGCTTACGCAATGATTTTCACTTCATATCTTTTTCTTTGCGTAAAAATCAAATGTTTTATCACCAATAAAATAGACAAGATAATAAACCAACTTTGGTTGGTTTCATGTGTGAGTTGGTGAAATTACGGGTTTGCTTGCTGGATTGAGCCATAATTGTTGCGACACACACCCCAAATCCGTAGTCACTCCATTTCATCTCCGAAGATTCATCCACTCACTTGTAAATCCATCCCTCTTCTCCGTTCACCTTGGGTCTTTTCCAACATCAATATCCATCTTTATACTTAGGCTAATCTCAGCCTAAGTATAGGGGGGGACCCAAATCCCCGTGATTTTCTCTACTCCTCTTTTCTTGCCTTTATACTTAGGTTATTTCTAACCTAAGTATAGGGGGAGTCTCTCTTATTTCCCGTATATTCTTCTATTTTCAAATGGACCTATGGACTCGTAACATCTAGTGCTATGAGGACATAGCAAAGTTTAAGGATAGGGGGGTATACCGTACATACAATTTATTCACTTTAGCTAATATCTGAAATTTTTGAAAAATTAAAAACTTTTTGGCTAAGGTAAAATTCGTTGGACTAAGAGAACTCAAAAGATTGTACGGCTTTTCTAACTATGTTACAATATTTTGATAAAAATATTTTCGAAAATGATTTGAAAAATGAGTTTTTCTTGTTTTGAAAAATCTTTTTGAAAAATGTTTTGAAAATTCTTTATTCGTGTGACATGGTTTTGAAAATCTTTTATCAAGGAAAGTTGAGTCTAACCTGTGTTTTGACTTTAAAAACTAAAATCCATAAAAATTGCAAAATTTGAAAAAAAAATGTGTCTTTGAATGAAGAAGTTGGATTAAACCTCTACTCTTACACTTTCACCCAGGATCTGAATTGGTCAAGAAGACTTAGCTTTTTGAGGTCTTTGAGATTTGCGGTTAACCAGCCTTAACCATCAGGGTCTTAGACTTAATCATCCACATTCCCCTAGGTCTCTAGATTTGCATGCTATATTCCATGTTTAGTCTCAGACAAAAAGAATATGATCAGCACATCACATGCACGACTGCGGTTTTGATTGAGATGAGTTGATTTTTCACCTGAGGGATTGGGACGAGGGAGTCGAATTTGGACTTGATCTAATGACGCTCGAGGATGGGATAAAATCTTTGGAGGCTTCAGGAAACCTGAGTGTCAGCAATTTTAGCCAGTATGAGAACTTGATTCTTATACTAATCTCTTGACATTAACCTAAGTGCCTGGGTGTGATATAAATAAAAATTGTTGATCAGTGTGCGCCAACTCTTGGTAAAAGCAGTGGAGCTAGCCAAAAATTATACAAGTCAATGAAATTACAAAGAAAAGCTCTCATTCCACAAAGTCAATTATCAAAAGAGCTTCCACCAAAGGCGAGCGCTCCCAAACTTTTCAAAGTGTCCACTTGGACCACCGCTATTAGGACCAGGAGTCGGGCTTGCACCAAAAAAGGGCTCTGCATCGTAAATGCTACAAGTCTGGGTGTAGAAGGTATAATAGATACCCAAAAAAGGCACACCCCGGTGTACTCCCAGGAAAACAAGTGCAGACGGCTCCATCTTCTCTTGACGGACACACTGATCAACACCAAAAAAAGTGTTGCGTAAAAAGGCACTAGAGAGAATCCTTGTTCCAATGAGAGGGAGAGAAGAATTGACACAATCCCATGCCCTCCATTTTCTGGCCTGCCATCCACATTTTCTAAGTCTGACAACTAAAGAGACGGTGGACTGATTGCAAGATTTGATTTATTCCCTAGTGCTGAGGATTGGGTCCTTAGGAGATTTTCTCGAACCAAGATTTTGGGTGAAGACTTGACTCTACTCTCAGAATTGCAGTCAACACTAAAATCATATCCTTTAGTTTATATGTACATCAGAGAGAGTCTAGAGAAGTAGAGGAATTGGAAGCCTCTTGATTAAGGCTGGGTTGAACTCTAAAATTTTGGATCTCTGAAGCCGAGTCGACTTGGTCAGATTGGATCCTGTATTCACATGCACAAGGGGGTTAATCCAACTTAGTCATTCTTTTTGATGCTCGAGGACGAGCATAGTTTAAGTATAGGGGGGTGATGAACCTCAGTTTCATCATCTTTATTTCCTATAATTAACCCCCTTGCTTAAAAGTTTGTCAATAAATCCCTGTTAATGTCTTATAATTAACAGAGTCCTAAATAAATTAAAAACCACAAAAAAATGACAAAACAAAAATTCGTGGTATTTTTAGACTTAAAAATACCTTCAAAAATATTTCGGGCCCTTGTTTGATCTCTTTTCGAGTTTTGGTCAACATGAAACTTGTAGATCTCATCAAGATCTACAACTTTCATGTTTTGAGTTTTCTCAAATTCGACCATCTTAAGCCTCAAAAATCAAAAATACTTGCGCAATAATCTGATTGGCCACGTGGCCCAATTTGGGTGAGCCACGTGGCCCGCTCCTTCTTGTTGGATCCGCCACCAATTCTGGCCGTTAGATCTCCTCCTGAGATCCAACGGCCTCCAGCTCTCCACGCCCGTTGTCCTTCCTCGACCATCTGATCATCTTAGCCCTCAATCCACACCACTCGTTGGCGCCTTAAACAGAGCGCGCCACGTGGCATAGTGTAGTCCACTTGATTGCGCCTTGGATGTCTGATCTGATCTGCTTAATCCATGCCCTATTCCTAACCGCTAGATCATCCCCCGCATTCCATCATCACCGTTCTTTAGCGCCTCGACCTCGTCATGACACGTGGCTGCTCCATCTGCCCTCCGATCATGCCGCCCCAGATCTTATCCTGGCCGTCACTCCGCGCCTTACTCTCCACCGTTGGATCTCCAGATCCAACGGTCAGGAGACCGTCGTCAACCTCCAGACGCCCTCGCTTCACACGATCTCCACTCGCGCGCACCTCTCCCCCTTTCAATTTTCTCCACGACTCCAGCGCTCCTCGCACCTCGCCAACCATCGCTGGGTCTTCCCCAGTCATCCCTCTACCCCGCGCACGCCTCCATTAACCGCCGTCATCATCCCACTCGTCCCATGATCACCTTGAAACTCTCGTCTCCACCATCACTTCCGCCATCTCCGCCCTTCAAATACCCCTTCCCTTCCACCTTTCGCCGGTGTCCACCTTTACGCGGGGAGGGGCCCAGCCCTCCTCCGCCTCCCTGTGACAGGGGGAGGCGATAGGATAGAGCGAAGACGACCCATCCCCCGGTGAGACCCTCCGCCAACCAAGGCGGAGCTGCGGCGCTTCTTGGCGACCGCCCGAGCTGCACGGAGCGGCTGGCCGTGTCCAGCGAAGACCCGGGGCTCAATTTGAGCCCCAGCCCAAGCCCTTCAACCCGCCATTGCTCAGGTAACCTTCTTTTTCCTCCTTTGACTTTTTATTCCTTCTTCTCTGCTTTAATTAGGCTCCTCCGGTCATTATCGCCCTCCGTTCACCACCCCATTAGCATCGCCTTCATCTCCCCTTCACCGCGCACCACCTTCTCAGCTCCTCCATACCTAGTCGCTTCCGACCCATCTCCTCCGCCATTAACGGCGGAGGAGCTCCGAGCTCCTCCATCTTCTCCGCCCCGATGAGCTTCCACCTCACTTCACTCACGCACGCACATCATCTATAGGCTTCGGCTATGTGAAATAACAAGTGCAGATCGACTATCTGATCATTGGCCGGAGAGCTCGCCGGAGCATCTTCGTCAAGCTCACCTTCGACGTACGAGTTCCGATGGATCACGCCCGAAGGTCCTCCACCTCGCCCGAGCTCCGAGCTTCGTCGACCGACCTTCAGGAGCCTCGGGCGAATACCATCGAGTCCAGGATAGAGCGGCGGAGGACGAGCTCCCTCACCGGAGCTCGTTAGTCGCCGCCAGCTACAGATGAAGGAGGAGGAGCAGCAGCCGTTGGATGCTCCGCCCCGGAGTTCATCCAACGGCCACGATGCAACCACGCCAACGCACCGTTCTCGTCCAGATGCCGTTGGATGCGTTCGATCCAATGGACCACGATGCAGCCACGTGGCGAGACCAGAGCGCCCCCGAGCCTCCGCCATCGAACCTCCAGGCTTGGTCCTTCCGTGCCTTGTCCGAGCCTGCATCCAGCCGAGCCTAGCACCCGAGCCTTTAGGCTTGGATGCTCCCGAGCCTGCAGCTAGCCCAAGCCTGGGTCCAAGCCAAGCCGAAGCTCCATCGAGCCTCTGCCGAACCTGACTCCGAGCCTGAGACAGCACGTGCCTGGCACGTGTCTCTTGGGCGAATTGCAGAGACGCCCTCGGACTTCTCCAGATTTGCAGAATGGTCCCCGCGCATATGGAATCTTTACAGGGAAGGCCTCAGATCTTATTTTAATTACATTTTAGTCCTTTCCAGGGACCTTTTTGTAGTTATCCTTTCATGTTTTCTTTCAGTTATGCCCTTGCTTTCTTTGTTAAATATCTTGAGCTATATATGTCCAATCGAGATGATTTCAGTTTCATTTTGAAGCTCTCTTTATTATCTTCATTATGGCATGCTTAACTTTTATAATCTGACACTATGTCCCGTGATGTATTATTTTATTAGTTAAGTGTCTTGAATTTGTTATATATCATGCCTACTTGCTTAATACGTGTAGAGGCTTCTTTATTTCACCTCGGTTTGATTCACGATTTTCTTATGGCTCAAGTGACTACGATTTTAGGGCATTTCATTCACTTTGCATGATCATTTATTTGCATTAAAAAAATGTTTAAAAAAATGCATGCTTATCTTAATTGCATTGTCTCCATGCACAATTTGACCTATATGAATTCATTCAACACTTGATTAAACAAACTTAAGTCCGATTAATACGAGAGAGGCTCGTGTCCCTGAGTTCGACCTTGGTATCTTGCCAAGTAAAAAAAATAAATAACGATCGCCTCATTTTGATTTATCATGGCATATATCTAAACGAGGTGATCTCTTTGACGACCGAAACCGGCCCGACTACGATGACGATTCTGAGTGCTAAAAACACTCTTTTAAAGGGTCGATTTTGCGGTTCGTCAATGACGGACGCCTCAGACTATGCTGTTGGGGCTGTGTTGGGACAAAGAAGAGATGGCGTCCCGTTTGCAATTCACTACGTAAGCAAAGTGCTTGATACCGCTCAACGTAACTATACAGTTACGAAAAAGGAAATGCTTGCGATAGTGTTTGCCTTAGACAAATTCAGATCTCACCTCATTGGATCCAAGGTAACTGTGTTCACTGACCATACGACACTACGGTACTTGATGGAGAAGAAGGACGCGAAGGCGCGTCTTCTTCGTTGGATTTTACTTATCTAGGAGTTTGACTTGGACATCCGTGCTAAACCTGGAAAGAAGAACGTAGTGGCCGATCATCTTTCTCGTCTCGAAGATCTTAATACTTCCAAGGATTCACCAATTCGAGACTCCTTTCCTGACGAGTCGATTTTTGTTATCGACTCACTCCCATGGTACGCCAATATCGTGAATTATCTTGTCTCCAAGAAAGTTCCCGAAGATTGGCCCAAGAGCCAAATCGATCGACTAAAGTCGGACGCTAGACGCTACCATTAGGAGGATCCGATCCTTTTCTTCGAAGGACCGGATTGTGTCTAGAGATGGTGTATTCCTCAGGAGGAATACCAGAGTGTCCTTTCTTTATGCCACAGCTTGGAGGCAGGAGGACACACTCCGGGAAGAGGACCGCATGGAAGGTACTTCAGTGTGTCTTTTACTGGCCGACTCTGTTTCGCGATGCCATTACCTTTGCGAAGTCGTGCTCAGTATGTCAGAGAATGGGAGGAACCGTTGGTCCCAAGGATGAGATGTCAATGCAGCCTGTCGTCATTTGTGATGTCTTTGACGCCCGGGGCATCGATTTCATGGGCCCATTCCCTGTTAGCCACGGGTTCGAATATATCCTTCTTGCGGTAGATTATCTATCCAGATGGGTGGAGGCTATCCTGACCCGAGCCGCAGACAACAGGACTATCTGTAAATTCATCAGAGAACACACAATATCTAGGTTCGGATTCCCAAAATGATGATATCAGACGGGGGTAGCCACTTCATGAATCGGGATGTCAAGAAACTCCTAAAGGACTACGGCATCGAACACCATGTCGCTAGCCCTTACCACCCACAAATTAATGGTATGGCTGAGGTGTCGAATTAGGAGGTGAAGACTATATTGCAAAAGCTTGTTTGTCCGCCTGGATAGGAAGGACTGGTCTCAGATCTTGGATCAGGTCCTATGGGCGTATAGGACAACTTACAAGACACCGTTAGGAACCTCCCCTTTCCGAATGGTATTCGGAAAGCCGTGCCATTTTCCCGCAGAGTTAGTGCACAAATCAGAATGGGCAATCAAGAAGGTCAACTGGAACACACACCTTGGGCAGAAGCAAAGAGACATGGATCTGAATGAGCTTGTAGAAATCAGAAACCGCGCATACGACAACAGTTTGGTGTACAAGGACAAGGTGAAGCGTTGGCATGATAGATATATCAGACGAAAGACCTTTGTTCCTGGACAGAAGGTATGGTCGTTCAATGCTAGGCTGAAGATCTTCCAAGGCAAGTTGAAGTCTAAGTGGACATGCCCATTTGTCGTCCGTACGGTGCATGATAGTGGATGTGTCGAGATTTCAGATCTCGCAGATGACGCACCGATATTCCTAGTGAATAGACAACTGTTGAAGCACTTCGTCGAATCCAATGAGCAGTTAGTCCATGTTGAGGAGATTGTATTCATGCGTGAGACAAATAAAGCAGACACACCTCGAGCCGCGTATGAGACCTGGCAGCCGTGAGCCCTAGCCATCCGCAGCATCTTGAAAGATTCAGACCGACTCATCTGTATACATCATTCTTCTTGTACATCCTATCCTTTCTCCAGCGACTCTAGTAAACCCTCCCCGCCTCATTACATCATTATCTTGGACTATACTTAGGATAACCAGATCCTAAGTATAGGGGGAGGGGTCACCTGAGTCGATTCACTGTACATTCTTCAGCTCACATTGGTCCTCATACTCACTTCTGTCCTATACTTAGGCTGACCAGAGCCCAAGTATAGGGGGAATCGATGCCCGCCGTGTATATACTCAAATATTTTTTCCTCTTGCCCTCGTCCGCCCCATTTTTTGATCTTCTTCTACACTTAGGCTGTCAAGAGCCTAAGTATAGGGGGGCGATGCGACTTCTACATGATTTTCGTAATTTTAGAACTCCTACGCTTAGCCCGAGCTATGTCTTTTTAGTCGCTTTTCGTGCTCTGAGGACATAGCACACGCTAAGTATAGGGGGGCGTGTATATATTACATATATACTTTACCCATAGCTCGTACTTTCGCGTATTTTCGCGTATTTTCTGTATATATTATGCAATAATTACGGGGTGGGTAAAAATTGAAATTTTTTTCTGTACTATATGTATAATACTTGTATAAAAGTTGTAAAATTATGGTAAAACATACTCATGTCTAATTTGTTGTAAAATAAGATGTAAACCCAAAAAAAATGTGTGTTGTATACTATGTATATTATGTGCAATTTAAAAACTTGTTGTAAATAATAAAATTTGTTGTATACCAAAAAAATATATATGTTGAAAATAAGGCTTCTTATTTACTCTTGCATATCATCCTTGCATTTCAAAAAAAAAAGAGTCTTGCATTTCATTCATAGCATGTCATCTACACCTCATCTGCATATCTTGCATATGCAAGGTGAAAAAGCTAGTGGGTTCTGAACCGAGTTATGAGTAGATATTGAGGATGGACTTGATTTGACCTTAATCCACCTAATTTCAGAGGAACCTTATAGGAACTGGAGTTAAGATTTCTCAAGTCAAGTGACTTAATTCTTTGAGTCCGCAAGTCTAAGTTCACATGTCATCTTGATTAGTCTAAGTAGAATTTCTCGTGCACATGCATGATTCTTTTAGACAGTGACCTAACTTGGACAAAGCACAATGCACGTAGATCTTCATTGACGAGGTGTTGAGGAAGTAGAATCCTTTAGCTTGGAGTAGCACACGGGTGGAAACATCCATCCTCCTCTAGGGAGGGTAGTGCATCTCAACCTAGTCTGGTGGTGTTGAAGTCTAAGGACAGGACGCTGTGGGTTGCAATAATGCTTCAAAAGAGGGATAGTCTACTGGCTCAAGAGGAAAAAGTCCTAATGTATATGCTGCGCCTTGTATATAGTTCCAAAAAAAGAAGAAAAAAATGCAAGAAACTCCAAAAAAATATACAGGAAAAAAAATATTGCCTGTCAGAGTATGTATATTAGCAAGAAGTCTGCAGCTGGATGACTTGGCTACACTGGTCAGGCATCCCGGGATAGGTAGCTACACTGGCTACCGTCCATTCTTTTCTCCACCCCCTCCTCTTGAGCTAGTCGCACTTGAACTTAGAAGGGAATACCCCGCTCCTCGAGGAAAGAGTTGCTGGACCGGGTTATTGAGTTACCTTGTTAGAGGAGGCTGAATCTGATCCATTTCTGATGTGGAGAGTTATATTTCACTTACACAGTACAAGTAAGAATCATAGTCATCATAAATTTGCGTTTGAGGATTTGTTCTGACCTGACTGTTGAGGCGTCTTGAATAGAAGACTTGTGGAACTTGAAGTCTGTTAGGTCTTAACTTCAGATCCCAATAAGGTTCCACCACACAATTAATCCAAAGGTCGAGTCAAGCTCCATTTTCAACCTTTGTTCATGACCTTGGTATGGAACCCAAAATCATTTCACTCTTGCACTTCATTTAGTTGCTCGGGGACGAGCAAGGTTTAAGTATAGGGGGTTGATGAATCCGTGATTCATCACTCTAAAAGTTGAAAATAGAGCTTTGTTCCCGAGTAATTAGAGGCATATTTTTTCTTATATTGCATAATTAGCATTCATACATGCAAGCATAATATCTGCATTTTAGCATTCATATTTGCATAAAATAAGAAGCCAAGTTCACTTGTAAATATTCACATGTATATTAGATAAAATACCCTATTTGTATATATTTTATACTAACTCCAAATCCAATAAAACCAACTCTATTGTGTATATATTACTAACACTAATTAAAGAAAAATATCCAAAAAATACTAACTTGCAAAATTGACCAACAAAACCCCAATCCAAGTTTGAAACCAGGAGTTTTAAAATGCACATATCTCTCTCATACGACCTCCGAATTAGGTCTACTCACTTTTAAAGTAATATACATTTAGAGATCTTCGAAACAAGACCAATTTCATTAAAATCGGAGTTCGTATGCAAAACTTAGGTTTTGTGCCCCTTTTGTATATTGTACATATTGACCGTTTTACCCCTGTATTTTATCATTTTATTTTCTTCATTATTAAAAATCCAAAAAAATTAGATTAAGTTGTAAATATTCTTCTCATATTTTCTCTATTTTTATTTTGATTTTTATCTTATTGAAAAATGACAAAAAATTGCAAAAGATAAAATGTGGTATTTTATACCTATAAGGTACCACCCAAAAATACGTTTTTGTACAGATGATCTCGTTTGATTTTCGACCCTTCACAAAAGTTGTAGATCTCGTCGAGACGAGCCACATTCGTGTTGGTGACTTTTTGATCTAACCACTTCTATTATTTATTTTTGATTTTTGTTTACATTTAGTTGTGAATTCTTCTCGGAGCGACATGTGGCTACTCCGGAAGCTGCCACATGTCAACTCCATAGATTTTGCACTTAATTAAATAAAATGCCACATGGCCGCATCCGAGCGCGCCAAGTGGCACCACCTCCTCCTCTCTACCCATTCCTTCCCACTCTCCCTTAACTTAAGGGAGATGTCACCCTTCGACACCTCTTATCCCATTCCATCTCCTCCACCTTCCCCATCTCTCCCACTCTCTCCATGGCCTCTCCAACCTCCACCTCCTCCTCTTTATAATCTCCTCTACCCCTCCATTCATACCCATCCGCCATCTTCACAGGGAGGGAGAGGAGAGCTCCATTCCTTCTTTGGTGACAGCAAAGGAGAGAGTGCCAACGGTGAGCGACGACCCTGCTCCTCTAGGCGAGATCCGGTGGCCCTCCATCCACCTCCGCAGCCGCAAACCGCAGCTGCCCGAGCTCGAGCCTTGTCGACTCTTGAGCGACGACAGGAGAAGCCTCATCTTCTCTATTCCCAGGCAATCCGACTCCATCTACAGGTAATCTCCTTCTTCCTCTCTTCTTCTTCCTCACACTTTTCTCTCTCCTCGATTCATCTCCTTCCGACCACAAAATCGCAAAACAAATCGCACTTCTACGGATAAATCACACGTTGCGAACGCAACGGTGATTTTTAATTAATTTTACGAGGAACTTGCATTAACCAATTAATGTCTTATTTGCGTTCACTTAAACAAATGCATGAGAAACAAGGGAGGTGGTGAACCCCCCTGTGTCTTCTTCCTCCCACCACTTCACCACGCCACGCACGCACCCGTTTGCAACCCATCTATTGCAGGTACTCGTCAACCGCCATCGACCATCGACGCCATCGACCCGTGGCCGTCCCCGCACCTCCACCGCCAACAGCTCCACCAGGCGCGTGTGCGCGCCACCTCCAGCTCGCCGGGTCCGCATCCCCTCCGCAAGTTGCCGCCCGCGCGGCCCCGCTACCCGTCGCCCGTCCCCACGCGCGACGCGAGGTCCACGCCGCCACAACCCCAGCAGCCCACGACCGTGTGCCCCTTGCGTGGTGGCTTCCGACACCGCCCGTCGTCCCCGACCAGCACCCTCAGCTGCGTGTCACCCCCACGTCTTTGCGCGCGGCTGGGCGCCACCTCGGTCAACCACTCTCCATCACCAACGTTGCTCCTTCGCCTTATCCCCGCAGCCACCTGCGACCGTGCGTGGCCTCGAAGCAAGCCGCACCTCCTGCGAGTTCCGCACAAGCACGCACTCGCACAGAGAATCCCCTCCGCCCCTCGCGTGGCTGCCAACGTGCTGCCCCACACCACCAGCCGCACCTCCGTGCGACCTCCCTCGCATCATCGCCGGCCTTCCTCCGCCCCTCGACTTGAAGCTCCATCGGTGGCACCCTTGAGAACCTCCCCTGTTTCAAGCAACCAAAACAGAGGAGAAGTATCGCATAATGAGGACAAAAGGGAATTTGCAAAGGGGACACTTGCACCCCTTTGCAAGTTTTTAAAAAATTTCAAGTTTCTAGAAATTGCATTAGTAAGTCCCTGTTCTCCTTTCAGGTCATATTTCATTTTCTATATTGCATTCACACCCTTGCATTTGCACATTTATTTTGTCATCATTTTGTCATCCATTTTTAAGTCCAAAAGTTGCATTGTGTAGCATAACTCTTGTTCTATCATTTTAGCACTTATTTGTATTTTTCTGATTTGCAGAATATTTATGGAAATTAATTTGGTGAAAATTACAATATTTTGCCCATGTTGATTGATTAATTTATTGCGCATTGTCTGCTTATAGAAAAATCTCTGAAAAATCATCATTGGTAGATCTAAGTCTATGCTACAACATATCCAAAAATCATCCCATTTGCACCTATAATTTGTCTTAGAAAAATCATTTAGTGAAAACATTAATCGATTTTTAATTAATCAACCGTGAAACGTTTTTACGAAATTCAAGATGATTTTGATAGCTCTTGCTTAGACCTATTTGGGTTAATTTTGTTTCTGAGAAATATCATCGTTGGTAATTATTAAAATCAGTTTAGTCATTTTCACTAAAGTCTGCATATTTTATTATCCGTGCACCTAAAAATTACAAAAAAATTAGGATAGCTTAATTTCATTCCATTTCATAATCTGGCCAAGTTTCATAATTTTTGGACTTAATTTGATCATATTTCTGATTTAACTCGTAATTTGGCCTGATTTTGCATGTGTCTTGCATAAGAAAATAAAAAAAGACCAAAAATATTGTTCCCCGAAAATCAAGCACTAGATTTTGCTAAAAATCTACCTAAGGAGACGATGCCTCCCTGAGTTCGACCTTGGACTTTACCAAGTAAAAAAAATTTGCCGCTTGAAATTAACTCGAATCTAATTAAAGTGGTTTTTGATATTCCCTCTCGTATCCGACTGCAACGAAAACCGATAATTAATTTGGACATTAATCAGACCGAGTTAACCAAGGGTGCGGGAGCGTTCATCAGTTTGCGTATGACGTAGGCTAGTTCTGACCTGGCTATTGAGGGGGTTGGACCTGTTCTGTGACTCTCGAAGGCTGTTGTGTTTTAAACTTGGTTCCCGACTAGGGTTCACACACTTTCACATCAAGGATTAACCGAGCTCCAAACTCTGATTTTGTAAGGACAAGGTATTGCACTGAAAGCTATCCTATTCACTCTATTTTCTTCAAATTCCTTTTTCTTTTCTTCTTTATTCTTTTTCTTCTTATTGCATAAGTATTTGCTAGGGACTAGCAAAGGCAAGTATAGGGGGGTGATGAATCTCCATTTCATCACCTTTATTCTATCATTTTGGCCTTAAAAACCTCAGTAAATGCATGTAAATAACATCAATTTGTACATAATAGCATTCATTATTTATTGTATTTATTGTACATAAAATAAGGTTTTTAATGCCAAAATTATAGAATAAAGAGAAGAAAAGAAAAAGGAATAAAATATTGCAAATATTTTATGACCCTAACCCCGAGACCAAGGCCAGAATGGAATTGGTCGATAAGGAATAAAGTAGGGGGAGATAAGGGCCAATAATACAATAGATACCTCAATTATTTAATCATTCATTTATGCATTTTGACATCCATTTTGTATTTAATTATTTATTCATCAAATAAAAATATTTTGTACATGACAGTTGTAGACAATAATGTAAATAAAAATACAAAATTAAGTTTGTGCAAAAATAATATACACTGTACATTTTACACACAGAATAAAAAGCCAGAATCTCAACTTCATAGACCCATATCTTGCAAATAAAAACTCAAAAACCACCAAACTCACTTTTAATTGTATATAGCTTTTAGAACTATTTAATAAAATTGATTTCAGAATTTTTGGAGTTTATCTGTGAAAGTTAGGTTTTGGGCCCCTATTGTACATAATACCGATTAAAATATTCAATTTATTCAGTGTTCATTATTTTTACAAAATTTTATTTTTAGAATTTTGCAAATAATGTATATAATACATGTACATATTGAAATTAGAATAAAACTAAAAAGAATTTGTAAAATAAAATAAGTCTATGCAAGATATAGGCAAAATACCTATGATTAGTATGTACATAAATAAAAAGGGAAGACATTCTTTAATTATTTTATTCTTTCATAATCTTATAATATTGTAAATATTACATATAATATATCAAAAATACAAATCTAAAACAAAAACAAATAAAATACATTAAATAAATAAAGTATATAAAATACAGGTAAAATACCTATAAGTATGCCTACAAACAACATACACCTATTTATTTAAATATGAAAATCAACTCATAAAAATTAAATAAAAATATTCTCACACTCACGAAAATAAATTATAAATTTATAAAATAAGAAAATAAAATAATAAAATAAAATAAACAAAATAAAAATAAAATATCCAAAATACATGTAAATACATGCATAAATACATTATTAAAATAAAACCCTGATAGAATACATCAAAAAAATTAAATAAAAATCATAAATAAATACTACACGAATTAATACACATTTTTATTTTATAAGTAAAAATCTAATAAAATCATTTATTATGTTAAATAATTCATTTTAGAATAAGGTCCCCTATTTTATCCTCTAGCGTCCGAGGTGGACCAATGAGGGCGCGGCCTTTGTTGACCTCTGGTCCACTGTCCCATCAGGATCTGGCGCCACTGAACCTGGTTGTTTCCATGACTTGCGCCATTTTTCCCGGGCGTCTCGTCCCTTAATCTCGCTCGCCGCCTTCACAAGATCTGTAGAGTGATCATACATCTATCATGCATGCTTGTTGGATCGAGAAAACGATCATTGTACTCGCTGGAATACGTGGGGCAAGTAGGGTGCCCAGTATGTCTATAAATAAGAGCCCTCGGCCTCCTCCACAAATTTGGCCAATTTCCATCCACCCAAAAGCCTCGAATTTGTTCCTGGGAGGTTCCTCGTGACAGGGGGAGCATTTCAACGACTCGAATCGGCCGGAGGAGGGATCAATTTTGTCGCGGCGGAGCTCCGGCGTCCGTCCTGCTCCCTGGTGGCCCCCAGGTATAAGAGCTGTCCTTTCTCACTTTTTAGGTAGATTTTAATTCTAGCATTTCAATTCCGCGCTTAGTTTAGTCTTTAGATCGATAGCGTAGCGTAAAATCGCGAAATCGAAGTTCGCCGGAGCTCCTCTCTGGCGACTTCTTCACTGTGATACCCCCGGTTTCCGACTGTCATCTTCACCTCACTTCGTTCCTCATTGCGTGCTCCATCTCCCGATCATTTTTGTTCAACCAAGGACCCCCAGTCCTTGCGAATCGGAGCTCCACCTCCGCCTATCGCCGGAGCTCCTCCGCCTCACCTCATCTTGCACCAAATCTTCAAAACCCAGGGTCGAGGAGATAGCCCTCGTTCCCCTGGTTCTTCCTATGCAGGTCAAACGACGCAAGGAGCCCCTTTGGACTCAATTCGAACCAGGAAGAGGCTCCTGGAGGTCCCGACCTTCATCGACCTCGCCGGACCTCCTTGGACCTCTAGGAGCCATGCTAAGCCCACCAGCAGATGCAGGATGCCTCCAGCTATGATCAGAACACCTCAGACGTGACGGAGAAGCCCGGAGGAGCCCATGCTTCAAGATCGAAGCTCGCCTCGCGCGAGCTTCTTCCCTGTTATTCCAGGAGGCTCCATCGCCATCCGATCAGGATGGCCGCCCCAGATCACACCAGAGCCGTCAGATGAAGCCCTACACCGACCGTCAGATCAGCTCGGCTGATCTAATCTCAGCCCTTCATCAGCGAAGCGGTATCGGCCGTTGGATGCACGACGCGTGTCAAAGTGAGATCATCATCGCCGTTCACCAGTGGGCACTTATGGGTAAACTGCAGATCTTAACCCCAGTGTTTTTGTATTTATTGTTTAGTCTTGTGAATAAAAGTCGAAGTTCGTTTTATTGTGGAGATTTTGCATGGACCCCCCTGTATGTTTGTGTTATTTCTTTTAGGTCCAGTCCACGTCACCTCACATGGCATCCCACGTGAGGTGGTTAAATTGCACAAGACCCCCTGTATGTTTGTATATTTATCTTTAGTCCATAAAATAAAATTTTAAGTGTATTATTTTTGTAAAAATTGCAACCAGAACCCCTAACCTTGTGGATATGACATTTTTGTTCCCGTGGGTACGGATCACATGTAGTCCTACGTGATGGTCAATTTGCAAGGGGCCCTGGCAGGTTTGCTTATTTGGATTGGTCCTTAAAATTGCAGAATACGTTCATATATTTTGGTGTTTTTGCACTGAAGCCCCTGACTTTATTTTTATTTGCAAAAATGCCCCTGCCAGGCTATATATTGTTGCTTGCTTGTTCCATTTTTGTCATGCATCATATTAACTTGAAAAATTCCACAAAAATCATGCAGAGCTCCTGTTAACTTGTACTTTCACGCCATAGCTTTGCATTTTACTTTTGTCTCATTTTAATATTTATTAAAAATCGAAAACATGCATTTTATCTACTGTCTAGATTTGAAAATACCAAAAAAATAGTAAAACAGCTAGAAAAATTCCAAAAAAATCACATGTTGTCTATTTTATCCTACTTTAGTGTCAATCCAAAAATCACTAAAAAATTCAAAAAAAAAACTTTAAAAATAAGAAAACCCTCAAAAACTACATAAAAATCTAAAAAATCCTAGAAAAAGCCTAAAAATACAAATTAAGTTTCTGTAGTTTCCTTTTGTTATTATCTATCGTTTAAAATTGATTTGAGGATTTTTGGAGATCATTTTCTATTTTTAAACCTCATTTCAATGCTGTCCAGTAGATTAAGTCCATGTTTTCTATTATTTTATTTCTTAAAAATGTCAAAAATATTTGGAAAAATGCCCAAAAATCAGAAAAATAGTGAAAAAATTAAAAAGATCAAAAATATTTTATTTCTGAATTTTTTGGCTATTTTTGCATATTCTTATAAATATTTGAGCACCTCTTTTATTATGGAGTTTATATATTCAAATCTTGAAAAAGAAAATAAAAAAATATAATATATATATATATATCTATATGTATTATATTCTCTATACATAACTCTTTAGGGGTGCATATAATTATATATCAATATAAAACATGTGCTTATATATTTATATATCTATATTTTATAATATATATATATACATATTAATAAAAAATAATAATACATAAAAAATAATAATAAAAAATTTAAAAATTATAAAACCCCAAAAACCCACAAAAATATGATTCATACAAGGATGACTCTGTTGTACAGGAACACTGTAGGCTACTTAATTTTTTGTATTGCTCTCTGTGGTTCGACCTCTACATGCTTATTCACTATACAATTTGTGGTAGAGTTAAATGTTAATTCACAAATTTTGGGACTTAATTGATTTATTCTTTATTGTGGGTTAATTGTTGATTAAATCCGGGTTTTGAGTGGTCAACACTTCGACCGTGTTCCCGCCTTGTGTGGAATATAAGACCGCTTAACTCTCGGGTTTATCACTCATGCTATTCCCCGGCCTGGATCCAACAGCTGCACTAGGTTGGGTACGCACTTGTCATCCTTCTTCACCTCCCACGCATTTAGCTGGTAGCTCATGAGGCTCGCAAACACCTGTGTTGCAACCTCCCATGTGGAGTTTGTCTTTACCTCCAGCACCATCACCAAAAACATAGGAAAACAACTCCTCCCTGACCCCAACCCCGAGGATGCCCCTCCTCCCCGACCTCACCCATCCCCCTCCTCCACAACCCACTGACCATACCACCCTTCTCTACCAGGTTCTAGAGGGAGGTTGCACCTCACCTCCTCCACCTCGCCAAGGCAGACTGGTTCATAGATGTAGACCTCCTCTCATGCACCATCCTCCACCTATGCCCTCCCCTATTGGTGTGTTCTCCCTTGTGCGCCTACCAGCATCTTCCCTCTCTCGCCCACCAGCACCTCTACGTTCACATGTGTCTTCTAGTACTAGTGAGCCATCTAAAACTAAGGTGGCAACCTAGAGGAGGAGGGATTGAATTTTTTTAATAGTTATTGGATATATCATGAGTTAGATTAACCTAATGATATGGTTGGGTTAATGGAAAAATTAACATAGGGTTATAGGTGTGATACGGAGGGACTATGTGGGGTTTCTCGTGTAATTCACGATTTACGTAGGGTTATAATTGTAAAATTACAAAATTACTCAGGGTTATTGGCGTAAATATCCCTTTATTAAACCATTTTCTTGCATACTCATAATGGTTCACCTTTATAAACTATTTTTTATACTTTTCGTATGTGTATCTTGATATACATTTTCAATCGCTGGCACTTGCAGTCCATGGCATGATAGTGTTGCTACAACTGTAGAGGACTTGGCTTTTGCCTCCATGGTTCCTGCAATCATACGTCCCTTGCGGCATTAACATGACAGTGTAGGTTCAACTGTAGAAAACTTAGCTTTTGCCTCTATAGTTCCCTGCAACCGTACGCCCCTTGCGACGTTGTCCCTTGGGCTCACTCGACCCCTTACGGTCGTCCATGTGACTCCTTATGAGTATGTGCCTTAAGTCTAATTTGAGGTTTGATGAATCTCGAATTCATCACTCTGAATCTCATTTATTAAGCTCAATTCCCTCAAAATGAACAACATATCTGCATCTATTCTGCATAATTAGCATTCATACATGTTTTCATAAGAATGACATTTTATCCATAATTACTGCACAAAATAAGAAGCCAAAAATCCAAGCCAAAATTGACCTATAATTAGCCTAACTTCCCCTAATTTTTAACTCATTCACACTAATTCCGAATGACACAAAACCACCTCCACTGTGTACATATTACTAACAAGAATAAATAAAAAATACAAAAAAATCACTAACCCAAATAAGTGGACCAAAAATCCAAACCCTAATTTCAGGATTTTCGGACTAAAAGCCACATATCTTCCCCATCCAGTATCCGATTTGATCCTACTCATATTTGAACTAATGTACATTCAATTACCTTCAAAACAAGACCAAGTTCAAGTGAATCGGAGCTCATATGTGAAAGTTGGGTTTTGGGCCTCTTTTGTATATTGTGTATTTTAGCGGTTTTGACCTTACATTTTATGTACATATCTTCTTAATTAATAAAAAATCCAAAAAAACTAGATTAAGGTGTCTTTATTTATCTTTGATTTTCCCATTTTTTCTGGATTTTTATCTAGTTTAAAAATGATAAAAAAAATTAGAAAACCCAAAAATCTAGGTATTCTATGTACATGGGATACCCCAAAAATTTACTTTGTGCATTTGATGTCTTCATGAAAGTTGTAGATCTCATCGAGATGAGCATTTTTCGTGAAGGAACTTTTTCGATCCATGGTCATTTACTATTTCTATTTGATTTTACAAAATATTTTAGCCTCGATTTTTCTGGTGCTGACACATGGCAGCCCCTGAGGCCGCCACGTGTCAGCGATTTTTGGGCCTCTTTATATTCATTTTCTCTTAAAAAAATTATAATGATCGCACGTGCGTTGCACGTGCCCCCAGACACGTGCTCCCCACGTGCCCCGTCTCCTTCTCAACCCCTCGCTACATGGCGCATTTACAGTCGTTCGATCTCGGCCGATCGAATGACCGGCGACCCATCATCTTCTTCAGGCGCGATTCTCGCAACCATCGCCCCTCCCCGAAATCTACGCTGCCGCCCTTCAATCCTCCGCGCCTCCGCCCCACTAATCTCACAACCACCCCCGCCTTCGTTGCAACCGACTGCCAAAACAACCTCCGCACATCTCGCTCGCTGACCTTTGCTATTTAAGAGCTCCGCCGAGCCCTCGTCCCAATTTATCCGCCGTTAGCCCTACAAGTCGGAGGGGCGGCGGTGACAGCGCCCCTCCTCCGCACCTATGCCGGCGAGATCCGAGGGTTTTGTTACCCTCGTGGCAACGCGCCCCTCCGCTGCGAACTGCCCACCTCTGAGCTTCGTCGAGCCACCATCAACACCTCCACCGACTACGATTCCGCCATCGTCATCTTCTCCACGCTCAACGCCTTCGACAACCTCCACCACCTCGATTTCAACTCTGCCGTACCACCTTCTTCTCCGACTACGCCACCGCCATCAACGGCCACCGTCTCCGACAACGCACCAGCACCATCACAGCCACCACATCTTCGACTCGAGCTTCACGCTTCATTGATAACGGCAGGAGGCTCGTTTCCTCACCGCCCCTCTCCGACTCTGCCTCGGCCGACCCTCCACCGCCCAAGCTCCGCCGCGTAAGGCGCTCGCTGATTGCTAGGAGGAGCCCGGCCTCCCCTCCAACCCTCCACGTATCCATCGCCGACAGGACCAGGCTCGATGCCCGAGGTCCCCGCCGCATGCTCCGCACGTGCGTGGGGAAACGTCATCAGCGGCACCCGGGGTCACGTGCCCCGCACGTGACCCGTGGTTAATTTGCAGCAGACACCCCGAAGTTCGCCATAATTGCGCCAAGACCCCCGCCAGCCAGAGGTCACGTGTGTCGCACGTGACCCCTTGGAAAATATGCAGAGAGGCCCCCATAATCTCGATAATTAACATTAGGTCCCCCGCTGCATATTTTATTATTTATTTTATTTATTGTTATTTGTATTTGTACCCATGTCATTATCCTTCATTTTAGACATCTACATTGCATTATTTTATCTATCAAAAATTGGCATGTTGTTGTTCACTTAATTTTCTACATGTTGACATATAGTGGATATTTTTGTGATTAATGGTTAATTAATAATTAATTATTTTCTGGAAAATTGCAAACTTTGCCCATTTTATGCTCGTAAATTTGCCATTGATTAGCCGTTGCTTTAAAAATCCCCGAAAAATCAACATATTGTAGAGTTAATTGTGCTTGACATTGTGCCCAAAAAGATTTGCATTTGCATGTAATTTGCCCTGTAAAAATCATTTTGCACATTTCAATATTTAATTTTAGTAGGTATTAGATCTCACATTTTTGAGGTTTAGGATTTTTTCTGAGATCAATCACCTAGTGATAGATCTTAGATAATTTTGGTCCTAAAAAATAAGTAGATTTAGTATTTATCATAATTAAATATTGAAATTCATTTTGTTTGCATTAAAAAATTCATAAAAAATTCATTTTGCATCCAAAAATCCCAAAAAAATTACAGTGCATTCATTTCATTATAATCTATTGTGGCCAAGTTTCATATTTTTCGGACATTGTTTGATCATAATTTATATTTTAGTCCCTAAAATAGACCAAAATTACATCTTGCATCCTTTATTTGCATTAAAAATTTCAAAAAAAGACCGCCTTGAAAACCGTGCAAGACTTTTGATAGATAGAACTCTAGGTTGTTCCTTTGCCTCCTTGTGATCGACCTTGGAACTTGCCCAAGTATAATAAACATAAAATCACTTGATTGAAATTGATTAATATTTATGGTTATTTCTTGACTGATTCCGATCGCCGCCTACAACGAACGACAAATTATTCTTTTAGCACGAACATATAAAAACAACTTTTTAAAGCTGTGATTTCCGGACTCTTCAGATGGCACTGTTGCCGGGGAGGCAAACGGCTTAGTTTTGTATTTGAAATTTCTTGTTCGGTTTTCCACATTCGGGTAGTCTGACCCCCGAATTCTTCATTATAAATACCATCTTATTTTCTGCATTTATTTTTCAGCATTTATTCCTCTCATTTTATTTTTGATTGATTTTCTGAGTCACTCTCTTATATTCTCTCTCTTATTTTTCTTACGAGGTACCCGACGTACGTGGAGCGGTTTTCAAGAAACCGACGCATCTTCACCGACATCCGTAAAGCCGCAATTAAACTAAGATCGAGTCGAGTCGTGAGAGAGTGTAGAGTCTAGGTTTTTCATTTCTGCAATTTTATTTACTTGCTCATTTACAGCGGTGTCCGTTTGGACTCTCGCGCATGTAAAAAAGACCTCGAACTTTTCTGTGGTGTGTCGTGGCCTGTTTCACTCTCCGGTGAGGGTGGGGCCCGACTTGAGCGGTGATTAGGATAGTCCTGCACATACGGCTCTCAGAGCATTTATATTTTTGCTTGTGTTCGTAGGACTTAAGCCACACTGCACTTTAATTTAGACGCACATTAGATCGATCAACTTAGCCAAAATTTAAATCAATTTCTTTCCCGCTAATAGAACTTTATACTTTAGGTGCGGTTTTTCATCGGCTTGCACTCATTTAGAATAAAATTTTCAATTCTTTATTGCATCCTACATGGAGATTGCGAGGAGGCAATGTAAGTCTTCTAACTGAGCATACATCATTGTTTTCGCGTGCATCGTCTTTTCCCGAATTTCCTCCATCTTGTTTTATCACATAATTGTAAAGAAAATTGGGATTGGATGGTAGACGTGTATTTTGTGATCATATAACTTTTCAGCGATCGTCTCATAAAAATTGGGACTGCTAAATATAGCCGATATGAAAACCCATAAAATCAAGAATTTTTGCGGGAGAGCAACCCCGACCTTGGATGATTTTATTTTTCTGAGTGAGCGAGAGACGACACTTGGGGTTAGAACCAAGCTCCAACACCTAACAACTCGCTAAAATTTTTGCCAAGATTGATTTATCACCAACTAAAATTGAAAAGATAATAGCCGAACTCTTACGGCTTCACTGTGTGAGTTGGTGAATCTGGGGTTTGATTTGTGTATGCATTGGTGTGCGTGAACCGATACAGAAGATCAAAAGCCGCACATTTGATAAAATTCTTTTGACTATCCCTTGCAATCATCTCTCTCCTTCTTGATCATGGAACTTTTCCCAATTGCAGATCCAACCCATCATTTCTTCCAACTCTTTCCAGAATGACCGAACATTTATCCGGAGATCCATCAGTGCTATGCTATGAAAATGAATTTGTATCAGTTAGACCCAAAACGCCTCTTCCAACTTCGACAAGAGACTCTTCAAACACCAACAGTCTCCACAAATCCGACTTGCTTCATGAAAGACAACCCTTTGTTTTCGGACCTGACCAAACCAACAATTAACTGAGGTCTCCACTTCTTCATATATCAATCCTCTCTACACCAATCACACAATTGATCCTTCTTATTCAGTGAATGTCAATCCGTCATTCATGGGAGATGATAACCACATGATTGAACTCAACACTTTTTCGTATCTCCTGTCGTCCACGCCAGTGAACATACATGAACAATCATCATCTTGGATTGACCATCACAACCCCCTTTTCAGACATGACAATCATATAGAGGACTGGACTGAATACATAGAAACACAGGAACCCTATATGCTGACTACAACATATCAAGATCCGACCACTCATGATCAAAGGAATAAATTCTACTCAGACCAACTTCACATGCCTGAACCATATGAGCAACCGCCTTTCATAATTATTGAGGAGATATTTTCAGAAAATAAGGATCATACATTGTACATTCCAAGAAACTCCTCTTCTAGCACATATAGGAAAATGGAAGATGAAATTATTGAATCACAAGAACACACATCGACTGCTCCCATAAGTGATCATGAACAAATTTTTTGAGGATGATATCTCGAGGATAAATAAAAGATTCGAATCAATGGAGGATAGATGACAAAAATTCACCGACCGATTAATCTCATTCTATGATGACTCGGACAGTAAAATGAATGAGGAAATGATTGGATCTGAGATTGAAGATTTTGAGAATATTCAGGAACCTAGAGACGATTCTGACAATATCACTTATTCACCTAGAAATGACTATGCCGCTGACTCTCACTCTGAACACAAGAACCCCTGCTCATCTGAAGAACACACCATACCCCCACACCACACAGAAAATACCAAAAAAATGGAAATATTTGAAAACCACAAAAAAAATGAAAATCCAGAAAATTTCATAAAAATTGAGATTGAAGACGATCTGAGGAATTTGGATCCGACTGTACGGGAAGCACTGGAAAAATGCTTGATTTTTGAACTTCCCTTTATACAGGCCATTGAACACTTCCCCGACCTTAAAAGATTTTATAATAGATAAATTAATGAACAAAAAGTCAGGTAGGATACGAATAAAGACTGAAAGACATATATTGTCAATGGCCTCCTCCTTGGTGTTGAGGAGAAAAACCAAGAGCCGCATAGTAAAGCGGTTGCCCAGATTTGACTGTGAAATCAAAGACACAATTTTCACCCATGCTCGGATTGATGACAATTCACCTATCAATATCCTCCCGACCTCTGTATTTCACGAACTCAAACTCAGACTGATTCAAAAGATACGAGAGATTGTTCAAATGGCAGACCGATCGATAAATAGGCCGAGAGGAATCATTTCTGTCATCATGAAATTCCATGGTGCTCCGCTCAAAATAGAATTCACGATCATCGATACTGAGCATCAAGGAGAATTCACCCAGTCTCCAATCATTCTCAAAAAGCCGTTCTTAGTATTGACTAAGGAAATTATTGATTGTGAGACTCGCGAAATCAAATGTAAAGCATTGGGAGCACTTAGATCGGACCACGTCTTTGAGGAACCACGATCTTCTGAGGAAACCCATGAAGTCCCCAACAACCGCAACCATGAAGAGGTAGAAGAGCCCACCCCGATGCAACACCTGAGATAGTGGTTGCTGATGAGACTATTGGTTTAGAGACTCTCCCCCGTATTTCAATTCCCGAGGATCTCAAAATAGACAAATCATTCTTCTATGATCCTGAGCCTTATGCACGGTCACATCTTGGAGCAACATTCTCTGAATACCTGGACCAAATCATCCTAAATCGAGAGTGCACTAATATTCGGGAAACTAAGAACAAACACGCAAGTCGAGCACCGACCAAGGAGAATTCTAATGGCTATTCATCTGGATACTCAAGTAAACCGACACCTTCACGAAGAAATAAAAAGAGAGTCACCTTTGACCTTTCGGAAGAGGAATCAGCTGATGGTCCCTCATCAGGTTCGGAAAAGGTAGTCTACATGAGTGAAGTCTGTTCGACAGCTCTAAAGCCATATCTTCACGAGGATCCAAAAATCAATTCTCGTTCGACAACTCCCATTCCTAACTACTACTCATCCAAAGCTGATGCTCCTGCCCTCTTCAAATACACTGGAATTATTTCATACGAGCTGACTGAAACTGGTGCTTCTGAGTATTCATCCGAGGACAAACCGATTGACGAAGGAACAAATTCTGAGGAAACAACTGAAGAAACAAAAAGACATGAATACTTGGAGTATGTCCACCTTCAAATACTACTCCTTTGAGGATAATTCCGATGATGGATATCTTTCATCTGACTCAAACCCTTCATCCACTATCCATCATGATTTTCTGAGGATGACACTGACAATAGTTGGGAATCATATGCTTCACCTCCATCTCATCATTACGATCTCCCACCGTAGGCTCACAAGAAGATCAACTGAAAACTGCCTTAATCATCGGCTACCCACCCTCCCTCCTGACCACATCGGTCCCCTTGTACAGCTTCTTCCTCTACTTAGGCCAAGGCCTAAGTATAGGGGGAGACCGATGCCATATGTATATACCATTTCTCTCATCACACTTTTCCATCGCGATTGCTCCATCTCCACCCTTCTTCTATACTTAGGCTGACCAGAGCCTAAGTATAGGGGAAACTGACATCCACCTGTATATACTCTCCTCATTTACATACCCTGACCGCCTCTTTTGCGCTCTTCTTCTATACTTAGATTGTTCACAGTCTAAGTATAGGGGGGCGAACCATTGTATTTTTTCCACTCTCTTACGCTTAGCCCGAGCTATGTCTTCATTACGCTTCTTGTTTTCTGAGGACACAACACTTGCTAAGTATAGGGGGTCTGTATATATACTTTGTATATATTTTACCCATATCTCGTACTTTCGCGTAAGTCTATATGTATTTACGGGGTGGGTAATTAATTTGAAAAAAAAAGAAAAAAAGAAGAAGAGAAAAGAAAAGAAAAAAGGGATTTTTCTATTGACACTGACTTTGCCCAAAAAGTTTGAAAATGGCCTTCTTATTCATTCTTGCACTGAACAAAAAAAATCCCCTGCATAAAAAGAAAAATGTGTCTGCATTTCACACACCTGCACTTCATCCAACATCGCATTCATCTACATCTGTGAAAAGTCATTGGGTTCTGAACTGAGTTGTGAGCAGAAACCGAGAGTGGTCTGGACTTGATCTTAATCCATCTAATTTTCAGAGGAAGTTCACCGAGAGATAGGATTTTAAGAGCTTCAGGTCTATTGACTTAATTCTTTAAGTTCCACATGACAATGTGCAGCGTTTGACTCTTAGTGTCTAACCTGGTCTCTTCATTCTGGGTACAACTCTAGAATAGGGAATTAATTTGCACTCTCGCACTATGCACTTAGCTCAACTCAGACGGGATGTTGGAAGACTGTGTGAATATCTTTTATGGTAGCGTGGAAATCTAAAGACTGGAGTACGGGTTGAAATAAAGCTTCGGAAGAGGGATGGACGGCTGGGCACAATTTTTTCTAATACCCCAAAAAATGTACGGAATAAAAAGATTCTATATCCATAGGGGCAAAAACAAGATCCAAGCAGAAACCACCAAATATTCAAAATACAAAGAAGCATTACCAAATAAAATCTGACCAAGAAGGTCCAAACTTCAAGAAAACCCGCAGATCTTGGTGGAGACTCGGCTACAATGGCCATCTTCACAAGGAGAGGTGACTACACTGGCCACCCTCCAGTTCTTTTCCCATTCTTCTAACTTCTCCCCCATTACGATGTGAACACAACACGACAGACCTTAGAAGGAAATACCTGACTCCCCGAGGACGAGTTACTGGAGAGGAGAGGAGCATGGCAGTCCGGCATTCTGGATGGGAAGATCTAAAACCTTTCACATAAATGAGTCGGTTATTCAATGTTCATAGGGTATACTTTGGGAAGAGGATTGATCTAAGATGACTCCTGAGCCGAAACTGTAACAATGATGTGTAGAACTTGAGGGCTGTTGATTTTAAAATTCTAAGTCTCACAGAAGTTCCGACACACAAATAATCCAAAGGTCGAGTTTAATTTCATTTTCACCTTCAGTTCAAGGTCTTGGTATGGAACCCAATCTCATTTCACCTCATGGCATTTCTTTTTGATGCTCAGGGACGAGCATGGTTTAAGTATAGGGGGATGATGAATCTCGAATTCATCACTCTAAATCTCATTTATTAAGCTCAATTCCCTCAAAATCAACAACATATCTGCATCTATTCTACATAATTAGCATTCATGCATGTTTTCATAAGAATGGCATTTTATCCATAATTTCTGCACAAAATAAGAAGCCAAAAATCCAAGCCAAAATTGACCTATAATTAGCCTAACTTCCCCTAATTTTTAATCATTCACGCTAACTCCGAATGGCACAAAACCACCTCCACATATCACTAACAAAAATAAATAAAAAATACAGAAAAATCACTAACCAAATAAGTGGACCAAAAATCCAAACCCAATTTCAGGATTTTCGTACTAAAAGCCACATATCTTCCCCATCTAGTGTCCGATTTGATCCTACTCACTTTTGAACTAATGTACATTCAATTACCTTCAAAATAAGACCAAGCTCAAGTGAATCGGAGTTCATATGTGAAAGTTGGGTTTTGGGCCTCTTTTGTATATTGTGTATTTTAGCGGTTTTGACCTTACATTTTATGTACATATCTTCTTAATTAATAAAAAATCCAAAAAAATTAGATTAAGGTGTCTTTATTTATCTTTTATTTTTCCCATTTTTTCGGATTTTTATCTAGTTTAAAAATGACAAAAAAAATTAGAAAACCCAAAAATCTAGGTATTCTTTGTACATGGAATACCCCAAAATCTTACTTTATGCATTTGATCAATTTTGGTTTTGATGTCTTCATGAAAGTTGTAGATCTCATCGAGATGAGCATTTTTTGTGAAGGAACTTTTTCGATCTGAGGTCATTTACTATTTCTTTTTGATTTTACAAAATATTTTAGCCTCGATTTTTCTGGTGCTGACACGTGGCAACCCCTAAGGCCGCCACGTGTCAGCGATTTTTGGGCCTCTTTATATTCATTTTCTCTTGAAAAAAATTATAATAATCGCATGTGCGTCGCACGTATCCCCAGGCACGTGCTCCGCACTTGCCCCGTCTCCTTCTCAACCCCTCGCCACATGGTGCGTTTACGGTCGTTCGATCTCGGCCGATCGAACGGCCGGCGACCCGTCATCTTCTCCAGGCGCGATTCTTGCAACCATCGCCCCTCCCTGAAATCTACGCTGCCGCCCCTCAAACCTCTGCGCCTCCACCCCGCTAATCTCGTAACCACCCCTACCTTCGTCGCAACCGACCACCAAAACGACCTCCGCACATCTTGCTCGCCGACCTTTGCTATTTAAGAGCTTCGCCGAGCCCTCGTCCCAGTTTATCCGCCGTTAGCCCTACAAGTCGGAGGGGCGGCGGTGATAGCGCCCCTCCTCCGCACCTACACCAGCGAGATCCGAGGGTTTTGTTACCCTCATCGCAGCGCGCCCCTCCGCCGCGAACTGCCCAGCTCCGAGCTTCGTCGAGCCACCGTCAATGCCTCCACCGACTACGATTCCGCCATCATCATCTTCTCCATGCTCAACGCCTTCGACAACCTCCACCGCCTCAATTTCAACTCCGCCGCGCCACCTTCTTCTTTGACTACGCCACCGCCATCAACGGCCACCGTCTCTGACAACGCACCAGCACCATCACAGCCACCGCATCTTCGACTCGAGCTTCACGCTTCATCGATAACGCCAGGAGGCTCGTTTCCTCGCTGCCCCTCTCCGACTCCGCCTCGGCCGACCCTCCACCGCCCAAGCTCCGCCGTGTAAGGCGCTCGCTGATCGCCAGGAGGAGCCCAGCCTCCCCTCCAACCCTCCTCCGTGTCTCCATCGCCGACAGGACCGGGCTCGAGGCCCGAGGTCCCCCATAATTTGCAGCAGACACCTCGGAGCTCTCCATAATTGCGCCAAGACCCCCGCCAACCAGAGGTCACGTGCGTCGCACGTGACCCCTTGGAAAATTTGCAGAGAGGCCCCCCATAATATCGGTAATTAACATTAGGTCCCCCACTGCATATTTTATATTTATTTTATTTATTGCTGTTTGCATTTGTACCCTTGTCATTATCCTTCATTTTAGACATCTACATTGCATTATTTTATCTATCAAAAATTGACATGTTGTTCTTCACTTAAGTTTCTACATGTTGACATATCGTGGATATTTTTGTGATTAATGTTTAATTAATAATTAATTATTTTGTGGAAAATTGCAAACTTTGCCCATTTTATGCAAATTTGCCATTGATTAGCCATTGCTCCACATTTTTGATTTAGGATTTTTCTGAGATCAGTCACCTAAGTGACAGATCTTAGATAATTTTGGTCCTCGAAAATAAGTAGATTTAGTATTTATCATAACTAAATATTGAAATTCATTTTGTTTGCATTAAAAATTCATAAAAAATTCATTTTGCATCCAAAAACCCCAAAAATATTACAGTGCATTCATTTCATCATAATCTACATTGTGGTCAAGTTTCATATTTTTCGGACATTGTTTGATCATAATTTATATTTTAGTTCCTAAAATAGACCAAAATTACATCTTGCATCCTTTATTTGCATTAAAAATTCCAAAAAAGACTGCCTTGAAAACCGTGCAAGACTTTTGATAGACGCAACTCTAGGTTTTTCCTTTGCCTCCTTGTGATCGACCTTGGGACTTGACCAAGTAAAATAAACATAAAACCACTTGATTGAAATTGATTAATTTTGACCGATTCCGATCGCCGCCTACAACGAACGACAAATTATTCTTTTAGCATGAACATATAAAAACAACTTTTTAAAGCCGCGATATCCGGACTCGTCAAGGTTATCCAATTTTATTTCCTCATCAAGCCACACATCCAAATATTCTACATCATGTACAATAAAAACTTAATGTTTATTGCACTCGAACATGAATTCCATCCTCCCCTAAATATTATATTATGTCCTATTGTTAACATTTTTAATGGCACGCAATAAATTAATCTAGAGAGTTAGGTTAGGTTAAAAGACTTACTCATATATGTTTGTAGATAGTGACCTAATATTAAATACGGTTTGCACAATATACTTATTGCGCGTTATATTATTAACATATGTGTCTAGTACTTTATAAAAGAAATCTTCGTAGGCCTTTTACGTATCTATACAAGAAAGGTCAATTGTGTTGGTAAGATTAAAGCGTGACTCGGTAAATGCAAGCAACTTAGAAAGGACTTTCTCATCCCTCGTATCTTCCTTTAATTAGACCAATCTCTAATATTAGACATAGGCCACAAATAATTCAACATATAAAACTTTATTTCGGTCAATGGTTGATCTTGGCTCGGATATTGTTGTGATCCATTGCATGCCATTTATTTCTAATAACAAGTATCTAATTAAGATGGCACCACATGATATATTAAATACCTAATTATTATTACTAAAATTCGAAACAGCTTGTCACAACATGTGGCTTACCAACCAATTGTTCACACACGATGGAATTCAATTTGACAATAACTTTGAGGCCCTAGAACATGATCACCCATAGCTCCATTACTGCCAGAGTCATAATAGATCACATACAATGTTCATTTTTCATGTTTTTGTTTCGCAAAATAGGAAAATAAATCAATTGGGTGACCTATTTGTAGATCTCAATTTGTCGAATTCGGAAAGTGCTTGGAAAAAATGTGGTACGAACAAAAATAGTTCGACACTCTCTCAAGGATATGATCTGCACCATAAATGTTATCCAAGATTCGATATCGAAGTTCTGAGATCATATTCAAAAAATGAATTTTCTCGTGATATTTGACGGAGATGTGATGCCTACATATCAAATCAAGTCAACATATTACTTATGAAACGAAAACATAGATTTTACAATATGTTAATCTAAATCGAGTCGATGTACACGTATATTAATTTAAAGAATTGGCACCTACTTTCGGATATCTTGTCCAAAAATCAAGTGTATACGTGACGAATCTGCGATTCATCACTCTAAAAGTTGAAAATAGAGCTTTGTTCCCGAGTTAATAGATGCATATTTCTACTTATATTGCATAATTAACATTCATGCATACAGTGATAACATCTGCATTTTAGCATTCATATATTGCATTAAATAAGAAGTCAAGATCACTTGTAAAATATTCCCCTATAAAACAACACCTCCCTTATGATATATACACCTTTAGTTAATAATATAAGGAAGAAAGTCAGAGATCTCCTTTGTAAAACACCCAATAAAGCCCTAGAACCCCTGAATCTTAGAAGGCCCATAATGCTCTTGTACCAACTCCAAAATAGGTCTACTCACCTTCAGATGAATACACATCCAGAGACTTTAAAATGAGACTAATTTCATCCAATTCGGAGCTTGTAGGAATAAGTTGGGTTTTTGGGCCTCTATGTATACTATATCTGTGTATATTTGTATTCCTGTATTTTTGTATCATATTTGACCTCATCTCCGTTTTTTGTCAACATGAGATTTGTAGATCTCATCAAGATCTACAACTTTCATTTTGAGTTTTTCCAAATTCGGCCTCCTTCTCTCTCCAATCTCATTTTCCCTCTCTGCCACTCACAGCTGGCCACGTGGCGCCCTCTGATTGCGCCACGCGGCCCGCTCCCCTTGTCTCATCCGCCTTCGCTCATGATCGTTGGATCTTCATCTCGATCCAACGGTCCCAAGCTCTCCACGCCCGCTTCTTTTCTCAACCATTAGATCATCCTCAGGACTTCATCTCATCCGCCCGTTAGCGCCTCACCCACAGCTCTCCATGTGGCAGCTGTTGAACCATCTGATTCTCTTGATCACAGCCGCTGCTTCCGCCTCGCACCTCAACCCTTCGATTAGCATCTGGATCACATCCACTCCGTCTGCTGGCGCCTCGCCTTCAACCCGCCACGTGGCGCGTTAATCGCCACTCGATCATGCCCACATCCATGCATCGTTACCGTCCGTTGCTGCTATAATACTAGCCACCCGATCGCAGGTCCTAATCTAATCTCACCCGTCCAATAGCGCTGCGCTTCCAGTACGACACGTGGAGCATCCTGCACTCTTCGATCGCATCACCTCGATTTAATCTCAGCCATCTCTTAGCGCTTCGCTGGTAGCCGTTGGATCTCACGATCCAACGGCTAGGGTCTCGTCGTCTACCTCCGGTCGACTCTCTCTCCCACGATCTCAATCTTGCGCAAGGGGCCACCCTCTTTCTATTTTCGGCTCCACCACAGCCACCTTCTCCAATCACCAACGCCACCACGACCATCACCACTCTTCCCTCATCCTCGCCAGCTCCCTCACTCCTTACGACTACCACCAGAATCGAACCACGACTCCTACGAACCTCACCTCGTCACCAGCTACCCCATCACCTTCACCCTATAAATCATCGTCCTCCAGCCACATTCTTCCCCATTCGCCATTCCAGAGAGATTCCCCGAGCTCCGGCCTTCGATTTGGCGACAGCAATTCATTGAGACGTTGAGCGAAGAACGAGCGTCTTCTCCAGCGAGATCCACGGTCAACTCCGCCGTGCTGCAGCTACCTCCGTGAGCTGCTTGAGCTCAGGCCTCCTACCGACCTTCGAGCGACGACACGGAAGCTTCCTCTGAGCGTCTAATCCCAAGTAGAATCCTCCATCGATCCCCTGATCTTCTTCTTCGTTTTTCCTTTGTCTTCTCCGACTTAATTTGCCATTCACGCATATCTTCACCACCTCCCTACCATCCTCCGAGCTCTGCCTCGGAGTAGGGATCTTTGTGCTATGTTCTGTTCACACCGACGATACACTTCATCCTCCATCGTCGCCGGCTCCACCACCTTGGCGAAGCTCAATCACCGGCCATCCCCACTCCCTTATAGGCCTCACCGCTCACTCAACATAACTCCACGAACACACGCACGCTTCAGCTATATCTCTAACCCTTGCATGTGCTCTTTCCTTGATTGGCCGGAGGCTCATCGGAGTTGTATTCGAGCTCCTCCGTCACCGAGCTCCAGCGCGTCTCCTTCCCCCCTGAGACAACCGGACGCTTCGCCGCCTTGCCACGTACCTTCCGAGCTTCTCCGGTCCCTCCATCGCCACTCGTCGACGACAGGAGGACAGGGAGGAGCTATACCAGTTTCATCGGAGCCCAGCCCCTCTCCGTTGGAGGAGGCGGAGGGCCGTTGGGAACGAAATCCCACAACCGTTCGATCGTCTTGATCAAACGGTCAAAAGCACTCCACGACGTCTCCTTCCGCAACCGTTGGATCATCCATGATCCTACAGGCTTGATCACGCCACGTCGCCATCAGCCAAAGCAGCCGAGGACCGTTGGATTCCTCTAGATCCAGTGGCGCTTCGTCGTCCACGTCGCCTTCTTCATCGAGCTTCAAGGACCATTGATCAATCTTGATCCAACGGGTCAAGCCACGTCACGCGACCGCCTTTCATCACCGTCGGATCACCACTCAAGCCTACGGCCCAGATCCATCCACGTTGCCCGATCCGAGCCTCTTCCCCGACCGCTAGGCTCGGATCCCCGAAGCTTTTCCGAGCCAACACCCGAGCCTCCAGAGTCACCCGAGCCTCATCCCGACCTGCCAAAGTACTCCGAGCCTCAGGACCCCACGTAATCAACACGTGCTTCCTGGGTCAATTGCATTGAGGCCCCTGAAGGTTTTCCATATTGCACTTCAGTCCTTGCCAGGCGCACTTCACGTGAGGAGCACGTGATCCATGGCAATTTGCATCTACCCCCCTGCATTCTAGGTAATTGCACAAAAGTCCTCGTCAGCATGTTTTATTTCTAGCAATTTAAATTTCTGTAATTGGATTTATACCCTTATCTTTGCACGCATATTTAGACATACATTTAGCCTCATTTTTAATTCTAAAAATTGCATTGTGAAGTTTATGTTGTCCTCTTCATTATGAGACAAATGGCATATTTTTGTAATAACAATAGAATTTTCTATTAATTAAGTGGCTTATTTTTGCTTTATTTTGTCCAATTTCACCTCTTAATTAATAATAATTTTTCTTTGAATCCAAAAATTCCCCAAAAATCACATTAGATTCAGGACAATTAAGTTCACATTGTGACAAAAAATCATCTCATTTACCGCATCTCGAGGCCTAAATAAATCATTTATTGATTTGATTAATTGATTTTTAGTAGGTGCATTTCACATGAAAATTTATGTTCATTAATTTTCCTGGATTCTTCACACTTAGATCTATGTAGGATAATTTTGATATCTGGAAATAGTTTTGATTTGGTATTTATTAAAATGAAATTAGTCAAAATCACTTTGCATTCATTTTTAATTCATAATTAATTATTTTAGCGTCAGAAAATTCCAAAAAAATTAGGGTAGACTAATTTCATCATAATTCATCATCCAGCCAAGTTTTATAAATTTTGGAATTAATTTGACCATCTTTCTGATTTAACTTATATTTGGCCTTATTTTGCATGTGTCTTGCATAAAAAATCGAAAAAGACCAAAAACATCTCCTCTGAAAATCAAACCTTGGAAATTTTCTTCGAATTTACCTAAGGAGACAGCTACCTCCCTGAGTTCGACCTTGGACTTCCACCAAGTAAAAAAAAATTTGCCGCTCGAGATTAACTTGAATATAATTGAAAGTGATTTTTGATCTGCTCTCATTATCCGACTGCAAAGAACAATATCAATTAATTTGAACATTAATTTGCTCGAATTAACAAGGGTAGTGGAGAGGTTATCAATACGATATTCCAATACCGATGCTAACAATTATAGATTGTAATCCTAAATCGATACATACCTTATTCGACGATTGTGTTTCTACGTCGGGATCACTGCTCTCCCTCCTTGGTACTTGTTGGTGTTCTCCTCATTTTATTCGATTACGACGTCTCCGACGATAAAGGTAATCCTCTCGGTGAGTCTTCTCTTTCTAATTCTCCCTCTCTCTCTCTCTCTCTCTCTCTCTCTTTGCAAAGAGCAAGTTACATGAGGAGGCATCATTTGATTTTTATGGTGATTGAAGAGGAGAAAATAATGGTGTAATGAAATGTCATTCAATTGAATATTAACTGGCCAATAAGTAATACAATAATAGTTATATGAGAGTATATGGAAATTTTGTTGGAGAGAGATTATATTTTTTTGAAAAGTCCAGCCAAGAAATTTGGTTGGAGGAGGAGAGGGATTTGGTCACATGATATGACTCATCGCTTACGGACTACGATTCGTGAAATTATCATAAAGAATATTATCAAATCATGTATATCATTATTATTAAACTACGATTAATTGAACTCGAGTTACAAAGGACCTAAACTTAATCAAAGTTGCACAATATCGGTTATATATCAAATTAACATTATTGTATGAATTTTTCTAAGCGAATTTCTCTTTAAAGAATATGTTATTTAGTAAGAATATGAATTCCATGAAGAGATTGACGTAACTACTAATGTATTAAATCATTTGGGATTAAAATGGATCTAATTGAGTGTGAATTTGATAATTTAAACTTATTATAACAACTTTGCTAGGTTACGCAGATCATGTTCAAACATTACTATTCAAGGAACTATATGTAATGTTCCAGGCTTAGGTCCCCAGTCCATTATCAAGGAAAACTAACCCTGACAACTTGTTGTGTACGGACCCAAATGGACCCGTTGGCCACTACCCAAAATGCTTAAGCTCAAGTTGACAAGTATGAATCCTTACCACTTATAAACCACAATCACACTTCGTGAGTTTTAGATGTGGCACTATGTTTTGGGGTATGAGTGTTACAACCTCCCCACTTATATTCGTAATGTCCTCGTTGCGACATGGCCCATCACTTATTCCCAGTGATAGTGGCGGCTGCACGCTCCGGGTAGTCATTTCCTCCAACCTCTTTGTAGGGGCGGCTCCACCTCTCGGGTAGCCCTTTCCACTATCAGAGAGAATTTGGCTCTGATACCATTTGTAACGTCTCGGGTTTAGGTCACCGGTCCTTTATCGAGGAAGACTGTCCTTAACTACTTGTCGGGTACCAAATATACCCATTGACAACCACCTAAAATGCTTAAGCCCAAGTTGTCAAGTAGTAATCCCCACCACTTATAAACCACACCCATACTTCGTGAGTTTTAGATGTGTCACTATATTTTGGGGTATGAGTGTTACATTATATAACATCATGAATGTTATTGGATCACAGTATAAGTTTATTCAAACATGTTCTGATGAAGTAGGTGCAATCCACTTTGTTCCGCCAACAGTTGACGAGGCTTGCAAGCAAACTTGACCCAAATTGGCAAATGACAAATGACTTATGATGATTAGAGATTTAGAGGCTGAAACAACCCAAGTAACTACCCGCCTTAACCAAAATCTCTCTTATAAATAAGATGGGTACTAATGAGTGTGTTAATCATATGCATAATCATGCATACTTAAGCCTAACTCCCAAGTACAATATACTAAGCATATCAAAATTAAATTTTATCAAAAATCGCTAAAACATAACGAAAATATTCAAAACATGTAGAAAACACGCATCAGGATAATTAGAATAAAAAATCCAAAAGAAATAAATGTCACTTGGTATGTAAACCATAATTATACATGCAAAACATACTTGTGAATCCTACGAGTTTCATACGAGGTTCTTTTGAGTTTATTTATTTTGAACACTTTAATACATACGGCATAACACCTAAATAAAAATGAGAAAAATCTTAAGTCGAAAAGATGAAGAATACCGTAAATCCCTAAGGGTATGTTTGGTTGCTGGGTTGGACCGGGTTGGAGAAACCTGATTTGAGTAGTAGCTGTTTGGGATGGTTATGAGGGTTGAAGATGGGTGGAATAAAGAATGTGATGTGATGTCACCATGATTTGTGATAGATTTGCAATCCAAGAAAAGAGAGGGGTGAATCGGGTTACCCCGAGGTAACTCAGTTACCAAACGAGCCCTAAGGGTCCGTTTGCATTCGGGGTTACTCACAAAATTTGGGTTACCCCGCCTTTTAATGAGAGATATCCTCAAAATTTTCCCCCAAAATCCTCTGTTTCCAATCAGTAAGTCCTACCCTTTATTTTTTATTCTCCACTATATGGTGTCCGCCCGAAAATCACACTCTCTCTATTTAATCCATCAAATCACGCATTTCTCAGTCATACATTCCAATAAAAATATTATAATATACTATTTTATCATCTAAAAATTATAAAATACTCAATTTTCATCATTGTTCAAACTTTAATACAAATATATCATAACAAACCCCTCAACAGTAAAACCCTCTATACAAACACAAAACACAAAAAAATAAGTTATCCACCTGATGACCACTTTCAAGGCGGGTTATCTCGTATCAGGAAACCTCGGAACCGAACGCACCCTAAGTATACTTATAGAATATGTTTTTGTCTAGGTCTTATAATCGTTATAGTTTTTATATAATGTCTTTTAATTCAATCTATTTAAAAACTTAAACTATTTTCACTACTAAAAAACAAAGAACATGTCACTGTTGAGTATTGTGGCTTAATGTCGTATTACCGTTGCCTAATAGTATTGGCCACGGTAATATTACCGTGGTTTATACCACCGTGTCTTATAATTTACCGTGGCCAAAGAGGTTACTTTTTCGCCACAGTGGATTTACTGTGGCTATACTGTTTTGGCTACGGTAATTTTACCGATGATAAAACTTTCAAGCCACGGTTAAATAGCATGACAAATCTATTTAACCCACGGTAAGCAAAAATGTGGCAAAAACTATCTTACCAAAGTGCATAGGCTTTGACAACGGTTTAATATTTGTGGAGACAGAGATTTCGCTATGGAAGTTGTACCGTGGCAAAAAAAGAAGACTTTAAAAAAATCAATGCATGTGTCAATTAATCATTTAACAAATTTTCATATGATATGCATTAGGTATTCGATATTCATTCTCTGTATTCTCATAATCACATGGTGAACATGCATACACATGACAAATCTACATACAAGCTAACAAACAAACTTATGATAAGTACAAATACACAAGTTTAAAAAGTGCATAATCCTCATGTCAATGTAATGTTTTTAACAAAATAAGAGGTAATGAAGGTCCAATTAGCTAATAAAACATTATAAAGTATATGACCTTTGAAATCTAATAATATGAGATGTAACATAAGGATCGGTCTAAAATTAAATGCTACTCATCTAAAGCAAAATCACTAAAATATGCATCATCTTCTGAATTCTCATCATCATCTCTTCTTGCACCCTTGTCTTTGTTCATTCCAGACGATGAACACTCTCTTTGTGATGAACGACTGTCCTTCGAAAGTATATGACCTTTGAAATCTAATAATATGAGATGTAACATAAGGATCGGTCTAAAATTAAATGCTACTCATCTAAAGCAAAATCACTAAAATATGCATCATCTTCTGAATTCTCATCATCATCTCTTCTTGCACCCTTGTCTTTGTTCATTCCAGACGATGAACACTCTCTTTGTGATGAACGACTGTCCTTCGATGATGACGCCTCTTGTACTTTAATAATGACAACAATTGATTTTGCTATCTCTCCTAGTAAGACCTCTAATCTTGTGATTCGATCATGTAAGGTACGATATGGTTGTCCTCTACCTCCACAGTACTTGGATGGATTAACCCCTCCGCCTACTCTCCTCACGCGTCCTGGATGTTCAGGTCCAATAGCTTGTAGATATGTTGCGTCTGGAGAGATAGGTGACCCATCATTAGGGTGTTGAAGTGCCATCATGTGCTCCTGAGACGATGAAATAAAAAGAATTCGAATTAATACATATATTATAATGAATTTGAAACATAAGTAAATTGACTTACATGTTGCTTTTGCAATTTCTTATCATGCCACATTCTTGAGCCATTTCCTTCTCTACTTTTTGAGTATATAAAAAGATTGCAACGCTCAACATCAATGCTCTTTTTTCACCTGAATTTAATTATATAAATAAATATATGAGGTCATGCATAAAAATTACTTAAATTGAAAAATAGTAATTACATACGCACTCATGCTTTAACTGCTTGGTGTTTTTCTACCCATGCGATGAGCTGCACGTGTTAACTTTGATCGATTATGTGCATTTCTACATTGCATTGCCTACAACAATATAATTTTCATAATTAGCACCTATTATTTTCTAACAGAAATCTAAACTAAAGATGACAATTGGAATTATTTTGATGGATGAACAAAGATTTAAAACAAATACCATTTATAAACAAGAGGAGCTTCTAATCAACAATAATGATAAAAACAATCATTTCTAATTGCACATCAAAAATTTCATTGTTCAATCACAATTAATCGAGGTTCAAATAGATTCTAAGTAGATCTAGTTGAACGAAATGTTAACAATGTTTAGCAATATCATCGATAGGAAACATGGCCTAATATAAAGCATAGATTATATGACGGAAACTCCTTATCACAAACATAAACATAACTTCATGATCCGTCTTCTCAAATAGTTTTATGGTCATATATTCATGAACACTATTGAACTAACCACGAAATGTTAGAATTTATACCTTATATTCCTTGGATGTCCAATAATCAACTAAAGTTCTCCAATCTTCTTCAGTTACGCCTTCTGGTACATTAGCAAGTAGTTGACTTATCGGGATGTTCTCATCAAAGTGCCGCAAATATAGATAGCAAGTCTGGATTATAATTCTATATATGAATTCATTCCAATGATAAACCTATAATGATTAAATAAATTGATATTCTTACATCTCTCTTAATCTGAAATCACCAACTTCGATGCAACTCTGAGGCATGCGAAAGAATCATCTTATCCAACTCATCGTTGATCTCCCATGAAAATGATTCCTGTAATATATTCTGATTAAAATTTCCATATAAAAAATATGAATAATGTTCCTAAGGTATATGTTAACCTTACCTCCAGTCTCTTCATAAGTATATCACACATCTCTTTTGTGGCATCTCTTCGAAAATCCTGGATCGTAATTGGGATAATACTATGAGTGAGTATACCTAAATGACTTTGAAAAAGTTCACTATTGATTCCAACAGCATAACCGCCCACAAGATCTACAAAAAAAGTCTCTCCTGGTCTAAGACGGTTGAGAGCAACTCCTTGAGCAGCACCCCGTACTCGTGGTCTTTTGGACTCATGTGTACTTGGAGTCCTTACATGCTCCTCAGATGGAGTAGCTAATGTAGATGATGGTCTCATGGTAGGAGATGACGAATGATGCTCATCTTGTGTGTTGTGATCATGTACTCTATTATCGATTGCCTGCCGACGAGAGGCTACCTGATGATAAACAACAGAAATTATTCATATTATAAAAATGATGGCATTTACTGACAAATACGATTTTTATATTAATACATCCTTAATTAACACAACTTTACTGATACAGACGATGGCCTCGTAGGAGGAGAAGGAGAACGATGCTCATCTGGTGTGTTGCGATCATGAACTCTATGATCTGTCGCTGATCGACGAGAGGCCACCTAGTGTTAAACAATATAAGTTAATAATATTTTAAAAATGATAACTTTTACAAATAATTCAATTCCCATGTTCATACAACCTTTAATAACACAACATTACCGATGCAAATGACGACATTGAAGGAGGAGATGGCGAACGATGTACATCTGGTATGTTGCGATCATGTATAATATCATCTATTGCCCGTCGATGGGAGGCCACCTTTGTTACAATATGGAAGACAATAATTTATGCAAGAGTTCATATTAAAGTGAATAATTATATATTAAGATTTACCAATGATGGTCTTATAGGTGGAGTGGGTGAATGTTGCTCATCTTACGTGTTGTGATCATGTACTCTGTGATCAATTGCCCGTCGACGGAGAGGCATCTGCATTACAACAATCCCGACATTTTATTGAAAAGAGCCTACAAAGCATATCTCATATATTGTAGCAAGCAAAGCAATAATAATTAGACATAGAAACAAGAATTGTATATATTATTACCTTTACTATCTTAAATTTTCTTCTTGACATGCTTCACTTTCCTCATCGGAATCATTTATATCTTTTTCATGCATATCGTAATAGGCTCGCGATATTGTTCTAATTGGAATTATCCATCCATGTCTTTCAATATCGTCAACAAAAAAAACTTGTTCAACCTGACTTGCAAGTGCAAACAGTTCCTCTGTCTCCAATATACGACTTCAATTTAAACTAATACAACCATCTTTATTTTTTACAAAACCTCTATCTTTATTCAATACAACAAACTAGATACATTTGAAAACAACAACACGCTTATCGTATGTGAAACTGATGTCAATGATTTCAATTACCTCTCCATAGTAGCCATCCAAGCCTGATTGAAGATGAGATTTCACAATTACACCACACATATGTGTTCTTCTATGTAAGTCAATATATTTGATTCGAAACTTAAATCCATTAACTATATAAGTAGTATATGTGTGGACAAATGAAGATGGTCTTTCAGCTAAAATCTGCAACTCAGGAGTCCATCTACTATCTTTATAATCTTTGAGCTAGTTAAGTTTAGACCTAAACCATTATAAGAAATTGTGTGCATAGATAGACTTTCGCCGTTCAAGATTTTGAAACATATCATTGTACTCTTCAAAAAACATATCAAGTTGTTTTATCAACATTAATATGTAATAATGCGCCAAATTCATCTCATCAACATCTAAAAACTTTCGAGTTGTGCCACTTGTTGGCTTTCCATAATATGAAAGAATAGATAAAATACCATCATCATCATTGCCAACATCTATGTCATCTTTACTTTCTTCAACAGAGTTGAAGATATCATTTTCATCATCAAGATATAATGATGAAAAATTAACACATTCTTCAAAGAGATATCCCTCTACTATGGAACCTTCTGGATGCTCCATACTAAATACACAGTCTTTTAACTTCTTAAGAAATCTCTCTACTGGATACATCCATCTGTATTGTACCGATCCTGCAATTCGAGCCTCGTTGGCCAAGTGGACTACTAAGTGAACCATCACATCAAAGAATGATGGTGGGAAAATATGCTCCAACTTGCATAATGTCTCAACAATATCAGTCTCCCACCTTACTAAAATAGTAGGATCAAGAACTTTAAAACAAGTAGCTTTGAAATAAAAACTAAGCTCCATCAATGGTTCTAGTATATTATCAGGTAGAGTTCCACGTAGAGCTAATGGCATAAACATTTGCATATATACGTGATTATCATGACTCTTTAGGTCGGAACTTTTTCTCTTAGCTATATTAACACATTTTGATAAATTTGCTGCATAACCTTCCGGAACCCGAATCGCTTTCAAAAACCTTAAAATAGTTTCTAGTTTTTCAAGTGGCAATGTATAGCTTGCATTTGGTAATTCAGATGTATTTTCTCCGACCTCAATTGGATGCAAGTCACTTCTGATACACAATTGTTGAAGATCTTGTCTACTTCTAAGATTGTTCTTAGATGTGCCTGATAAATTTAAAATGCATAGAATGTTGTCCATAACATTCTTTTCAATATGCATGACATCGAAATTGTGTCTAATTTTTAAATCTTTCCAATATGGTAATTCTTTAAAGAATATGCTCTTTTTCCTCCAACCACCTATTCTAAATTATTTAAAAGGACGTCTAAGTAGAATTTCCTCCAAACATTGTTGCTGATTCCATATTTCTGCTCCATTGTAACGAATGCTTCCTAAGTTCAAACATTCCCCGACTAAATTACCATCAAACTTCTTATTAAACCGACGATCCCTCCATTTATGGGTTTCTGGAAGAAAACAATGATGATCCATGTAACATTATTTTAAACTGCCACTCAAACGTAAACTATGTCTCGATACATACAAATAGGACATGCAGTATATCCTTTTGTACTCCACCTAGATAAATTTGCATATGCGGAAAAATCATTAATGGTCCATAAAACTGCTGCTTGCATATAAAAAGTTTCATTTTTATTTGCATCATATGTTTCAACATCATTGATCTACAGAACCTTCAACTCTTAAAGTAATGATTGTAGATATACATCAATTTCATTTCCAGGACCTTTACTTCCAGGTATTAATACTGGCATCATTGTAAACATAGATTTCATGCACAACCACGATTGAAAATTGTATGTGAATACGACGACTGGCCATATAGAGTAGCTATTATTCATGTTACTGAAAGGATTGAAAGCATCACTTGTAATCCCAAGTCTAACATTACGCATCTCACTTGCAAAATCTGGATGGATCGAATCAAATCTTTTCCACTCCTCAGTATCAGCTGGATGGCGCATAAGACCATTACAATCATCTTTTCTTATCTTCTTATGACATGACATCCATTTTCTAGTTTTTTGTGAATGATAGAGGCATTGCAACCTAGGAATTAAAGGGAAATATCACAGAATCTTCACCGACTTCTGTCTTCTCTTGTTGTTGACTACAGAATCACAAACATCTTTGTATCTAGAACTTTTACAATGTGGACAGAATTCAAGGTGGCTATTTTCTTGCCAAAATAAAATACAGTCATTTGGACATGCGTCAATATTCACACAATTCATTCCTAATGTATGAAGACTCTCCTTAGCATCATACCAACTTTGTGGTATTTGGTGGATTCTGTAATACCTCAGAAATAAACTGCAGCATATTTGACTTTAAGGCAGTTGTAGCTCGATGCTTAACTTTCAATTTGAATAGTTTTAAGATGAACTTGAATGGAGACATCTTCAATCCTTTGGCAAAGGTTCCTCAGCTTCCATAAAAGCTTTGAGAAATTGATCCCTTCCATTGTCAACCTTCTCAACATTGTCCAAATTACCTCCGAATTCAATAGGTTCATATGCTACTATAGGAGTAGTAATATCTTCTGATCGCTCTTCAACTTCTGCAACTTCTGATGTTGTTTGTAGCCATTCCTCCTCTCCATGTAAATTACAAATAATATATCTTTGTCACCACCCATTCAAAATAATGTGATCATATACTTCCTTTCGTTTATATCTCTTGTTATTCATACACTTTTGACAAGGACAATAAATACAATCCTTGTTAGATCCATATATGAAATGTGCTCTATCAGAATGAAGTGCCCAGTCTAAAAAATCCTCATCTCCTCGATTATATACTTCTATATTTGACAATCGCTTAGTCAACCAAGTCTTGTCCATCTACATAAAGTATATCAATCCATCAGTTAGATATATACAATAGATGAATCTATAAATATATTTTCATTCCAAACTACATGGTATCACAAATACATTTTTCACTGGTCAACAAAGATTTTTCATTCTAAGCATTTCCTTCCACAAGTAAAAGTGAGAATAGAGAAAGATTGGGCTAAAGCGTATTTTTGGCCATATAGTAATTTGAATGACTTGAATGTAATTTTATAGTCATCCTTGTATGATTCTACTTGATATAATTTTTAGATAACACCATTAACTATTATCTAATCTATTCATGTTCTCATTGCAGTTCTCTTACTTGATAGGTTTATTAAGACATATGGAACTCATATAATCGTTGGAATGGCAGTTGGGGATATGTTGTTTTTGTTAGGAAAAAGCATTCCTCACCAATTCTACCAGCTGAGCTCAAGGTTCATCTTGAGGACCTTGGTGATTTTTTATTCTCTGATGGAAAGAGTCCATCTCCAATACACCGAATAACTAAAGATGGAAAGAACAAGGTACTTTTGTTTTTATAATGTCTCATTCATTGATTAGATGCCACTGATTAGAAAATCAATATGTATGTTCCTGGGGTATTCATCCGACTTTTGCAACTCAATAGCTTAGACTTGGCCAGTCATTCACAAACATTGAGCAAAGATGCAAGATTGTTTTATTTTCTAGTTTCCCTGGACATGCATATCAATGGTGTATGTTTGCTTACAGAGTCTTAAAATCATATGTTCTAAGAGACATTGGTAATAATGGGCAAAGGTATATGCCCTATCACTCATATGTAGTGTGAAGGATATAATATGGTATGAAATTATGAATATGCCATTGTTTTAATATCCTAAAATCATATATTTTAAAAAACTTAGTACACACATATATAATAAAAATATGATATAAATAATATTGCACAGTTAAAATTAACATTCAAAAACTTCACTATTAAAATCTTTGTTGATAACCAATCTAAACTTTCAGGAACCCATTAATTTTATGCTAAAAGAATCTGTCTGAATAAGATCGTAACCAGATATCTGTATAGAGTAAAAATTTGTGACATGAAAATTTAACTTATGTGTAACTGCTAACGGCTCCTCTCACCAGCTCCTTCAATTACCAGTTGACTTTGTATCTGCAATAACTAGACATTAAGATATGCATTGATTTCGCCAATGGTGATAGAGAATAGAATATAAACAAGGATTAGCACGGTATGGCCATTATCCTTAACAAAAAAAGGCCAGATGCGTATCGAACTAGCATCGTAATATGAGGGGATTCAAATAAGGAGGCTGACATTCCCCTTGCTTGGAGCTCAAAGTCAAAGCCATTTGTCTGAGATTTTAGAATGACAATGCTAGTGTACAATGTTGTTCATACCTAAGAGAAGGCCAGATGTGTATCGATGTTGTTTGTTCTAAGAGTATTGTCAAAACAACTCAATCATTATACAATGCAAACCTGAAGATGAACTTGTCCCCAACCATGCTGAGATTGGAACCATTCAAATATACAACGACCATGTCAGGTATACCAATAAATCTCTAACCAATACAATGACCCATACACCAATATGGCTTAGACCCATTAACCCATATGAAGCCTTGATCGAATACATTTGAGAGGATGTGATCGAATACATTTGAGAGGATGTGCAACTTGTAAGTCCCAAGCTGAGGGTGTTGTTATTGTTTCCACTAGACAATCAATTCAGAACAATGGCATCTGCATTCCATAAATTTCAGGGACAGTAAAATAATGAGAAGGAAATAGAACCCGTATATGGCGTGTGAGTACAATGGATGTTGGCGGAACTTGAGTCACTGTTGGGACCGGCGGGCTGCAACCGATGATGGCGACGTGGGTTGGAGTGCTCAAGTCGACGGAGGAGAGAGGCTTGGGGATACGAGAACCTTCTTCGAGGAGGAAGGTCGACGGAGGAGGAGAGTTGGGGGCATGGAGAACCTTCCTTACATGGAGGAGGAAGGTCGATGGAGGATGAGAGGGGGATGGGTCGCGTGGAGGCTGCAACTTTTGGGAGGGATTAGGGAAGAAGAATGAGCGTCGTTATGATTTTAGATTTGCAATTTTTTTGTTGAAAACTTAGGTGGGATTCCATTGCGTTCTTTTTTTTTCATTTGTATATTAGCTATGGTATATTTCCCGTGGCGGTTAATTTTAAGTCATGGAAAAGTTAAGATGACTTAAACCTATTAACCACAGCAACATTGCTGTGGTATAATATTATTGACTACGAAAAATACCATAGCTATTGAAATTATGCTACGGTTTTATTCCGCGGCCAAAACTATTTAGCCTCGGTAATTTTATCGTGGCCTGATTATGTGGCTAATATACTATTTTTAGTAGTGTTTATATGTACATAAAATATGATATCAATACCAAAATATAAAAAATTAAAATCAGTATACAGGTATTTCAAACATATAATTTTGAAATTCACCTAGTTAACATTAAACGTGAAATATTTTCATATGATCAAAGTATCTTAGTTTTTTTCTATTACTTTCATATTTTGAGTTTCGCTAATTACTTATCTTTAGCCACATTTCCTATGAGGCTAAGACGAAGTTTCAACACAGAATTTTCAAGTTGAACTTTTGGAACCACTATAGGTCCTAGTTGAAAGTAGGAGTTTGTTCTCAAAGCCTGTTAAAATCCTTCTATTTCCGATCTAATTGAATCATGTTCCTTTTTCTTTCAATTTGTGGTAGTTTCATTTGTTAACTCCTTTGTTTAATCCAAGATCTTGAGCTCTTAATTATGGTTCCTTCGGATTAACCACATAGAAAATAAAAGAAAATGCTTAAATAATAAGCATAACACTTCGAGATAGTACCTTAAGGTGTGCTTAAATGATCTAATTGAACAAATCGTTCATTGTCCTTCACTTCCGACAATTGAGTTGACTTTAACCCAAGCGTGAGCTAAACACAAGTGGACTTTTGTACTACACCATAATATAAATACCCCTACAAGTTAAAATTTTATGAACTATACAAGATAAAAGTAGAGAAGTGCAAACCATGAGCATATATTAAAGTTAAAATGGAGATCTACACTAGTAAAATCCACGACGCAAAACCTCTCATTCTAGGATTTTCTCTTTGTTTTCTTGGTGAAGCTTGCTTCCACTATTCATATTACTTGAAACTGTGATAGCACAACCTCAACTGCAACTTGTACCTTCCTTGGATAAATCATAAAGGAAGATTTTGAAGGAAGGTGATTAGCTTCACAGATCACAGAAGCGGAGAAAATCTAAATCAAATCTAAATAAAGAGACTAATTGTATGACTCACATAGATAACATTTAACAAAAAACTTAAAGGTAAAACCACATAGTACTGGAAACACTTTTCGAATCATATATGCTGTCCACATGAGATGAAGGAAAACTACCTTTGAAATGTGAATCCGATTCTTAGCCTCCAAATTAGAAGACTTCATGGATTGAGTCTGATCCAACAGAGCAATACATGTGGGCACGAAGATGACCCATGCATGTCCCACAAACTTCAGAGATGGTTCTTTCCTTTTGATGTCCATGTTCAAAATGATCCTTAGAGAGGATCAACATTATGTATTCATCTCATGAATCCGTCTTCTTCACAAACATGAGCCACCTAAGAAGACTCCTTCATGAAATCAGGCAGCCGAATGGGGGAGGAGAAGGCTACGCGAGGGAGAGTAAGGTGGATAGTTGATGAATACCCATTCACCTTTATATTGGCTTTAAATCACTACTAAAATATATGTAAATAACACTAACTTGCATCAATTAGCATCACAACACTATTTTGTATAAATACTTGTATTTAAACTCAAAATAAAAGAATAAAATAAAAATAAAGGAGCTATCTATGATACTGACTAACCATGACCTCGAGACCAAGTCAAATATTTACTAGGTCAACTAGGAATCAAGTAGGGGGAGACAAGATAAAATAATGTACAGAACTATCTAGAAAACCCTAAAAATTCTAAGGGTAATCTATTGTGTAAATAGCTCAATTTATACTATTTTATTCATCATCATACACACTTCAAATTAACATGTATTCAACATCAAGCATATACATAATAATGCATAGAAAATAATAAAATTATTGACAAAAATAAATCATGCACCTGACGCTCGGTACACTCAATTAAAAAAGGCACAAAGAAAAGTTCATTGATCAATTTCTTCTCCATATGAACCCAAATTGAATTAAATTCACCTCCATTCCATTTCAAGTTGAATTATCTATAAAACGAAGGTAATTTCATCTAAATCGGAGTTTAGATATAAAGGTCAGATAATTAGGGTATTATAATACTTGTACATCTATATAATAAGACAATTTAATTTATTATGGATATTTTTAGAATCCATATATTTTAAATGTTGTACATATTTTATAAAATATATAAAAATACAAATAAAAATTAAAAGCACTTAAATTACCCAAAGAATCAATAAACCCTAATATATAGGTATAATATACTTATGTTGTAAATAAAGCTATTTATTTGTATATAAAATCATAAAACTATGTAAATATGTATTAAATAGTGTTATAAATAAAAAATTTATTTATATATGGTATTATATATAAAATAATAAAATAAAAATGTAAATACATAGTATATAGGTATAAATACCTATAAATAATAGGGTATAAAAGATTTTCTATTAAATAAGTTGACAAAAATAAATAAAATTATACAATATAGATAAATAAGAAATAATTTTCATGTTTGAGTTTCAAAAATAAAATCATTTACTATTTTATTTCAAATAATCTTTATTTTCTAATATTGAGTTTGTCTGTTTATGGCTGATGTGGTCCAATCAGGGGCGTTGGAGTGTTGACCCCAATCAACACCCCCACACCTTACGCCTATCAAAACTACCTTCCCCCTCACCTTCTCCAACTTTTCATGCCTTCTTCACAACTCTAAAGACCTCGAGCCCTTCATGAAAGATGTTCACACAGTCTCTCACCGCCATGCCCCACCTCTAGCCTTCACCAACCACGCTGGATAAGTGCGCAAACCCAAGGTCAACTTGCCCTTCCATTTCTACTATAAAGCACGCACTTCAGCTTACATCTCCCCCTATTCCTTTCGAATGTTGTAACCCTTTTCATCCATCACTGGAGTGTGTGCCCTAGTGATAGGAGGAGATCCCCCAAGGAATTGAGGTGAGGAGAAGGCATCAGAGGTCGAATTCAGCCACCGATCCCACTTTCCGGTCTTTGCTCCAAGGTTGTCCACACTAGGTGAGCCCCTATCTTAGATACTTTTAGATTAACATTTTAATTCCGAGCAGAGTTTAGTTTTTATTTCATTCGATTCCATTTTGATTTTGCCAAAATTCCAAACATTCTAAGTATGCTAGACCACTAGGATCTAACCTTTGTCCAATGTGAATCAAACCACGTTCCTACTTCTAGCGCACACAATCACCTTCCCCTTCTCTTCTTCATTCTCCTCGACCCATAAGATTACGTTGAGCTTACAAAGTTTGGGCCATAGGGTCCCCTTCTTTTGTCGCCAGCCGGAGACCTTCACCCCATCATCCTCACTCTTTTTGTATAATAAAGGGTCAAGGAGTATTGCTCTCGATCCCTGAAGCATTTGGTGCAGGTGTGTGCGAGAAAGGAGCCCATACGAGGGCGATTCGAGTCAACACTTCAAGTCTTAGGCCTCTTCTTATTAGGCAAGGACCATTTGAGCACCATTAGCCAACACGGAAGACCATAGGAGTCTTTTGAGACACTCTTGAGCTCGAGAGTTGGTTAGAGGACGGAGAACGTCTGATCGAAGCTCCCCGGTGGCAGAGTTCTTCCCTGATCTTCACTTGAAGCAGCAACCATTCGATGAAGAGGGTGCTCCACGTCTAATCACCACCAATGGATCGAGGCGAAGCACTACATGCCCCCAGCCACCATACACGCCCAACATGCTCCTTCTTTGATATTTTGCGCCAACCTCCCTCCCCCTTTTATCTTTTATTCTTAGTCATGTAAATATTAACGTACTTGTAATAGCTTTGGTTATTTTGCATCCTTGGACCCTACGGTTGTTGGTATTTGTCATTTAGTCCCTACTAGGTCACCTCACGTGGTCCACCACGAGATGTGCCTTTTTAGGCTTTTTGCGGGAAATGACCTTTGTTTTCTGGCATGTTATGAAAAGAACGAAATGTTTCATTTATTTGCAATGTAGTCCCTAATAGGAGTAATAAATGTTGTATTTTATTGGAAATCTTGCATATTTTGGGACTAGATTTGTATTGAGTGTTATTAAATACATGCAAACTTTGTAGAAGATGAGTTTAGGTCCTTGTTTTGCTACATTTTATTTATTTTGTACATTTATCTTTTATTAAATTTTCCTTTATTCCAAAATTTGTAAGAAACTTATATTAAATCCTGGAATATAGATCTAACTCATATGATTTATATTTGATATTTAAATAAACTTTCTTATTTAAAAAATAAAAAACACGCTTATTTTCCCTTTTTTAGACTAAAAAATCCATAAAAATAAAATATCTCTCCAAAAATTCCAAAAATATATTAGTTAAATTATCTTATATTTTATCACATATACAAAAATTACTAAAAAACATAAAACATCAAACTTAAAAACTTAAAATCCTAAAAAACTTATAAAATATTAAAAATTCGATAAAACATCAAAAAATATCAATTTCAGTTCCTGAATTTTCTTTACTATATACATTATTTAAAAAATAGTTTAGGAATGATTCCTGACTTATACATATTCTAAAGGGTTTTTATTAGGTGTGCCCCTCTAAGATACTACAATATCACTTATACCCCTCCCTTTCTTGGAATATCAGTTGTGCCCAACTAAGATATTACAATATTGTTTATACCCCTCCCTTTTTTGGAATATTAGTTGTACCCTTCTTGAAAAATTAGTGGTTTTTCCCTTCTGTTAAGTTAAAATAAGGACATAACCGACATTACAAAGGGCAGAACTGTGAATTTTACAAGAAGGTAGGAGCACAACTGATATTCCAAAAAAGAGAGGAGCATAATAGATATTGCAATATCTCAAAGAGGAACAACAGATAAAAACCCTATTTTAAAAACCATAAACAATCTTTTGAATTCATCTTATTCATTATTTTAAGTTTTCCAACTTTAAAAATTCTTAAAAAATATAAAAATTCCACAAAAATCCCTAAAAACATCGACAATACTAAAAACAAAAAATGTTTTCTTTCCTTTATTTTGACTTTATTTTTTATTTAAAAATCCAAAAGACATATTATTATCTTTTTATCTCTATTATATACTTAAATATTTTTAAAAGTAAAAAAGAAATTAAAAGTTTGTTGAATTCAAAACAACTAAAAATTATCAAAAATAAAAAAATATAAAAAAATAAAAAACAATTTAGAATCTTAAAAATTAGAATATAATTAAACATTTACAATATTTCTAAAACAAAAGAGGCATAAAAATAAGAAAAATAAAAACCTACAAAATGTTATTACTTAGCAATAAATAATAAACAAATTACTGCTCCAGTTTGCTCTTAGTGGTTCGACACTCTTCCGTACTTGCACAATACACTTGTTTGAAGAGTTCTAATAAATTCTGACTCACATACACACATAATGATATCATATAGTGTGAGTTGATTGTTGATTGAATTGTAGATACACTACTGTAGAATGACGTATTTATATTAGGCTATTAGCGACCGACGGGGTTGCCTTCTGCTAATATCTTATATTTACTATGTCTTGGTAATTGAACATTGCTAATAATTCAAAGATTATTCGTGACGAGCATCTATCCATTGACGAACACTAACACCACAAATAAACGAAGCAGTGGTATTTTCACTGCTGTGAATATTACTACCCTAAATCCAAATGGCATTTCGTTCTCTCATAGTGTCTGCCTATTCTCCATCCTCCTTCCTTGATTCCATCCCTCCAAACCTTCCTTCCTTCTCCTCGGAACCTAACCACCACCATCCACCTCCTCCCTCTGTCGACCCCCTACCCACCCAACCTCCTCCTCCCCTACCATTCTCCTCCCTCTGTCACCCTCCCCTTTATGACCCCTCCATCCTCCTCAACCTCTCTAGGTTGTGGCATCCATGATAGCGCTCCACTTCTGCCCTATTATGGCCACCTTACCATCCCAACCTCCTCTTATGTTATCGTTCTCCTCCCTCCACCACCCCTCCCCCTCACAAGCCCTCCCTTCTCCTTCTCTCCTGGTTGTGGCCTCCTCGACCGAACTCCACCACTACCCTCTGTCGTCACCCTCTGCCTCCTGCTCCTCGCTCTAGTCCTCTGTGTTATACCCCTCTCATCCCTCAAGTATAATATCTATTTCTATCTCATTTATATTTTTAATCTTGTATGCTAATTTAAAGGCATTTTTTGAATGTTAATTCAAAGCACATAAAATTTGTATGTCCATTTGAAGCATGCTAATCGGCACTATATGTATAATTTGAATGCTTGTTTATTAATTTTATTCATATTAAAAATCATTTTAGTCCATTATCTGTTAGTTTTTAATGGACCCACTGTATAGTATAGGACATGATTTTTCAGAAAATAGATGGATCAATTTTTTAATTAGAAAATAGGATCGGTTGGTCACCATAATGAATTATGATGTTTGTAGAGAATTAATGATCTTGATATTTAGTTCCTGAGATGTTTCTTGTGACTTGTTGGTTTGTAACTTATTATGATCACTGAAAAACTATCTACAATAAGAATTGAGATATTTTGGTGCTTTAATCTTTATACTGACTAAAGGTAGAAGAAAGTAAAGTAATGCCCTTAAGAGAAGGGAGTGAAGTGCAATACTGATCATTTCGTACACATCCATTTATTATTATCCCATTATATGTATATATATATATATTCAAATTCACTTAACAAACATGTAGGGGGATTTACATTGATATAAAATTTTTACCTCACACTGTCCATGTTCATTAAAAATCCATGGACATAAGGTCCCTTTTCCTTTATAATAATCACCCCAATAAGATGAAGGATTCCATATACTCTTTAGAGACTACTAATGTGAACTCACCCCATATATCCTTCTTTAAGAATGATCTTGGTTGTATATGCAGTCAAATAGGTATATATTTACGCATATATACATAACTATGCATGTGTTATGAATCTATGTATATATGTATGTATACAAATATCTTTATGTATCTATGTATGTATGCATGTAGTTTTACGGATATGGGTATATGCGTATACATGTACTTGTGACCATATGTATATCATATATGTTATATTAAAAAAAGTAATGTGATAAGTTATCACATTAAATGTAATTAATATGATAATATTATCATATTAATTCATAATCAGATATTCAATAACATTAGAAATTAATTTATGTAGAAAATCACACAAAACCAATCACATACCACGCATCTCTCCACACCTGGTGGTGTGGCCATGCACACTGAGATGCATGTGCAACACATCAGAAGATTTAATCACTTTCCAAAGTGTTATATTTTTTGATTCACAAAACTATTGGATATACTTTGGCATGGGAAATCCCGATCCAATGGTCATGGATTTTATGTGTGCAGATGGAAGATTATTTCTTTTGTAGGTTTGTTCTCAAAATTTTATACTTAATATATACTTACACTTAGTATATTGTACACAATCTTAGGTTCGCATAGCTCCTTTTATTTCTCACAAACCAACCAAATACATCTAAATGCACGATCAACACATATGATTAAGGGGGTCCATAAAGATACAAACCACAGTATAATGCAATTATTGTTGAATGAAAAGTTTACATTTGAGCACATTATTCGATATCATAACTCCAATCCTCTTTGGTATACCAAATCATTCTTGGTTATCTTTAATAATTTTCACCTCAATGATAATTTTGAGAGCTGACCACGATTGATTTGTGGGAGTATACTAAAGGGGTGCAGGGTTATGCCGTTAAAATTTTCTCAAATGTAAACTCTACATGTAACAACAATCTCATTGTATTATGGTTTGTGTCTTTATGGATGGCTGATAACTGAGATCTGGTGAGGGTCCAATAATTATCCTCACGGGAAGCGAAGACAAATTGTCGCTGATGCGACCACTCACCAAACCTCCAATTAATCAACAATTAACCCACAGATAAAGTATATCAATGAGTAGCAAAAATGTGGAGTTAAAGTTATTATAACTCTATAAGAAATGTGTACAATGTGTAATTATATGTAGAGGTCAAAAACATGGAGCAAATAATATATTGGGCAATAATGCACAAAACTTGTTCCTCTTTTCTTATCATTATTCTATTTTTGTCTAGGTTTTTAATTTTATATTTTTTTATGGATTTTAATTTTAAAATATTTTTTTGTTTTTAGTTTTATATTTTTTTATTATCCTTTTGTATTTTCTGATTTTTGATTTCCTTTTCTTTTTAAATATATAATATTAGTTCATATAAGGACATATATACAATATAGGCTAATATAATTATAAATGCTAAATAAATAAATTATAAGAGATAAAATGTTTTTGGTTTTATATAATTTTCTATTTTTTTTGTAATTTGTCTATATTTTTTTGCTAATTTATGTATTTTTAAAATAAAAATATCCCAAAATAGGGAATAAATAATTATATCAAATGGATTTGAAGATTAAAACTAGCAAATAGGATCCAAAATTATTCAAATCAAATTAATAGAAATATAATAATATAAAGAAAATTTAAAAATAAATAAAATAACTAGTTTTGGGTTTTTTTATTATTTTCCTATTTTTACTTGATTTTGGATCCTTTTCATTTCTGTGCTTTTCCTCTTTCTATTTATAGGGGTTTTTGGTCTGAGTGTACAATATACTAAAATAAATAAAATACAAATTTTTTATAATTCTTCAAAAAGGTTTTATATTTTTGTGGTAATTTTTAACTCAAACAGGGACAAAAACATGTTCATTTGATTTTTAATAAATAGTTAAAATGGCTAAAATGCAAAAATGTAATGCGAAGGTGCTTGCTAGCGGGCATGCAATCCTATTTTTGCATAAGTTTGGAGCACTGTTATTATTTTTATATATGAAACTCAACATAAAAATACATGTACCTAAGAGGTCATATTCACAATTAAAAATAAAGTCAAGGGAACATGTGAAAATTTTCAAGAAATATACAACAATATGTTTACATTTTTTGGACAAAACATAAATACTAAAACCCGTATGGGTATCTTTGAAAAATGGCCACCTCACATGGGACAACACTTAAGGTGACATAGCATGGACCCATATGAAATATCAACTAAGTACAGAGGTCATAATGTAATTTTCACACAGTTATTTAAACCATAAAACTCATTTATAGGACTAATGAATAAATACAAAAATACGGGGTTTAGATATGCAATTTACCCCTACATACGCAGAGATGGATGGTTTATATGTCATCATTTGCCACGCGTCCTCCTCTCCATGCACGATGATGGTTCAAACTGTGGATGCTTGAGATTATATCTTTTGAGAAGCTCTGACATTCATTGGCTATTGCATCCGACAACGTTGGTGCAATCTTGAGCGTGGGCTTCATCGGGTGGTGCTGGCCATGTCTCCAAGAACAAGAAAAAACACGGAAGAACACGAGGGTGTTCTTCCTTGTTGCATCGATTCCTCAAACTCTGAAGTTGCTCCCGTAATGCTCTGGTGCTCTCTCCGTGTTCCCGATGTCAATCCACATCTGATGGTGCCACTCAAATAGTTTAGTACCCAACGAGGAATCCTAGAGAGTTGCTGAAGCCCAAGGCACCTGGAGGAACTAACCTAGAGTAGATTTCTGCCTAATAGGGACCCATTCAGCCCGATACCAGCATAAAGAAGACCATGATTTGAGGACAAACTACCTCGAACCCGATTAGGCATGGAATGGGGGGCTAAATGATGGTGGACTTCTCAGGCGAAGGGTGGTGGAAGAGCACCGATATCCAGATCAAGGGATGATCTGGGTGTCTATAGATGCGTAAAGGACAGAGAAATGAAAGGGAAAAGAAGTGAGGTGACAATGGTGGTCGAAAATATTGTGGTACGGTGAGAAACAACGGAGTTCTAGAGCTCCAATGAGATCTAACTAACCTAATTCACGCTACAATAAACAGAATAAAATACGAAATGAAATATAGGGTAACCTAAGGAAGGTAAGCACACAACTCATTCCTGGGTTTGACGCCAGGGAGTAGAAGTGGATGGAGTGCCACCGTGGGGTGCACTTCCTGAAGGACATGGAAATTATCCTCAAGCGCATCACAGAAGCGTGATCGTCATATCGGATACGATGAAGAACGACTAGTCGCACTAGTTGTTCGGTGCAGCGGAATTAAAAATTTTTTATTCGATGAAACCACATGATCCGAGAACCATTCTCAGATCGTTTCATCTATAACCACAACAAGTATAATGCAATACCTCTTGAAGCGTGGTTGATCGAGTCTCTAAGAGAAGAGACCTCCTGTCTCAAGTCCGATCGTCGGCGAGACTGCTTGTGAGCGCGGGGATGAACCGCGTTGTCCTCGCAATCCAAGAAGTTGATCCAAGCGTGGTTGCTCCTGATCTCGTCACACGAGATCTAACGTCTCCTTCATGGGCGGAGCACACCAAGAAGACGGAGAAACCAAAGAACGTCGAAGCGGCAGCGCGGTGGCGATGGCGACGACGATTCCCTTCTCTAGGGTATGGTGGACGGCCACCAACAAGAGAGGGAGAGAGGGCTGGCGTGTATGAAGAAATGAGGGAGAGAGAGAGCTCCAATATTGCAAGTCCTTAGAGAGCATAGTATGCCTCTCTATTTATAGGGTTTTGGGATCCATGGATCTCAATCCATGGGACACATAAAATCAATGGGTGAGATTGATTTATGTCAATCCAATGGCCAAGATTGTTGTTGTCAAAAGCAACAAATTTAGGTTAAAATATATTTGACAAAATCAAATATAATTTATTCCTAAATCAACCCAACAAATAAGGAGAGAATACACATGGAGATCAAATATCCATGTGCAATCAAGAGGGGACGACCACCCATTCCATATAGGAATTGGGTGCCGCCCACTTGTTTCCCAATGGAGAGCAATCTCATGGATTTCCATGAGATTGCATATCTCCTTGGATTTCTCTCCTATTAATTTGCAACAAATTTTGTTGGGTTTTATTCTTCAAAAATAATTCACAATTATCTTTGAGAATATTGCATTCTTGCCATGGAAAAATTGTGAATCATATTCACAACCCAAAACAACATATAATTTACATTGTCAATTAATTACACAATGTGTATCCAATACACATAATAATTAATCAACACATATAAATTATAATTAGCTCTCTCTAATACATTATAAATCACATTTATAATATATTATGAATAATTGGATATTTTTATCCACATTATTCTTATCCATAATAATTAAATCACATTTAATTATATTGGACAATTTCTTCATACATTAAGATGATTAAATCTCATTTAATCATGATCTCTTCATTGCTTAGATCTCATGGAATTATTCTTGAACCCTTCAAGAATAATGCAATCTCTCCGCAGATACTTGGAGATAAGGACAGGGCGATTGTATTGTTCTACGTATAGTGACATGGATATTGAGATCATATCTCAAATCCAGATCGCGGGCCTCCCATAGATACTTGATTAAATCAAGACCGTAAATCTAATCTTCTCATTGTATCTGAATCACATTCAGATCAATGTCCAACACTTGGACCAAGATCAGATCACTTCTCTACTGAGAGGAGTCACTAAAATCCAGACCCGTTTCATCACTCCCTAGGAATGGAAGCGTCATAATTATACAATCGTTTATGATCAAATCACCCTCAGGTATTCCCAATACCTATACATCCTGCATACTGGAAGACTCAGACTAAACCCGAAGTATCGGATCAACTTTATACTGTCTACTTCATGGTTTTATCAGTAAGTTTCTCATTCGATCATTGGGAGATGGTATCGATCATACACTTTCCAAAAGCATATATCATACCTAGGTCTTGATCATATACTAGAAGTATATATCAAACCTACAAATTCAGTCAAGCTTCCCAAGCGAGACGACCATGCGCATGGAATTTGATTCATCCCAATATCTCATGAGTGAGCTCATGTCTTCTGGTTCAGTAACTGAACCTGTATGATCCCTTTGAGAGATCGTATTAATCATATGCCCTTATATGCACACCAGCGCGCCGGTGTATAGACCTTGATTAGGTCATCAACCTATTGGTCTGCCAAATGTACATACTTAGATATATAGTAACACATCTGTCTCCGGTCAGAGGATGCGTGCCTATATCATGACAACATATGATATAGGGCTTTGGTTATCTCGATCTCATTAAGTCAACTCTTTGACCTAACTAATCTGACACCTCCGAATCCCTATTCCTATGCAGAGGACCTGCATCAAGAGGTCGGTCAGATATCAGCCTAAAGAGATAAGGATTGCCATCTCCTACTCAGGCTGGAGATCATCTCTTAACAATCATTTGACGGTGCTTGATGAGTCCTCAATCTAACTCTTTAGATATTCATCCAAGCACCAGCCTCTATGATTCAATAGTTGAATCAACAGCTGTATGATCATCAAGATGGCCATGGTACATAACCCTAATTGTACTAAGGGACCTATTATGCAAATTAATTATTCTTCATTTCAGACCAGGGAATGATATTTGCAATAATATTTATTGCATAATGGCTCGCCGTGGGCTCGCATTTCCAACAATCTCCCACTAGCCCAAAGAGCCATTAATGGGCTAATCATTTGAACCCGCACTCATGTGACAATCATAGGCTATTTAGAAAATAGCTAGGTAAGCTGATCAGTCACACTGTTCCCGCGAGACTACGCCAAGTCTTTTTACGACACTTGCATATCCCAGTAACAGTGCTCGCATCTAATGCGAATGTTGCATCTTATGCAATCAATACTCAATCTAGTCAGTTAAAGTGTCTTTGACACTACAACTTAACAATTATCTTAACCAGTATTTCCATAATCCTTATTAGAATACCCTTTTTCCTAGAGATCACTATCTCTCAAGGTATCTACAGTTAAGACCTTTTAGATCACTATCTATAAAGTCTTAAACTTTTGAAGATAAGACTTGAGATCACTATCTCAAAAATCTTGTCATCTATGAAGATTTTGTTATTACTGCAACCAAGTGTTTTATTTCCATAGTAGGACTAGTAACAGTTTACTACTCCCACTGCATGGCATCCATCTGGCTTTTGTACACATCTAGCATACACCCGGCTTCTCAGAACTGATGCCCAAAGGCAAGTAGTTCTAGCATTCACTTCCTCAACTCTTTGAGGTGCTATCCCTTTAGATAGGTCAGTACCATATCTGAAGGGATGGAAGCCATTACTGGAATTTTCCATAAAATGGAATAAGTCCAAGATGTACTATTAATGTGACAGTCCCAATACCCTCTTCTCTTTGCTCTTGAACAACTTCAGAACTAAGATCTAAGAGGTATCCTTGAGATCATATCTCAAGTTATGGAACAACCAGATAATAAAACACTTATTATCACCCTTATATTATTCTAAATGATTAGGATATTATCTACATTTAGCACGATGAACAACAGGGCACTCCCACTAAGCTTCACATGGCTCATCCAGATTCTATCTGAAATCATAACATTTATAATTTCATCAAATCTTATGATCCAACTTTAAAAAGCTTATCTGAGTCCATAGATGGATTCCTTAGCTTGCACACCTTGCTTTCCTCAACCCTGAAGCCCTGTGGCTACTTCATGTGAATATCCTCAAAGAGGTATTCGTAGAGGAATGCAATATTGACTTACATCTTGAAGATGCAATAGTCAAGTTGTGTAGCTAAGGTTAGTAATATTCTGATGGTTTTAAGCATGGTCACCGAAAAAGAAGTCTCATTGCAAGCAATGTCTTCTCTTCCAGTGTGTAGCTCATGGCTACAAACCGTGCTTTGAAGGTCTCTACCTTCTCATCAGGCCCTTTCTCTTGAAGATCCATTTACACCTTTACAGGTCTTACCCATATAGGTGGATCCTCGAGGGTCCATATACAACACTTGTATATGAAGTCTACATTAGAATTTTATTGCTATCCATCTATCCATGCTATGATCTTCAGAAGCTTCATCACATGAAGTTCGATCATTGTCAGATTTCTAGTAACACATGGAATACATACTCAAACTCATTTGAAGAGGTATTAATGTTTCATCTTTAATTGTCCTTTTAGTTTCCAATTTCAGGAGTCTCATTATAAATGAGTTCCTACACTTCATTTTCATCTCGATTCTCAAGAGTCTCAACCTCTAAGAATCACATTCTCGGAGATGAGATATTTTAAGAATCTCAAGGTCATAAAGTAGGTATCCAATACCATCCTTTATTTTCCTAATGAAGCAGCACTCTCAAGTGCTAGATTCCAACATACATGGAACCTTATTAAGGATATACATTGTAGTCTCTACCACACATATATACCTGGAAACTAAGGGATAATTATGCTAAAAATTCAACATTGATAAGATCACGTTACACATGATCCAATTGTATCTACCTATAACTCTTTTGAGTTAAGGTGTTTTAGGAGGATTGAGATAGAAATGATATTCATATCTCCATAAGGTATTCTTCGAATTTATCTAGCAGGTACTTGCTACCTAGATTAGATCAAGTTCATTTTATCTTCCTTCAAACTTTGGTTCTAAACCAAAATTAATGAAATCTTTGAACATTTCAAAGGTTTCTTAGGTGAAGAGAAGAAATCTCATATCATACATAATCATCAACAAATATCACATATCCATAATGTTTACTATGATATAGATGATCCACATACATCAATATGCATGAGATCCTGAATACCTCGGCATCTTACACCATTCCCAAAGAAGGGTGTATTGGACATTTTTACTTTGAATACAATATTCATAAGTATGTAAGTTTTGAAATTTTAGACATTCTAAAGTTTCATCTCTTACTAGTCTATTGATCAAATCGATAGACAAATGTCCAAGGCTCGATGCTAGATCATTGTCAAATGATCTTCATCCTCCTATTGATCTTATAATGGTTTTAATTTCAGTATTTAGAAATATTAATGAACCATTCATTAATTTTTCTAATTTAGTGGAGTCCACCAGATTTTAGATTACTATCTGAAATATCTCCATCATAATTCTTTATGATAGTTCTACCTCAGAATTCATGTTTATTTCCAACATTTAGAAATAAACAATGAGTGTATTCTAATATCTAGGTCACAGAGACATTCTCTAAGACTAAGGGCTCTCCCACTGAAATTAACAAGTCTATTAATCCAACAGAGATTGTTGCAACAATTGCATCAATATTCATGTGGACAATTATAAACCTTTAAGACCAAATTTTCCAGTCTTCTAAAACATATGCAACCCATTGCAAATGTCATCAGAAGATTGAGATACAATTATTTGACTTTATCTTATTCAATAAGTAAGTCAATATCAATGATTTATGTAGATTATTCTGATGCTCCATCCGAGTCCTTTTCTAAGGATTCTAGACAGACTTGATAGTCATACTATCAACACATCAATTTATTGCAGTATTGGCATTCATCCAACTCTTTGGATGTCATATGGAAGTCACAGAGGTACAGTCAACTCTTTGACTATACTTCTTACTTGGGTCCAGCCCATGCTTCCACTGCGCTCCCTTTATCTATGAGCAACCATTGCTTAAGACTAAGGATCTCTTACGTTAAATTCAAAAGAATTCAATGTAAGATCATTTCAACATTTATACATGCTTCATTAAATTCATACAATATGAATATTATGAAACTTCATGAATGACTAGAGTATAGATAGTAGAATAATGACACTCATCATCTACATCCATCTAAACTCTTAAAATATAGGTTTAGGTAGGTACTCAAACAATTTGAATACATCATCTCTTATAGAGCTACCATTCTGCATGATGCAGTGAACCATCTCATTCATGATAAATGTCAAGAGCACATATGTATGCCAGAATATCTTCATTGATTTTATAAGGATTATTTGACAATTGCGATCATCATCGACATGATACTTCCAAAGTACATTCGATGAGATCAAGACTACAGAGACATACAAACCCTAGGGTTGTAGTCCTATTATCTATTTAATTGTCATTCCTCATTATTATGAGGAGACATGCACATTGCAACCACATACATTATGTGTTCAATTGCAAGTACAATATCTGGATCATTGAGTCCAATCCAAGATATTTCACTGGTTATTATTGAGTATATCATTGAGTGGGTTTTAATGAAGGATTATCTGAAATAAGAAATTTGTATAAATATATAAATATATATATTTTACTTTGATTTAGGATTTTTATATCAAAGTTGTCTTGCCTTGTCAACATTGAAAGTTCATTCCCTTAATCACTTTCAATGTAAGAGATATACTTACCATTATATCTCAAGCAAGATCTGGGATCTCCTTCCTTATCTTTGTTGCATCCCAATAATATGAGAACCTACAACTCGGATAAAAAGAAGCGGGAACACATTCCGCCTTGCAAGTCCAACTTGCATCTCCCAATTCGGTCTTTAACACCCGGGCCCACCACCCCTAAGGCGATGTTGACCCGTCGTTAATTGAACCAACCGTCAACAGGAATAGTACTCGCTATACGCAATCCAATATCGCCCCAATAATATGAGGATCCGATATTGGGGTCACTACGTATACGGCCTTACTCTTTCGAGAAGCAAAGAGCCCGATCCAGATGCGCTTGCATACAGGAGCTGTCACTTCGGACAGGCGTCTCCTACATACAATCCCTGGCGACGGAACCCTTCGCCTTGACGGGAGACCATGGATGCCACTTATGTGATCCTCCATATCATATTCAAATTTTAATTAATTATTGTGAATCACATTCACATAATTAATTCTTCCAAGGGAATTATTAGCTCTAATCATATTAGAGTATTTCAATTGGGCATAATCAATTTAATCATATTAAATTAATTATCAATCCAATTCAATCAATCAAACTTGATTATTTTACTTGAATACATATATGGTAATATCTCAAAATACGTATTAATTCGAATTTTAATAATTATAAAAATACATCTTAATCCCTCGGACATTATCCCGGCCCTACCCGCTGTCATGGCCAGTACCGACGAGAGTGGGACGGACCACATACGTTGCAACCCGCAACCCCAATGCTCTCCGACTAGGCACCATATCTGCCTCGGGAAAGGATAATGCCAAATTGATTAATTTGTACTTGAGATGATCATCGGTTTTTCAACCGAAATTGTACCATATAGTAATAATCAAAACATTTTTGATTATAAGGAAATTTGCTAGACAAATTCCCAAATCCTATTCAAGCATCAAGTTTGAAAGATTGTGGTTTCCAATTATGATTTAGATCACATCTTAATCAATTATTGGTTAAGGCAATGTCATTTAAGGGAATAATTATCATCAAATATTTCACAAATATTTATGCACAATTATTCTAGGAAATTAAACAATTTAATTTCACTAAATGATTAAATGACAATCACCAATCAAACATTAAGTTTGATGAATGTGTTTCCAATTAAGATTTAGATCAAATCTAATCAATTAATTGGTTGAGGCCAAGTCAATTATGTAAATAATCATATTCAAATATTTCACAAATATTTTTCATGATTATTTCACGAAATTAACAATTAATTTCACTAATTGACAATCACTTGGTTCTAGATTAGGACTGTAATTTCAGCAGTGACCCCTTCTTACTAAAATTAGCATATCTCAATCATATTAAATCCAAATTAGACAAAATCAATTTTCATAGATTGCTAATTTGATTTAGGACAGAATCCAAGTGATGTTACACGCATTTCGAGGCAAGTCTAAACAGTAATTAACATTTTAATCACGTTCAGATCTACAGTTCCCGCAACAGTGTATACATGTTCATTAAAACAACCATATCTAGAGCATACGAAATCCGATTTACGTAAACTAAGTTCCTATGGTTTTCTTATTTAATGGGGAAAAATCCAAGTATTAAATTCGTGTTTAAACATTTTAAACAGTGCCAAATTTATTTACTAAACAGATCTGCGAAATCAAATGCGATAAAAACTTTCGCGACCTTAACGAACCCAAGTCGTCCTCGGTTTTTCGAATCATATTCGAAACCGTCGACCTAAGGCTCTGATACCACTTGAAGTATATGGAAATTATCCTCAAGCGTATCACGGAAGCGTGATCGTCGTATCGGATACGACGAAGAACGACTAGTCGCACTAGTTGTTCGGTGCAGCGGAATTTAAAATTTTTTATTCGATGAAACCACATGATCCGAGAACCATTCTCAGATCGTTTCATCTATAACCACAACAAGTATAATGCAATACCTCTTGAAGCGTGGTTGATCGAGTCTCTAAGAGAAGAGACCTCCTGTCTCAAGTCCGATCGTCGGCGAGACTGCTTGCGAGCGCGGGGATGAACCACGTTGTCCTCGCAATCCAAGAAGTTGATCCAAGCGTGGTTGCTCCTGATCTCGTCACACGAGATCTAACGTCTCCTTCGTGGGCGTAGCACACCAAGAAGACGGAGAAACCGAAGAACGTCGAAGCGGCAGCGCGGTGGCGATGGCGACGACGATTCCCTTCTCTAGGGTATGGTGGACGACCACCAACAAGAGAGGGAGAGAGGGCTGGCGTGTATGAAGAAATGAGGGAGAGAGAGAGCTCCAATATTGCAAGTCCTTAGAGAGCATAGTATGCCTCTCTATTTATAGGGTTTTGGGATCCATGGATCTCAATCCATGGGACACATAAAATCAATGGGTGAGATTGATTTATGTCAATCCAATGGCCAAGATTGTTGTTGTCAAAAGCAACAAATTTAGGTTAAAATATATTTGACAAAATCAAATATAATTTATTCCTAAATCAACCCAACAAATAAGGAGAGAATACACATGGAGATCAAATCTCCATGTGCAATCAAGAGGGGACGGCCACCCATTCCATATAGGAATTGGGTGCCGCCCACTTGTTTCCCAATGGAGAGCAATCTCATGGATTTCCATGAGATTGCATATCTCCTTAGATTTCTCTCCTATTAATTTGCAACAAATTTTGTTGGGTTTTATTCTTCAAAAATAATTCACAATTATCTTTGAGAATATTGCATTCTTGCCATGGAAAAATTGTGAATCATATTCACAACCCAAAACAACATATAATTTACATTGTCAATTAATTACACAATGTGTATCCAATACACATAATAATTAATCAACACATATAAATTATAATTAGCTCTCTCTAATACATTATAAATCACATTTATAATATATTATGAATAATTCAATATTTTTATCCACATTATTCTTATCCATAATAATTAAATCACATTTAATTATATTGGATAATTTCTTCATACATTAAGATGATTAAATCTCATTTAATCATGATCTCTTCATTGCTTAGATCTCATGGAATTATTCTTGAACCCTTCAAGAATAATGCAATCTCTCCGCAGATACTTGGAGATAAGGACAGGGCGATTGTATTGTTCCACGTATAGTGACATGGATATTGAGATCATATCTCAAATCCAGATAGCGGGCCTCCCATAGATGCTTGATTAAATCAAGACCGTAAATCTAATCTTCTCATTGTATGTAAATCACATTCAGATCAATGTCCAACACTTGGACCAAGATCAGATCACTTCTCTACTGAGAGGAGTCACTAAAATCCAGACCCGTTTCATCACTCCCTAGGAATGGAAGCGTCATGGTTATACAATCGTTTATGATCAAAGAGAAGAAATAACTCGTACTGAGTATAGAAAAGTGTATACTACAATCATAAATAAAGAAGGAAAGAATGAAGAAATAAATGAATAAGAAGTCGATCGTTCCCCCTATACTAGTATATCAAGCTGTATTACATGCATAGAGGTTTGAGGGTGGGAATACATAGATCACACTCAGTCTGTCTCCCCCTATACTTAGGGTAAAACATCCGTAACTATTGTCGAGAAAATAAAAAAGAAAGGAGGCAAGCGAGGGGATTAATTAAAAGAAACCGATAAAAAGATATAAAAGAGAAAATATGTTGGGTGAATATATGCATCACTCCCCCTATATTTTGGGTGAAAGAGCCCTAAGTATAGGCAACAACAAGATTGATGAAACATAACAAAGAGAGAAACATGATAGGTGCAACCGCTATAGTTATGATAAAGTACGTCCTAAGTATAGACACATAGATATGGCAAACGACATGGAGTGCACATGACATACGAGAGAAAGAAGGAATGAAAAGAGTAAACAAATATATACAAGTAGAAAAACTGGTGAAGTGCGGGATGGTATTTGTCAGTCGAATACCATATTTTTTCATCATATCCCTATAAGAATGGTGACACAATCGGAAAGATAAAGACACCCTAATATGCAATCAAGTGGGTGTCAGCTACCAGAGAGAATAGAATGAAAACTAAGATAGTATCTGGTAGCAGGAAGCATAACATCATCTCATAAGAAAAGAGTAACGATCAAAACCGATATTATAAGACATGGAGAAAGAAGGATCAATACATAATCCTCCATGTCACTCATAGTCTCAAGAAGATATGATAAGTGAAGAACATGAGATACTCTACACAGCTCGATATCAGATGGACGTAAGGTCGACAGATCAAGAACACACCGAATATCACAAAGATACAACTCAACCTTGCGAGGATAATCAAGGTAAGTACGCTCAAAGGAGTCAAGGGTCTCAGAAAAATCAAAAGACTCAGCTTCAAGATCCACAAGATCGGAGATACTAGAAGTGAAGCCGAGTACCCATAAAATGATGTATCCTTCCACAGATAACCCTTAGGGAGTGATACATACTAAGCAATGAATAATCAGAACAGAGATACTCCTTGCGAGGTCATCAAGGGGAGAGGACTAAAAAGAGTCAGATCCATGAGACATATCAAAATAAGCTATCTTCTTAGTGACAGATCGACTACCCATTAGAAGATATCGAAAGAACTCAAATATGTCACAGTCTCCTGCATATAACCCTTGGAGAGTATTGTGAACAAGGCATGGAGTAATCAGAAGAATGGGGCTCATCTTTTCGAGGGCCTTCAAGGAGAGAGGACTCAACGGAGTATAAACAAACGGTCTCGTGCTCCGACAGATTGAACACATACTCAGACAGTGTGGCCACCAACTCATATCAGATGACTCGGTTTTGTGATCCACCAAGATGGACACCCAAGCAGTGAGTGAAACCGATTGTAAAGAAAATGTTGCATTCTCTTGTAGATACTCCTCGGGGAGTAATGCAAACTAAGATAATAAAATCGAGGAAATGCTGGCATCAAGTCTAAAGTCCTCAAAAATAATCAATCAATCATCATAGGAAGGCATAAGACTATGGGAGGGATAAGAGATCATCATGGCAATCATAGTGCAGTCCCTCAATCCAACCAAATTAGCTGAGATGGACCAAGATGTTAGAAAGAGGTCCTCTAATTTGTAAATGGGGATGGAAGAGCCAGGAGATGGAGAATGGATCAGTCTAGAAGATGAGTGAAATCATGTCAATTCCGAGCACCGTCGCTTTGAAGCACATATAGAGAAAGTACATCAAGCTTATGAATCAAGATGGATGGAACCTACCAAGAGATTGTACAGTCATGACTAATGGAATCATCATCAAATCATCGAGAATCAATCATATCCACAATCCAGTGTACGAGATAAAAATCCTGAATAAAGAATCACACCTGTAATTATGCAAAACTTAGAATCCTCAATAATCTCTATGCACATATAAAAGTTATATCTACCAAAAATAGCACACCAATCTCAACATCCTCAAATCTGTTTGTCTTACTCAACTAATTCCTATAATCAAAACCTTGATGCGGGCCTCATCTAATAGCACAACACTTCCTAGGTGAAATAAGGGATTCTACTGAAGGGAACGAGGAGGGTGGGCGAGAATGGTGAAGCGAAGACAAAATTGTTGTCCAAGAAGAGAGTCATCTTGAATAAGATCAAAGATAGGGTGATATGGGTAAGGAGAAAGACGCAAAATCCGACTTCTAAAATGAAGATCAAGACTCGATATCATGAATCAATAAAGGAGACAATAATATGTACAAATAAAGGGAGATGAACTCAAAAAAATACCTAAAAAACTCATGGATCTACAAACTCAAAAAACGATGAACGTAAAAGGTCGCAAAATCACAATCAATGTACAAAGCAACCACAAAGTTCACCTACTCAATATATTGAAGACTGAAGATGGTGGTATTTTATCTTGTCTATTTTAGAATTAGGTGAGTTTCAAAACATTTTTATAAGCACGTAGGTAGGCTTGGGATTGGGTCACTAATCCTTCGTGTGTAAGTATCACATGAAAGTGCATAATACAATGAGGGGGTTGCTCTCTCTAAAATAATGAATCCATTTCATTTATTTTAAGAATTAGTTAGAGTTAATAGTCCCAATTTTATTTTTGGTTATCACTTTTTTTTTGGTATTTTTCAATGCAATCACCTAACGATCTTCCAATTCCATTAACATCCTATGTGATCAAAATCAGAGGAAGAAGGCCGAAAAAACAATGATGCATTTATAGTCAGAAGACTTAGAGAGCTTCACAGCTCTCTCCATGTGGGATGTAAAATAGAATTGAAAGCTACACTACATGAAATGCAAGTGATGAAATTGCCCTAAAATAGTATATGCTATTATCGTGAAGCACCAGATGCTAGCCATCTATATATGAGACTTGGGTCTGGTCTTGGAAGCTCATAAGTGCCTGCCACAATGGGTCCTGCAACTGTTATATATAGCTTCTCTCAGTGTATGATCTCAAGTCTAAATAATCAACAATTATATTTAACTAAGTCCAAGCACGAATCTGTATGTACAAGAAAATATAATTAGGGCTTTGGACCTTAATCTATCATCAAGCAATTTCCAAGCTAGGGCTCAATCACAACAGACAAATAAAAATAAAGTTGAAAAATAATGAAAAAGAAAATGATGAAAACACGAACAAAACTGATGAGGTCCCCAAGTGAACAATCGCTCGGGGCACTGGACCTCGTGAAGTAGCAGTATCCACGAGTCTAAATTATTACAAATTGAGTGTCACTCTCTCACTTTAATTTCAAAATAAAATAAAAATAAAAATAAATTAAAAATGTAAAGAGTTAGTCTTCCAAAATTCATCCAAGTTCTCCTTTGATGCTCTCTCCTACCATCTAAGTCAAAAAGCTAGCTCCGCCTTTCTTAGGTGCCCAGGTCCTCCTATGAAGTCCCCCCTCACGTGGCGGTCCCTCGCAACAAAGATAAACAAAGAGGAGTATTAAATAGTTCACAAATAATCATCAAATAAAATGAAAATAACGAAATGCCAAAAAATATACAAGAGTAAATAAACTAATATATGAATCCAATCTATACGGCGTTGCTCCCCGGTAACAGAGCCATTTGATAACTTAGATCTGGCGAGGGTCTAATAACTATCCTCATGGGAAGCGAAGACAAATAGTCGCTGAGGTGACCTCTCACCAAAACTCTAGTTAATCAACAATTAACACAGAGATAAAATATAACAATCAATAGCAAAAATGTGGAGTTAAAATTTATTATAACTCTAAAACTAAATGTGTATTGTGTGCAAGCATGTATGGAGATCGAACACATGGAGGAAACAATATATTGGGCAATAATGCACAAAACTTGTTCCTCTTTTCTTGTCTTTATTTTATTTTTGGATGGGTTTTTAATTTTATATTTTCTTATGGATTTTATTTATATTTTTTGTTTTTAATTTTATAATCTTTTAGTTTCTTTTTATATTTTTCTAAATTTTAATTAATTTTTCTTTTAAATAAATAATATAAGCTCATATAAGGATACACACACAATGTAGGCTAATATAACTATAACCACTAATAAAAATAAACAAAATGTAGAGAATAAAATGTTGTTGGGCTTTATATAATTCTAATGTTTTTTTATTTTTCTAGAATTTTTGCTAATTTTTATGTATTTTAAAATAAAAATGCCAAAATAGGGAATAAATAAATAGGTTGAATGGATTTAAAGATTGAAAATAGTAAATAGAACCCAAAATTTTCAAATCAATTTTAATAGATATGTAATATTATAAACAAAATTTAGAAATAAAAATAACTATTTTTGCTAATTTTTTTCTATATTTTACTAGATTTTGGATCTTTTTAATTTTTATGCTTTTTGTTTTTCTATTTTAGGGGTTTTTGTCTGGGATACATTATACTAAAATAAATGGATATAATTAATTTTTCAGAAAGGTTATATTTTTTGGTATTTTTTAAGTCAACAGGGGCAAAAATGTGTTCATTTGATTTTAATAAATAATTGAAATGCCTAAAATGAAAAAAATAAAAAAACAATGTGAATGTGCATGCTAGAAGGCTTCTAACCCTATTTTTGCATAATTTTTGGATCATGGATACTATTTTTAATAAATGAAATTTAATCACAAAAAATACATGTACTAGCGAGGGCATATTTGCAACTAAAAATAAAGTCAAGGGCATTGATCTCCATATCAAGGGATGATCTGTGTGGCTAGAGATGCGTAAAGGATAGAGAAATGAAATGGGAAAGAAGTGAGGTGACGAAGATGGTTGGAAACAGGGTGGTAGAGTGAGGAATAGTCGCCGGAGCTTTAGAACTCCGACGATATCTAAGTAACCTGGGTTAATGAAATGAAACCTAGATTAATTCTTACATAAGGAAGGTTAATGTTCCACACATACCTGGGTTTGACGCCATGGAACATATATGACGGGAGCGCCGCCATGGGTGCACCTCCCTCCTCCTTTAGCCGCTCCAGAGGTTCAGGGGTTCACCAGCTGTCACCTGGTGACACTCTTGACCAAAGATGAAGGGCTCAGAAAATGGCCAAATTTGGCGAAGGAGATGGAAGGTTTTATTTATAAACATGGTTGAGCACTCTTATTGTTGGACGATTTGGGGAGAAACATGGCTATGTATGGAGGATCCAGATTTTGGGCGAGTTTGATCGATGATGGATGTTGATCTTTGTGTGAAGAATTGATGAATATGATCGATGGATCGAGTAGCAAAAAAGGAGGAAATTGCGGGACTCGACATTTTTGTCATGTCAGATGACCTAGGGAGGCAGTTGACCATAGGTCAACTAATCGCAACGTGATTGGTCATGCAGGACCAAGTCACGAGATAACATAATTTTTATTCAAAAAATAAATGAATTATAAATAGTAAATGATTTTATTAAATTTTGGGTATAAAAGTAAAAATTGTTTATTATTTTATGTAGTATTTTAATATGATTTTTATTTATTTTTATGAGTTAATTTATTACAAGTTAATTTTTACAAGTGTATTTATAGGTATATTGACTTATATATAATATATTTTTATTTTAGTTTTTATTTTCAATTTTATTATTTTATTATCCTATTTTATATATTTATAGCTAATTTTTATATACATTAAAATATTTTTGCAATATTTATCTGATGTTATTTGTATACTTAAATAAATAGGGATATATATTATATAACTATATATATAGGCATTTCATCTACATATTTCAATAGGTTATTTTATTTTAGTGATTTACTTATGGTTTTATTCTATTCTAAATATGCACATATATTATAAATAATATTTACAAAATTATAAAAATATAAAGTTATAAAAATAGTAAAGAATAAATAAAATGAACATTTTATTCTGATATATTGTACAATAAGGGCCTAAAACCAGACTTTCACACCTTAACTCCAAATTAAGTGAAACCACCTTCATTAAATAACTTATGAAAAGTTATATAAAATTAAAGTGATTTTAATGCATTTTGATTTCTTATTGAGAAGAAATGGGTCTGGGAACTTTGTGTTTTAGCTTTTTATTCCGAGCATAAAATGTACATTGTATATTATTTTTGTATGAAATCAGTTTTGTATTTTTTTTTATATTTTTATCTGTAACTTTTATGTACAATGTTTCTTAATTTGAGGTGTACATAATAAAAAATAAAATGGGTCCCACAAATGAATTATTGATGAATAAAATAATGGAATTTTAATGTATATTTATCCCTTATCTCCCCCTACTTAATTCCTTATCGACCAAATAAATTCTGGACTTAGTCTCGGGATTTGGGTCATAAAATACCTTCGCTATTTTATCCTTTTTTTATTTTCTTTCCTTTTTTCCATAATTTTTCCATTAAAAATAGTAATTTATATACAATAAATGTAATAAGTAAAAAATTTATTTGGTACAAAATAATGCTATTTACATGTATTAGCTGTGGTTTTTAAGGCAAAAATGATTGAATAAAGGTGATGAAATGGAGATTCTTCAATGGGCTCAAGTAAAATATTAATAAAAGCTTTTATCTTCTCATCTCCTAGATATGTAGGGCTTTTTTCTAGTTGATTGTCCATCGTGACATGGGCGAATGTGCCCCTACATATTATGGTCCTTAGGAATGTCCCCACCACTCTAGAGGCTGCCATCATTTATGATATGAAGGTATGTTCTATTAAACAAATCATTTAAAACATTTATAATATGGCAATATTAGTTATCTACTTTGTTGAATGTTATGCAAAACATTTTTGATTGGGGTGATGATACTAAACTCAAGGAAGGTATCTTGCATCGAGCAACGAATCTACATCACGATACCTGAGTGAGGCAAAAGAAGGTTAGTGCTCCTTGTAAGTTGATGATTCAGTTGATACTTGCTATTTAACCATATTTGAAAACTCTTAAAGAACTATGGACTATTCACTACAGTGGCTGAAGCGTTAGCCAATGCACCCTCAGATTGTCATACAACTATGTGGGAGGCGGTCATCCTGTATTGGGAGAGTGACGAGTTCAAGGTGAGATACATGAGCAACATGATATTCTTTCCTACTTGTAAAATTATGTCTAAGTTTGTAATGTTGGTATGCACTCCTTAATTGTAGGATTATTCAGCAAACAATAAACGAATCGGGAGTAAAGCACCGGGTCCTACCTATACCTTGGGAAAGAAAATTCTGGATAACCTGAAACACAATCTTGTAAGTTATCTATTCTAGCATGCTTACATAACAAGAATGAATTTATATGAATATTCTCGTTATATACTTGTATAGGCCACTGTAGGTGATGAATATGAGATTGATCATATTATTTATCACTTATTATTCTCCTAGCTTAAACAAACCAATAAAATGTACATTTTGTTAACTTTAATTAACAATTAACCCCTTGTAATAACTAACCCTAATTATTGTATGTATTTAACACACTTTTGTTTTTTATTTTCTTTTTTATTAAAAATTCCAATAAAGTTAGATAATTATTCTATATATTTATTTTGTATTTTCTTATAAATTAAAATAAAAAATAGTAAAAGAATTAAAACATGTGTTTTAAATCCCTTAAAAATGTTCCAAAATTGTAATTTGTACACATGACTTTTTTTTGGCTTTTTTTCAACATGAAACTTGCAGATCTCATTGAGATCACTAGCTTTCAAGTTTTGACTTTTTTTCTAATTCAGTCTATAATTATTTCTTTGAAAATTTCTATCTTTTTCGCATATCTTTATTTTCCTATTGGCCATGTGGCGCTCCTTATGGCTGCCCATGCGGCCTACTCCTCTTTCTGCCACCTGCATACTTTCCCACCATTTGATCTACTTATGGATTGGTTCTCCATCCTCCTCTGCTTTGCTCTCCATTGCAGGATGAGATCATCTGATTTGATCCAAACCGCATTACCTGCCTTCATCTAGGTTGTTAGAACCCAAGATACAATGGCTACCCCCTCATCTCCTGCCTCTAATAATTATCGTCACCTCATTGGCCCTCGTCTCTCTTCCATTTCTAGCTTCCACCACACATCGTCGTTATGTACTCCAATCACTCCTCCACTTAGACCTACCATTCTTCTTTCTCATGCACTCCTTAATACCTTACGACCTATACCCTAGGGCCACACACAACTATTACAACCCATCTCCACCATATTCTAAGAGCAACCATCAGCTACAAAACCACATACTCTACCTCTAGTTGACGATGTCTATCAATACATGCTTAAAACCCTAGACGTCCTCCTCCTCCTGTGATAGAGGAGGAGGGAAGGGATATGCGAATATGAGCACCCAAGCCAGCATCGACCCATGTCTTTGGCCATGTCACAATGCTCCTAGATTATTATTTGAGCTCCTCGACATGGCTGAGCAAGTTGAGTAAAGACTAAACGCTCAATTCAAGCCTCATCCCAATCTACCCATCCGTCAGTGGTTCTCTTAAAATACCAAGTGATGAATTTGTGATTCATTATTCCAAAAGATGAAAATAGAGCTTCATTCCAGAGTAATTAGATGCATTTCTCCATTTATTATGCATTGTTATCATTTATGCACTTGCAGATAATATATGTATTTTAACTTCATATTTGTATTAAATAATTAGCCCAAATTCCATTGTAAATATCACTTGTATATTATCGTATTTTCTCCTATTTTTATTTATTGTTCACTATCATATAATTGAATAAATTCAACTCTATAGTTTACATATTACTAACACTAATAAATGAAAAATACCAACAAATGTTAACATGTAAATTTGCCGAATAAAACCCAAACACTAGTTTGAGACTAAAAGCCTTAAAATGTGAATATCTCCCTTACCTAGTATCCTATGGACCCATACTCACTTTTGAATTAATGTTCATTCAATCACATACAAAACAAGATCAATTTCAAAAGAATCGGGGTCCATTTGTGAAAATTGGGTTTTGGGACCTAACATTGTACAAGTTTGCTGATTTTCACCTATCATCTCATGTGCAAATTTCTTTCATTTTAAACATTTCCTTATTTATTTATTTTATTCAGTATTTTAATAAATTACATAAAAATAAAAATAAAAAATTGGAAAACTAATAAAAAAGTCAGATTCTGGTTCGAGCTTATTGACCTGATCTACATGTACATCTTTCACTCCCCTCATTTTCCAACTTTTTTTAGCTCTTAAAAATTCTGGAAAAAACCATATATGTATCCATTGCATTATTTCATATCATGTTTGACTTTATATGCATTTATTTATTATAAAAAAAATAAATAAAAATTGTAAAGATAAAAAATGGTATTTTATATACATAAAATATCACCAAAAAATGCACATCTTTCATTCTGCATTTCATGTAAACTCGGGTCCTTCATGAACATTGTAGGTTGCATTTTGATGTCTATTTTTTGTGTTGGGAATTTTTGCATTTAAGTCCATTTGGTATTTAATTTATATTTATCTCTGCATTTCTTACCATTAGTCAAACCTGTTCAATGCTCCGCTTGGCATGCATTCACTGGGACACCAGGCCCCTGGTCACTCTCCCTCACCTCCTCTCACTCCCAATGTGCTATGCACGTGGCTGACATCACAAAAAATCTACCTAAGGAGATAGTTGCCTCACTAAGTTCGACATTGGGGTTTTCCAAGTAAAATAAAAAAAATTGACCACTCGCTTTGATTGAATAGTTAATTAAGTGGTCTTTTTGATTAATTTGAATTAGCTGACTACAAAAAACATTAAATGTTAATTTCTTCGAATTAGTGAAGGGTAATTTTGGTTTCTTAAAATGGCATTGTTGCCTAGGAGGCACAGTATAGGTTAATTATTAGAAAATTTAGACATTAGGTTTTGCACCCCTAATAGTTTGACCCCTGTTTTATCTTGTAATTATCACTCTATTTATTTCTTGTATTTTTTATTTGATTTGATTTGATTTTTTGTTTCTTTATTTTATCTATCTCTCTGCCCACCATCTTATTTTTTGTGTGAGGAACCCGTCACGATGGAGGGGCTTCTTAGATGCCCGAGCAACTTAGGAGCATTGGAGGCTAGTTTTTCTAGGAGCTAGTTGACTGAAGAATCTGCATAAAAAATAAGATCGAGTCGAGTCGTGGGAGAGTATAGAGTCCTTCATATTTTATTTTCTGCATTTTATTTTAATTTTGTAATTATTATTTAATAATTGCACATTTCCAACGGATTCTATTTGGGATGTTGCATGTGTACATGGACATTAGACATTATTTTTATGGTGTATCGAGACCTGTTTTACTCTCTGATGAGGGTAGGGCTCGATTTGAGTGGCTCATATGTTAGACCTGCACACATGGCTCTTAGAGATTTTATTTAGTCAAATATCCATTGCTTGTGTTCGTTTAATTTAGGACCGCACATTCACACTTAATAATACGCACCATAGATCATTCTACTTTGTCAAAACTAAAACCAATTCTTTCTCGCTAATAGAACTTTCGGATTGGCATGGTTTTCTAGCTTTCATTCATTTAGAGTAAACATTTTCAATTTAGTTATGCATTTTACATTGTAGAGAGATGGAGGCAATATAAGTATTCTTACTCAAGCTTTCATCATAGTTTTCATCAATTGCTTTGGCTTCTTTCAATTCCCCCTCTCAGTTTTTTAAGCTTAGGATAAAAGAATTGGGACTAGATGACAGATGTGATTGCTTGTGCTGATTAATTACCAGTGATAATTAATCTATAAAATCAGGACTGCTAATTGAATTTGACCAAAAATGATTAAAATGAATACTTGTTTTCTGGAGAGCACTCCCTTCCTTATATGCAGGTAGTTACCTCAAGACAAAGTAGGTAAGTACGCAACCACTAAGGTTAGGGCTTAATCCTTGGACTTGCTCCCTAGGTCTCTATTTCTGACCCTCGCAGATTTGGGAGCTGTAAGGGCATGTCTTTGACTTTAGACTACGTTTTGGTTATCTAAGCATGTGTATATCCTTTGGGGTGTGATATTGAACCCGACATCCCACGAAGATGACCTCATTGATTGGGAGGACACAAGAGAATCGCTAGGTGTTAGGCAACTCACCCTATGTGCATGTATAAAAAGATCATTTTAACACATAACTAAAAAAAACCTTTGTGAATATCACCGTGTTAAGTTGCTGAAACTAGGGTTTTATCTTGAGTTTGCTTTTGTGTTTGTCCGTATGTGTTATTTCTCTGTGTATCTGCATGTTTTTGCATCAATCTGCTTTCATTCCTTTTCTAAGATATTGTCTCATCGATTTTCGTACCGATCATCTTCACCATAGCTCTCTTACTTAACCCTCTCTTCGAGACGGTTCCTGAGTGCCTTTTCTTCTCCCTACGCCATTCCAACTACAAAGTCAGACCTCCGACCAACTTCCTAGACTTTTCTTATTCCTTCTAGCAAAATCCACTCTTTGTGATGGTTTCTCCATACTCATCCTTCTTCTCACCATCACACCAGATTCTGAAGTCAGAACATCGACCAATTTCCGCACTTCTTCGCACTTTTCACCCACCCCACATTCGCAAACCCTAGTTCCACTTTTATCTTGGGTTGATTCACCTTATTGTTGGGTACTTGCTAAAATCCAAAAACCATTTTAATAGCAAGCTACCAGTGAGTCGGATGACGAATATGACGAGGCGTGAGATCTCCAATTTCACGTAGTTACTACATGAGTCATTCCATGAGGCATGGGATAAATTCCAGGATATAACAGAGAGATGCCTTCATCATGAGATTCCATCGAAGGTGATTGTACGGAATTATTTTGGAGGACTGTAGCTGAATGTACATGTCATAGTGAGCGCTACATGTGGCAACAGATATCTAAATAGGGATGACGAGTCAATTTTGTACATCTTTGGGGGGATGGTGAAGAATTCACGCGTAGTCGGCTCCCCTCAGGCATTCTAAAAGGGCCCACAACCACCACATCACTAAGAGCATCAGAAGGTGGCACATGTTTCAGAGTCTGGTTCACGATCCGATATGAGATCTATTAGTGAGAAGCTAACACTAATCGATGTGATTCAGAAGCAAGTTCATGAATTACAACTGCTACGAGAGTTGAAGAAACTCTCATCACTTCCTCGGTAGTTGAGCGATCTAACGAAGAAGGTGACCGAGTTACAGCTTGATGAATCTACATTTCATCATCTTTATTCATTTATTTTAGCTTAAAATCCCTTATAAAACACATGTATATATTAATAAATCCATATTCTTACTAACATGAATTTGTGTGTAAATATTGTACATTTATTACTATTTTAACCTAAAATAAACAAATAAATAATAAAGGAAAATTAAAGAAAATAAAATATTGTATATATGTAATAGATACATGTTGAATCAAACTCCGAGAGAAGGTTAAGACTTGACCTAATTGACAAGGAATAAATTAGGGGGAGATAAGGCCCAAAACATCAAAAATACACTTGATACTTGTATATATCTCTCACTTTTATACAATTCTTTAATTATTTTATCACCTAACCCTTTGTAAATAATCTTTATTACTTCTTGAAAATTTTGTATAAAATCCTCTTGTAAATAATAAAATAATGTGTATATTGTAAAATACATCACTCTCCAAATGCCACAAAAATACAAACTTCCCAGATCAACATCTTCTCCACCTGAACTCCAAATTCAACAAACTCACATTTATTGTACTCCAAATTATATTATCCTTAAAATGGATGTGATTTCATAAAATCTTGAGTTAAGGTGTGAAATGTGTCCAATTGGAGTATTATTGTATATTATACTTATAGATACACAATACATTATTTTTCATATACATATTTGTGAATATTGTAATTTTAATTACTTTTATGTATTGGATTTAACTCATGCAAAATATAAATAAAAATTACAAAATCAAAAATAAATAAAAATAAAATCATGTATTTATTTTATATGTATTACCATGTATATATTGTACCTATACATATTTAATTAACCTAATAAATTAACTCATGAAAATTAAATAAAAATATCATTAAAATCATGTTGTATAAAAATAATTAATTTAAATCAAAATGCTCTATACATGGGTATACATACCTGTAAATAATACCTTGTATTTATTTTAACCCTTGTAATTATATTATTTAATTAATTAAAATTACTAGAATTAACTTTAAATTATTCTTAATATTTTTTATTAACATTTTGTAATTAAATTAATTCATTTCAATTTTTATTGAATTATTTTTAACAATTTCGACCTGTTTTGTCGTTTTGCCTATTTTGACGCTATTCTATGGGCATTATGATTGGACGACCTGGGTTTGTTGACTTGGGTTAACTCTTCAGCCCATGCACTTCCTCTAATGATCTCGTACCAGTCGTTACTTCATTCATTTTACCCCACGTACTCGATCACTAGCTACATATGCTCTCTTCTCTGATTCTCTCGGTCATTCAATCCTCACATTCGCCATCACGTCAGATCCACTCCAATCGCCATAGACCTTGCCCATTTCAAAATCTAAAACCATTGCTGACTTCACTCTATAAATATCCCCCTTCCACCTTCGCTGAGTTTTTTTTATCCGTCTTTGGCTTATGTTCTTCCCCGAGATCGGGTTCTGGTGAGAAGCATAGGTGACATCTTTCTACTCATGTGATCAAGAGCGTGGAGAGTGCAACTGGAGGCGAAATCTGTGCCGGTGAAGACCTCCCAGCAGAGCATCTCCACGCTTAGATTCCAGGCCATTTAGTGACCCGTCGAGGATTAGCTATATGTGATTTTGTTTCCTATTTCTTCGTTATCATAGATTTAGGTTTAATTTCACGTTGATTTCACTTAAATCTCTCAGATCACATTTATATCTTCCATCTCCGATCTCCGGATCGGAGAAGCTCCGATCATCTAAATCGTGTCCTGACCATGCTTGCACCTCTGTCATACCTTTCTCCTTCTACTTACATCCTCTGTTCACCTCCAAATTCCCGAAGATCAGGAGTTAGGTCTCCATTCCGACCATCTTCGCCGGAGACCCCCGCTCGCCCCCGTTTTACACACTTCTGACCTAGGTACTTGGCCAGAGAATACCTCCTAGAACAAGCTATTCTTTGTAGGTCAAAGCAGCTTCATGGAACGCATGCATCGAGCAGATCAAGAGCAGGTTCTTGGAGTTGCCAAAAAGATCACCTTCGAGATTGATCATCTGGAGGATTCACGAAGGTCCAAGGTGTATGTCTGATGCAGAATAGAATGAGCTTTGATTTGAGATCGATTTGAGGAGGAGTAGATCTCATATGAGGAAGACCCATTCAAATCAAGCTTACCGGGGACAATGCACTTCCCAGTTCTTCCAGGTCTTTGCTTTACCGCACGATCAAGAACATCAGCCCAGTTTACATCTAAGCCGTTCAAAAAGCCTCAAATGTCGACTGTGAATTCCAGCTTCAAGATCTGATTGTGGCCCTTGATGCAAGATCTATATTCGGTTGCTCGATCAAACTTCCAGAGCATCAGAACCATCGTTCCACATCATTTGAGGGTAATTTTTCAACCCTATCTCTGTCCGTTACTTTATCTACAATTCCCTGCGAGGACAAGTGTCATTCAGTCATTGTGATGCTCATCCCCATCTAGGATCTAGGGACTCGGCAAATCAATCCACGTACATACATTCCACATTCAAATATTTGACATTCACAAAAATAGGAGAAAATAACAACATGCATTGGAATTTATTTTTTTCCTTTCTTTGCATTCAACATGTTCACAACAACAACCTTTATTTCTACTCATCCATTCCATACACCAATTTCCATTACATTCAATTGTCCATTTCCAGATCCACAAAAATATATATGTACGCATAAATATAGATGTCCAGAATTATACATTACATGTCATATCTCTCAAGGAAACTAATTGCAGAATATAGTAAAAGAAATACCAAACATTGTATCACAAAAAGGGTAAAGCCGCATAAAAGATGGTACATCCAAATAGTCAATGCTGTGAACTTGCGGATCCACACATAGGTATGTTATGAGCAAAGTTGCTCAATACGATATAAACAACATATATAACAACAAGCAAGATATAATTTAGGTGTGTGCAAAAGAAACAACTGAGTAAACTGATCTCACACAGAATTACATGTTAATTATTATTATTTGATATGGATATGAGTAACCAAGCTTCGTGGATAGTCTGTGATCTTGATCTAGATGAGACCTCACACTATGACTCTAAGGCAAAAAGAACGCCTTAGGGTTGGGGTGCCTCCGTAGGCATGTGATGGAATACAATGCATCCTAACTAATTTCCCAACACGTCCACTTAGCCGCACTTCACAATCGTACTTCCGATTCACAGTTAAGATTCCAACCTACTAATCATCGTGACTAACCCAATCCTCCTAATGCACGGGAGAACTTTATCTCATTCCCAACTCCATTAACCATGTTTCCTGGAACTTCCCTCTTAGCGCTCCCACTCGGAATACCGACCAATGCGGCCTACATTGGCCCATACACAAGTGTTAACTCTAAGTGAAAAGCGAAACACTAGTGGACCAACCATGAGGACTTGGCCCGCACCCGAAGCACTGGGCTAAAGGCACGCAAGTGCTGAGGCCGAATACCATCAGATAGCATCTCGGTGTGTCAAGCAACATGTCCTCCAACCATCGCAGATACACGTAGCAAATGGGATCGTGGTCATCTAGGCTTCTACCTAGGGCCTCAAAGGTGCATGCCCCTCCCTTGACGGCAACTACTCCACCTACACGATCACTGTAAAATGTCCCAAAGATGCTATCCTTACATCGTAAATAGCACAACAGGAATCTCCCAAAAAGTATCATCTCATAGAACTTTTATAATTACTGACTCAAAGACGATGATGTCTACACCTCATTTTGGTCAAAAAGATGTTGATGGATTCTAGATGTTTAACAAGCATACTTGACTAACCCTGGACCCACAGCCTACGATGCCTATGGAGTGCCTTCCATGTCAAACAATTTAGAGACACGTTGCCATAATTCCTAGTGGTAAAGGAAATCGGGGAACCAAAAGAATTTAAGAGAGGTGGACACCGGCTGATATCAACTATTGTACACGGTTAGTTATTCTTTTTTTTGGCACCCTACGTCAAGCAAGCAGATCAAAACCAGGTGGTTGTTCAAGGCTAGTGAAATGAAACTGATTTCCCCCTTCAACAACAGCTAGGCTCTCATCGATCTCTAATGGTTAAAAAAATCCGTGTGCATGTATTATAATGTATGTTGTTTAAAGTGGAAAAATCATACCCATCTTTAGTTTATGCTTTAATATGCTTAGCATGCTCCAGTTATGCACACAACAGATTCATCAATGGAAATCTCCCTGAACGTTCTCCCATAGAATGTCAAAAAATATGCCCAAATTGCTGGATGCTTTAGTCAATGGCAATTCCAATGCTTTAGCAATTTATTTAGTAGTAGGGAAGTCCACATGAGGAATGACGTGTAGTTTCATGATAATAGGAAAGAAAAGAATGTGTAGCATAGGGCTATGGTCCCAGTAATTACAAGCCAAGCTGACAATTGCAAATTATAGGAACCCCTATGATCATGAAATGCTTGAATGTTCTCCAGTACCATCCTTTATTCTGAGCAGAGCATGTAAGAAAAATTAGCCATGCACATGTACCTATAGTATTAGCATGTTACCAAAATAGGCTCAGGACAGATCCTTTATCATGCATCAACTAGTTTAGTTTGACTGGTTAACAGGCAGCTAAAGCTTAAAATAAGACTCATAGAAATAAGAGGAATCCTTAAATAAATCTAAACCTACTTAAAGTAACAATGATGATGAGTTATACAAGGTTGACAGATTGCTGAGATTATTTGAAATTGAAAGGCAGGCACGGTATGACTAGTATTGTAGAAGAATCACTGTAACAAAATTCCATAGTTGCCATCCCAATCAGAGAAGTCGTCTTCGTCCCAAAAAAATCCATAGCCACGATACACCGTCGTCCTACGAAATCAATGGGGCAGAATTATAAGTGATGAATTACCGGCAATAAGTCCCCGGTTAATCAATCAATCGCGTATCTTCCAACCATCCACAAAAATCTCGAAGGTTCTAAGGACTTTCAAGCATATATGTTCAATATAATGCTTGGAATTTGCAGCAACGAGGAAGGAAGGGGAGTACCGTACCTCAAAAAGTTGACTAGCTCGTTTTCTTCACCCGCGAAGAACGGTGCACTCGTCGCTCCGTTCGCGAGGTGAAACTTCCCACGAGGGTGACCTAGTCCTTCTCTACGAGGCGGTCTTGGATCGTCGATTCGAAGTGTTCCGGTGAGCTTCTACCTGACGAGAGAGAGGGAGGAAGAGAGGGGAGATGGTTTGAAATGTGATTTGGGCCTTTTGGGGGAGAGGGATTTGGGTTATATGGGTTGGGATTCGGATCGGGGTCTGGATTCGAATATGACCTAGACCCCTTTCCGCTAAAGTAGCCATAAATCGGGCTCCAAATTCAAGTTTTCACGTTCTCAGACTCGTTGAAAAGATCTCGACGAGCACTACAAGATGGAATGGTCAAATAAATTTTTTGAATGCTGAAATAAAAGTAGATTTGCAATTAAGACCAGATTCAACAGAATTTTGCAATTGAGCCCTTGTTCGGATTTTGAGGGTTTTCACATCATAAAAATCTAAAAGAAAGTCTTGCCCTCGAGACTTAAGATGATTCTGGTTGATTTCAACACCCAAGATCAACGTACCCATGTCTCACAGAGGAATAACCCATAAACATCTCGAAATGGCGAAACCCATAAAAATCTCAAATGGAATTTGACTACGGTTTCGATTCCATGCCTATGAATAATTGAGGTTATTTCTCCCCGTGTCAACCTCTGGTTCCCATGTTGCCTCTTCGACATCTTGACTTTGCCACAAGACCTTTACTTCTGCCTCAATCTCTTGACTGCATGGTCTAGTATCTGAACTGGACCTCAGGGAAGGAGAGGTTTGACTCCACCACCAAGTCCCCATAGTTGATCACGTGTCGGAGATCTCAGATGTATTTCCAAAGATTCGACATATGAAACACGTCGTGAATGCCCTCAAGGTGTGGGGAAGGGCCAATCTGTAAGCCACCTTCCCAACACGGGCCAAAATCCTGAATGGGCCCACAAGCGCGGTGCAAGCTTGCCCTTGGCACCGAAACGATATATGCCTTTCATTGGGGATACTCGTAAGAACACGAAGTTCCCAACCTGTGGTTTGGAGGAACACTTTGGTCACACGGGATAGGTAAAGAAATATATCATTTAAAGCATGAGTGGTTGATACTATATCTGAAACTCAAGGTCTCGATACCGTTGGTTGGCGTAACTCTTATGACGGCTTTACGCAGTCAGTAATCTCTTTCTAGCAGTCTCCACCACTCTAGAGGTCTCCTCTATTTTCTGTGGGGTGAACAGGGTGGTGTTACCTACCTAGTGCCAACATAAAGGAGTTATGCATCGCCTCCCGTACAAGGCCTCGAAAGGTGCCATGCCTATGCTGGCATGGTAGCTATTGTTGTATGTGAACTCAACCAATGGGAAGTGATCCTTCGAGGATCCCTTCCACTCAACCACACAAGCCCACGACAAATCCTCCAAGGTCTTAATGGTTCTCTCGAATTGCCCTTCTGTCTGTGGATGATAAGCTGAACTCATACGTAGCTCGGTCTACAAAGCTCTCATGAATTATCCTCGGTAATGTGAAGTAAAGTGGGAATCTTTATCTGACACTACCTCTTTTGGTATCCCATGCAATCGAATAACATATTGGATGCATAATTTGTCTAATTGTACTGGTGTATATGTCATGTTGACTGCAACGAAATGGGATGACATGGTCAAATGGTCAACGATCACCCATATTGCATCATGTCTGCCAAGGGTGCGTGACAATGATGTGACAAAATCTATGGAGATGCTCTCCCATTTCTATACTGGGATCGGAAGAGGATGTAGTAAACCAGGGGATCTCTGGTGCTCTACTTTCACCATCTGACAAGTAAGGCATTGACTGACATGCTCAGCTATATCCTTCTCCATGCCAACCCACCAAGAGTATTGGCAGAGGTCCCTGTACATCTTGGTGCCTCCTGGATATATAGAAAGTCTTGAATTATGCACCTCATCTAAGATATCTCTCCTGAGTACCTCATCATTTGGAATACATACACGGTCCCCATCCCATACGATGGATTAACGGAATCAAAATCCGTCGAATTCATTTAGATCCTTTAATTTATCTATTTCCCTTAGACGATCCTATCCCACAAGCAACCATACTTTGTTGGCACAGTCACTACATCAGATGTGCTCTCAAATGGATGCCACTCACTAAGTGTGGTGAGCTCATCCCACATCTACGACCAATTTGTTGAACCATCAATGTGTGACCACCTGCTAAATGCATCTGCCACCACATTCGCTTCACCAAGGTGGTAGGAGATGGTACAATCATAGTCCTTCAGCGGCTTCATCCATCGTCATTGCCTCATGTTCGGCTCCTTCTAATCAAAAATGTATTTGAGGCTTTTGTAGTCAGTGAAAATCTCAAATGTCACCCTATACAAATAGTGGTGTCATATTTTTAGTGCAAAGACTACGACTTCCAATTCCAAGTCATGAGTGGGGTAGTTGCATTCATGAGTCTTTAGCTGTCATGATGTGTATGCCTAATGAATCTGCGATTCATCATCTCAATATCTTGATCTTTGCAAAATCCCCAAGGTAAATCTCAAATAAATATCCATAAAATCTATAAATTAACAAAATAACTCTTGTAAATAAAATACACGAATTATTGTATATTATATTGTACAAAATAAATTAACAATAAAAAACCGCAAAATAAAGAAGCTTTTCACCTATAAATAGTCTAAAACTTCATGTATTTTTAATAATTTTATTTCAAATCCTTTTTGCCTAATTCTTGCTCTGACTTATTCGTAAAAATGTATATACAATTACAAAAATACAAACTAAATTCCACCTCAAATAAATACTCCTAGATCCCATAGAGAAAAAAAATCATAAAGTCCAAATTCTCGACTAAATTTATGCTCCGTATGAACTCCAAAACACCAAACTCACTTTTAAAGTTTAAGTTGAAAAAATATCTACCCAACAGCTGTGGTTTCACTAAAATCGGAGCTTGTTTGTAAAATATAGGTTTTGGGACCTAGGTGTATATTGTATATAATGTAAATATTCATTCTTTCTTCATTATTTATATATTTTTTAATTACTAAAAAATCTAAAAAATATCATTGTTGTGTTGTATTTTGATTCTAGTATCTTATTCTGTTTTTCTGTTGTAAATATCTCTTCTTAAAAAGACAAAAAATATAAATTTGAAAAGCAAAAGATATGTACATGTTGTTTGTCTTCTTTTGTAAATTCTCCACTATTTTTATTCTATTGTATTTTAATAGCTTACTTTATCTCATTATTTATTTTTAATTTAATTTCCATTCTCTATGATAACCACCCATTCAACTCCATTCTCCCACCATTTTTTCTAACTTCTAATTCAACTCCACCATCTTATTAACCTCCATTCCACTCCACTTCCATTCTAACTTCAATTTTTTCCATCTCTTTTTATACATCCCATCCTCCTCATATTACACTTGATCCATCTTTATGTGAGGAGAGCCTAGTTCCCATAGTTGAATCAGTGATAGCGACACGACCGCGGTCGAGCGACGACAACCCTCTCTCCGGTGAGATCCGTTGGCTTCTTGGATAACATCGCAGCAACATCCGCGTGTTGCTCGAGCTCATCGCTTGCCGGCGATTCGAGCGAGGATCGTGTTCCTCGAGAGCATATCATAGGCGACCGCCTTCATGCTTAGGTAATTTCATTTTATTCCCATCTTTATCATTAGTCATCATTTTGTGCTCACCATTTTTATCACATCACCTTCATCATCTTCTCTGCATTTATTTTCTCTATTATTATTCACTGTTTATAAAAACCAAAAATTTAAAAACAAAATTAAAACAAAAAAATTATCACAGTAAAAAAATATAAAAAAATAAAAAGGTGGTCATCTAGCTGCCACCTCCAGACTGTCATCTCCTCCGCCAAGCGCCTCTTGCGGCTCCCCCACTCCGACCAGCCCGCGGCCCTCCAGGACCTCCCCCAGGAGTGGCGGTGCATCCGCCTCGTCCTCCGAGTACGACGAGCCGCAACCACCTATGGTGGCGGCTTCCCTCCAGAGCGTTCGCCTCCTCATCTACATGCAGTTGCCCGCGCCACCTACAGTGGCTCGCGTCATTCCTGCACCCATCAACCACCAGCACGGACACCAAACGAAGAAGTTCTGTTTCTTTTCAATTTTTATTGTAAAAATTGCATAGGTGTTTTGTAAAGTTTTATAATTGCAAACATATCCCTATATATAGTTTGTTTGTGAGTTTTATTTATGAATTTGCACGGACACCCATGTGTTTGCCTCTTAATTTGGACATCTGTTGAGCATAGATTTATTCAATGAAAAATATCATGGTGTTGAGTAACTAATTATCTACCATTTAGCTATTTATCTAGATTTTCTGACCTTTGGGTAATTAATTAAAATTATTTAAGTGAAATTCTGCCTATTTCACCCAATCAGTGGTTGTAAATTCATATTTCACTCACAGTTGTCTCTAAAAAATCCACAAAAATTAAGAATGGTGCCTTGAAGTATGTCCTAATTACTTTCCAAATTTTATCTCAATTGGAGTTGTCTTGTGCCTTAAATATATTGTAGAGTGATTTAAGTAAATGATTTTTAATTAGATGCACACATCTATTTTACAAAATTTCAAATCTCATGGATTACTTATAAAAATACCTATATGAGATAATCGCATTATGGCTAATTCGTTAATGTGGATTTACTAGAAATAAATTACTTGTAGACATTTTATTTCCCTTGAAAAATCCATAAAAATGTATATTTTCTCGAAAAATTCCAAAAAAATTGTAGCCTTCTCCCATCATGTTTTGTTTCCAATATTTTTTCTTAATTTTTGCATTCTGTTTGTGAGAAAAATTATGAAAAAACCCATAAAAATTGTGCAATTTTTATTATTGCATTTTAATTCCTAAGTTTCAAAAAAAATTATTCTGCATTCATCATTGTATTAGGATTCTAGAAAAAAAATATAATTTGGCTAAATTAGACTAATTTCATATTAAGATTAATTTGGTTAAGTTGTATGCTTTCTTAAGGTCTTAATTCACCCGCATATTGCATCTTACATTAGTTTTACATAAAAAATATACAAAAAAATTCCGCTTTGGAAACCTAGATCTAAAATTTTGAATTAACCAGACATTGTACCTTTGCCTCCATGTGTTCGACCCGGGACTTGCTCTCACGGAGATCTTCTCTTGGTTCTGACTGATTCGCTAAGTACATGTATTACAACGAACACAAATAAAACCATGTGCTAAGCGATCTAATCAATGACACAACCTGTCCTCGCTACATCAACACTGCACCCAATTCTTCCTTAGAAGCATCGGTGTAAACCATGAAGCCCAACGTACCAAAAGGAAGGGTAAGGATGGGTGCGGAAGTCAATCGCTCCTTGAGCGTTTGGAAGCTCAACTCGCATTTGTCGTTCCAGACAAATGGACGTTCTTCTGCATCAAATGGGTGAGGGGTAGAGCCAACTGAGAGAACCCTCTAGCAAACTTCATGTAGTACCCGGTGAGGCCAAGGAAGTTGCAAGTCTCTGTAACTGTCTTAGGCTGCTCTCAAGACACCACTGCCTCTATTTTGGTGGGGCCACCTGAAACCCCTCCTCTGTGGCCTAGAAAAGACACCTCATAAAGCAAAAACTCACACTTGTTGTATTTATTATACAGTTGGTGCTCTTGGAGCATCTCTAGCACGGTGTGAAGATGAGACTCATGCTCGTATTCATTATAAGAGTGGACTAGAACATTGTCAATGACACGACCACCAATCTGTCCAAATGTAGATGGAAGACCTGGATCATCAAATCCATGAATGTGACAGGTGCATTTGTGAGTCCAGACGACATCACCAAGAACTTGTAATGGCCATATCTAATGTGGAATGCAAATTTCATCATGTTGATCTCTTTGTTCCTTGTTGGGAGAAAATGATAGCTTATTATTTCTGAGAACCTTAGGCTCTCTTATATACAGGAGAGTCCTATGGGTAAATTACATAAAATAGGTACAGATAAATAAAAATGATAAAACATGTACGTAAAATATGAAAATATTTCTACACTCCCCCTCAAGCTGGAGCATAGATATCAATCATGCTCAACTTGGATGAACACCTTCAGGCATGGCCCTCTGAGAAATGCTTTTGTAAATATATCTGTAGTTTTCTCTCTTGAACTTACATGTGATGTATATATCATCCCTTTCTGAATCATATATCTTGTATAGTGGCAGTCTACTTCAATATGTTTAGTTCTCTCATGGAATGCAGGGTTGTTTGCAATAAACATAGCAGCTTTATTATCACATTGTAGTTGCATAGGTAGAGGAACATCTATGTACAGATCAGCCAATACTGCTCGAACCCACATCATTTCGGTACTCGCTTGTACCATGGCCCTATATTCATATTCGACATGTGATCTAGCCACAACGGTTTATTTCTTGCTTTTCCAATAAATAAGGGAACCGCCAACAAATACTGCAAAATCTGATGTCGACTTCCTGTCTTCAGGATACCCTGTATAGTCGGCGTCATCACATGCGGATACGGTGGGAGTTGCTCATTTCTTGAAGAGCAATCTTGTCCCTAGAGACGATTTTAGATATCTCAATATCATGTGTATAGCATCCATATGTACCTCTCTGGGCTGCTCCATGAATTGGCTTACTCGACTCACGACAAAGGCAATATCTAGTTTGGTAATAGTAACATAAAGAAGGTTTCAAACCATCTCTCCGTATCTCCTCTTATCAATTTCATATGTATCCCCATCGTATAGATTCATGCTAGGGTCCATAGAAATAGTAGATGGTTTGCACCCAATCATGTCCATCTCAACAAGCATATCTGTAATATTTCCGTTGGGTCATCACAAACCCATGTGCATTTCTAACAAATTCCACCCTAAGAAATATCTTAAGGTAACCAAATCCTTAATAACAAACTGGCTGCCCAAAAAATCTTTTGCCATCTTTATTCCTTGTGCATCATCTCCTGTAAGAATTATATCATCCACATAAACCATGATGACACTATCCCTCTAGATGTTCTCTGCACAAATAGAGAATGATCTGCATTTGACCTTTTGGACCCCTATCGTTCAACTAGATCTGAGAGCTTCTGAAACCAAGCTCTTGAACTTTTTTTAGGCCATATATCGCCTTATGGAGTCTACAAACCTGTTGACACTCCCCCTCAGCATCAAACCCAGGAGGCTGCTACATGTACACCTCCTCCTATAGATCTCCATACAAAAATGCATTTTTAACATTTAAATGAAATAAGGGCCAGTCACATACCACAAAAACTGAGAGCAGGACACGTAACGTGGAATGGAGAACAACCAGAGAGAATGTATCCAAATAATCGACACCATAGGTTTGAGTAAACCCCCGTGCCACCAATCTTGCCTTGTATTGATCAAGACTCCCATTGGAATGATATTTAATGGTAAGTACCCATTTGCAACTGACAATAGAGGCACCTGGAGGTGCAGACACCAAGCTCCAGGTTCCATGTGATTGTAGGGCCACCATCTCTTCTTCCATAGATAAACGCCAGCGACTGTCTTTCAATGCATCTTGGTAAGTCTGTGGCACTTCTTCAGCTTATAGAGCAACTGCAAAGTTGTGAAACTCCCCCGTGAGATGATGAAAGGACACATGTGAAGAAATTGGATATGAGGCACATGTACGCTTTTGCTTCCTAATAGCAATAGGTATGTCCAAGTCCTCAAAAACCTCCTCCTTCACTGATCCCTGTATAGAAGTATCACCACTCCCATCATTAGAAACCATGTTATCAGGTCATACATGGAGCATGCTGAATGATTGGCCATGATCATGAGCAGTAGTTGACTTGCGGGTATAGTACTTGGGTAACAGTGGGATAGACTGCATAGGCAGCTGTGTAGAGGGCACTGGTGGTAGTGGCGACGGTGGTACCAGTGGTAGTGGTGGTCTAATAGTAGGAGAAGACAAAGGAGTAGAAGGTGGGGGTGGCATGTAGATCTCGATATCATTTTCTTAAGAGGCCAACCTATCACTTGTAGGAGAGAAATACATGGCAGAATCAAAAAATGTGACATCATCACTAATATAGTACTTATCCATAATGGATCATAACAACGATACCCTTTCTATGTCCTGGAATACCCAACAAACATGCATTTGATAGCTCTAGGAGAGAGCTTGTCAAGACCAGAAGTTAAATTGTGAACAAATGCAACAAAACCAAAGATACAAGGAGTGAGAGCGAACAACTTCTTCTCAGGGAAAGCCATAGATAAAGGAATTTTCTCCCCCAAGATAGACGAAGGCATACAATTTACAAGATAACATGCGGTAAGGACCTTATCTCCCCAAAACGAGTGTGGTGCACAACTTTAAATAAGAAGGGTCCGAGTGGCAACAAGTAAATACCGATGCTTCCTCTCAGCAACACCATTTTGCTAAGATGTATAAGGGCAAGTCATTTGGTGAATTATACAACGGATGACAAAAACTGTGAGATAGACCGAGTGCAAAATTCCAACGCATTGTCAGTCCTGACAAACTTTACATGTCGAGAAAACACTTCACACTTCATTAATAAAGTTTTTGATTGCATCACCCACTTCAGATTTATTCTTCAATAGAAAAACCCACGACAAATGAGAAAAATCATCTACAACAATGATGAACGAGATCCGTCGAGCAACTAGAAATCTTACAAGGTGAGAGATCATGTCGATGCGTTGACCGTTCAACAAATCTCAATCAATCGACAATTAACCCATAATAAGAACCAAGAAATGAAATATCAAAAATGTGGAGTTCAAATTTATTATAACCCAACAACAAATTATATAGGTGTAAGCAGTGTAGAGGTCGAACACTGGGAGCAAATGGGAGGAGGCAAAATTAATGCACAAAAATTATATCTTTTATCTCTCATCCAATTTATTGTTTTTGTGTGTTTTTAATTTTATGTTTTTTTATTTTATTTTGGGTTTTATAATTTTTTACTTTATTTTTATATTTTTCAATTTTTATATTTCTTTTTATTTAATATCTTATATATATGTATAAATACAATATAAGGTATATATAGATATTATAGAGTTAAAAATACATAAAAATAGATAAAATGCAGTAAATATAGTGTTAAATAGATAAAATGCAGTAAATATAGTGCTTTTGTTATTTTATATTTTTTATAATTTTTTGTAATTTTTCTATAATTTTTGCAAATTTTTAAGTATTTTTAAAGTCGAAAACATCCTAATTAAGGGACTAATACAAAATCCGAAATTGATTTGGGTTTTAAAATAATAATGAAGTCCCATAATTACCTAAATCATTTTTAATACATAAATAATAATATATAGGTAATTATAAAACATAAAGAAATATTTTTGGCATTTTTGTAGAATTTTTTATTTTTTTGTTGGATTTTGGAGATTTATGATTTTTATCATTTTCTTTTTCTATTTTTTTTGGGATTTTTGTTTTCTATACTCAATAAATGCTAAAATACAATATATATTTTTTTGTGAAATTTTCAAAACATTTTTATATTTTTTTGGTATTTTATAATTTAGACAAGATTTATTTAGGCTCCTTTCCATTTTTAATGAATAGATAAAATGCAAAAATGCTAATTAAAATTATGGGCTTGAATATACAGGGCATGAAGCATCTAGACCTATTTTTGTGGATTTTTAGGAATACACTAACTATATTTAACTAATAGATAAAAGCTTCAAAAATATATATCCTTGTAGGGGCATTTTTGTAATTAAAATAAAGTTTAGGGGGTTCGGCGAAAATATCCAAAAAATATTCAACGTTAATATAATTTAAATGAAATTTTTCATAAATACAAAAATTATCAGGGGTATGCATGCAAATGCCCAGCTCATGTGGGACGACACGTGAGTTATGCTGGACTAAACTTAATTGTAATTACAAAATGTTCGGGGTCCTATTTGCAAAAATTTTAATTTATTTACAACGTTATCTTTTATTTACAGAACCATTTATCAAATACAAAAAATGCAGAGTTATATATGCAAATTACCCCAAAGGTGTGCGGATCGGACGGTGAGGCTTCATCACTTATCCATATGTCATGCATTCGACGACCCATGACACCTCGTCGCTGGACGGTCAAGATTAGATCGTGGATCACGATCGGACGGTGAAGACATGACGACATCCAATGGCTCTGATCAGAACTGTGGGCTCCTTCTTCATCCAACGGTAATGGGCATGCCTGGAAGAACGGGGAAGAAGCTCGCCTGGGGCAAGCTTTGATTGGACATTGCTGGATCCTCCTAACTCCCCTATCACCGTCGAGCAACTCTTCTCGTTCCTGGGAGTCACCCCCTCGATTGATACTTTCAATAGTGTACCTGGAGCCCCATCATGCTCAGGTGAGGTCAAGGAAAGTTGCGAGCTCCAGGTGCCTCTTCTTCCTTTGAAAATCAACCCTTGCAGGTCTTTTGGCGCTCCAAACCCTGCAAGAAAATACGCACAAGCAAAACGAAGGTCCGACGGCCTTATTTGGTGTGATGGATGGGTGAATGGCTCGAGCGGAGCTCCTCCAGCGTGTGGCAAAGGTGGAGGAGCCGATCTCCAAATCCACGATGGATCTGGGTGAATGGAAGGGTGTGAAGCGTAGGGAAATGGAAGGGGAAGAAAATGGGGGCTAAATGGTGGTCGGACAACAAGGGAGCACAGTGGAATCCAGTGGAATCGTTTGTCGGAGCAAAGCTCCGGAAAACTATGAAGGGACTTATTTACGCTAATTAACTACTTAAAACCCTAACTAAAATTCATAAAAATGATCCTATAAGCTAACCCTACCTAGGAAATGATAAATAGCACAACTCAAACCGGGCGTTTGGTCAACGAGTAGGTCCGCCGGCGACAGTGGCCATGGGTGCAACCTCCTCCTCCTTCCACCCGCTTGGACCCTCCAGTGGCTCATCCTTGTCACAAAGAAGCTCGCTAGGCCAAAGGTGGGGGTAGAAAGGTGGAAGCTGACCAAAATTGCATGGAGGCGAGGAGGTTTTTATTTATAGACATTATAGCACCCTTATTTGACTGGCGGAAATCAAGGAAATGGGCATTTTTACAAGGGTTCTATGGAGGTGAGCTAGTTCATGATGGATCTAGGAGTAATTCCCGTGAAGAGGTGGAAGTGGATTGGTGGAAGGATCGGCCAGGAAAAATGCAAGAAAATGCAGGAGTAGAAAGTTCTGACACGCCAGGAGCTTGAATGGGACAGTTGACCAGAGGTCAACGGTCCAAGCTCTGTCATTAGTCCTTGTAGACTTACTACAGGACAAAATAGCAGATTTATTCGAAAATAATTAATTAAAAATTTTAAATGATTTTATTATTTTTCGAGTATAAAATAAAAAATATTTATCATTTTATGTAGTATTATATTGTTATTTTTATTTATCTTTTGGTGTATTTTATTAGTAGTTAATTTTTAATAGTATATATAGGTATATTCATTTATGTTTTATACATTTTTATTTTTATTTTGTATATTTATTTTATTATTTTATTATTTTATTTTATGTATCTATAACATATTTTTACGAGTATAAATATATTTTTATTTTATTTTTATGATGTAATTTGTATACTTTAATAAATATGTATGTATATTCTATAGGTATATTTATAGTTATTTTACCTTATTTTATATACATCTTTTTATATAATGTATTTTATGGAGTTTTATTTTGGTTTTGTATTTTAATAGAATTTATATAATATTTACAATATTAGAAAAATATAAAATAATATGTTTCCCTTTTAATTTTATACAAGTATAACATAGGTCTTTTGTCTATATCATTTTCTTTTTGGTTTTATTCTTGTTTTAATATATACAATGTTATAAATAATATTTAAAAAAACTATAAAAATAAAAATTTCTAAAAAATAATAAGGGGTGAATAAAATGAATAATTTAATCGGTCGAATGTACAATGGGAGTCAAAAACCTAACTTTCACACAGTAACTCCAAAAAATATAAAACGACCCCCATTAAATAGCTTGTGAAAAGTTATATACAATTAGAGGTGATTTTGATTTTGAGTTTTTATTTGAAAGATATGGGTCTATGAAGTTTGGTTTTTGGCTTCTTGTTTTGTGTATAAAATGTACGCAGTGTATTATTTTTGTACAAACTCAATTTTGTACTTCATTTACATTATTATCTACAACTTTCATGTACAAATTTTCTTCATTTGATGAATAAATAATAAAGAATAAAAAAGGTGTCAAAATGCATAAATGATGAATTAAAGAATAAGGTTTTTATTCTATTTCTGGCCCTTATCTCCCCGTACTTTATTCCTTATCGACCAACTCAATTCTTGACTTGGTCTCAGGGTTTAGGGTCACAAAATATTTTCAATATTCTATTCCTTTTTCTATTCTTCTCTTTATTCTATAATTTTGGCATTAAAAACCTTATTTCATATACAAAAAATAGAATAAATAAAGAATGTTATTATGCACAAATTGATGTTATTTATATGCATTAGCTAGGCTTTTTAAGGCCAAAATGATAGCATAAAGGTGATGAAATGGAGATTCATCAGGCAACCAAATAAAAACGATATCCCTGATAATCAGGAACACGACTTGGACCCCAGATATCGACATGAAACAACTCAAATAAGGAGCCATTGCTCCGACTCTGACGACTAGGAAAAGCTTATCAGTGATGCTCTCCTAACTGTCATGCTTCACAATGAAATGAAGAAGTAGGAGAGATCGGCGGTACGATGTGACACATCTTCTGAAGAGGGAGATAACCAAAACGTAAATGCCACGTATAGGGAGAGACTGGTCAGATGATTGATGGGAAGCTCCTACAAAAGGTGTGAGAACCAGCCTATAAAGTCCGCTATGCTTACGGCCACACCTAATCATGTGCCCCATAAGGATGTCCTGAAAAACAAGAGAAGATGTAACAAATATCGCTCGACGGTGTAAATCCTTTGTAAGCTGGCTAATAAAAAATAGGTTCATAGAGAAATCCAGAGCATGTACCACATTATGTAGACGCATGGAAGATATCAATGTAATCTCCCCATGTCCTGTGATCGGGGAGTGAGTCCCGCCAGTTATCACTACGGTCCGTCCTGGAGGTACTTGTCTATAGGCTGTTAGCTGCTCCTTATCACCACATAAGTGGTGTGTCACTCCGGAGTCCATAATCCATTCTTTATTATTAGATCCATAACAATAGGTAAAGGCATAGGGGCTACCAGATGTACTAGCAGAAGCTGAAGCTGGTACATCTGATTGACCTCCCGGAGATGATGTAGGAGGCATGATATCTCGAATTATGGCAACAAGATCATCAAATCTCTGATCAGAACTCGACGGTGTAGATGACTCGACTTGCTCTGCTACTCGCACTGATGCGAGGAAACCATTCTTAGAATAGCATGTATCCTCTAAATGGCCAGGATGATGACAATAAGTATATGGCTGACATGTTTGACCCCCTCTACCATGGGATCCACGTCCACAAAAATATGAAAAACCACCTCTGCCTCTGGATGCAGCCATTGCTGAAGAGGTCTGGCCAGTATTAGCAGTGGAACAATAATCCTGCTAAGTCGAAGAAAGGCTACCTCCATAGGAGGAATAATGACATCCGTAAGGATCTGAGAGTGGACAGCATCATACTTTGGATCAAGTGCAACAAGGAATACACTAACCTTGGTAGCATTCATGTAGGTATTTTATTATTTAGGAGTAGCCGTCAGAGGCATGAAGATATGGATCTTCTCAAACATTCTGCGTAAGGATGTGTACAGTGAGTGTAAGGGTCTTCCATTTTGCTTAATCATGAAAATATCATGCTGCAACTGGAGTATCTTGGTCTAATTCTGTGCCTGAGAGTAGGTTGCAGCTAGAATATCCCACATGGCCTTGGTCGTAAGATGATGTAACACATCATTGGCGATCTCAATCGTCAATATACCTGACAACCAGACTTTAGCATATGCATCATCCGCCTCCCAAGAGGCATGAATCGATGTTTTCTCCATCGGTTCATCATCGTTAAGAATATGCTTCTTACCGTTTGATTTCATAAGACTCATGAACTGCATGGCCCATAGTTCAGAGTTCGTCCCGTCCATCTTAATAATTGGTGCTAGACCTCTGAAGGCACCTATAGCGGGCACATCAACTTTGTTATCTGATTTATTTCTGAAGATCACAGCGATATCGTAGACCAACTAGAGATGTCTACACAAACATGTGAGGATTTCATTGCATATATAGACTTATGCAATCAAATCCATCAGTCGAGATGCACACACGTGAGCCTAGAATCGGTGGCACACGCACACAACTATGAGGAGAAGTCTTGCTATGAGTTGGTGCACACCGCCTGGAGGCGCAAGCGCACTAGGAGGTGCACGCTGCTCAGAGGCACGTTGGGAGGCACACGCGGGCTGGGAGGACGCGTGCTGGGAGGTGCATTTACACTGATAGGCCGCGTGCTGGGAGGTGTCACAGGGGCATGTGTGCTGGGAGTCAGTGCCCTGGGAGGAGGCATGCTGGAAGGTGGCAGTGCAGTGCCTATAGAGAGGCGGCGACAGAGGAGGGGTGGCGTTGGGAGGAGGGCAGCTGGTGGGGATAGGGTTAGGGTTAGAGTATACTGGCTCTGGTCTAGGTCCACCGCTCTAATACCATGTTGGGAGAAAACGATAGCTTATTATTTTTGAAAACCCTAGGATCTCTTATACAGAGGAGAGTCCTATGGGTAAATTACGTAAAACATGTACAAAGAATTAGAAATGGTAAAACGGGTGCATAAAATATGAAAATATTTCTACAATCCTCAACGGATTGTATCCCGACCGCAGGTCAATCTTATAAAACCCTGCTGCTCTCTACAACTGGTCAAATAGATCATCTATCATGGGAAGTGGGTAACAGTTCTTGATCGTTCTCTTATTCAACTGCATGTAGCCTATTCATAGCATTAGGGATCCATACTTCTTCTTCATGAAGGGGTCTGGAGATCACCATGGTGATGTACTGGGGCGAATGAATACCTTCTCTAACAGCTCATGCAAATGTACCTTGAGCTCCTTCAACTCATCCGGTGCCAACCTGTATGGAGGGATAGAGATCGGATGCGTATCTGGTAATAGCTTGATCCAAAACTCTATCTCTCATACCATCGGTAATCCAGGAAGTTCGTCTGGAAATACATCAGGGAACTCACGCACAGCTTTGCTTTCCTCTATCATCTAGTCCTGTACCGCTGAGTCTACCACTTAGGCAAGGTATCCTATGCAACCTTGGGTAAGAAACTGTTGTGCCCTTAAGGCGGAGATGCACTCAATCCCGCCATCAGATGTGCGTTCATTGAACTGAAACAACAGTACTCCAGGTAAGTGGAAGACCACCATCTTCCCAAAATAGTCCAAGCATGCGTGGAACCTCTCTAACCAGTCCATATCCAGAATGATATTGAAATCTTGTAATTGTATCAACAACAAGAATGTGGGCATCTCATGCCCACCTATCTGCATTGCCATATCCTCCACTGCCTGGCAGATGATGAACAATTGGCCCCAAGAGCCCTTGATTTAGTACGGGGAAGCAATCTCCATCACTAACTTACCCATTGTGGGCACCATATGATGTGCAAGAAAGGAATGTGTAGTCCCAGAATCAAACAATGCATGTAAGGATATCCCATGAGTTGAAATCATACCTCTGATAATCGATCTAGGCATGAGCCTGATCTTGTGTCATTGCATTTAGCTGGTCTCATGGCGGTGCACTAGAACCCGCAACACAGATTGTCTGTTGTGGGGTTCGCTGAAAGTCACAACCTCTTTGGCAGGATCCTGATCCTTGAAATTGTTCGGACTAGTCTTCCGCTTTGTTGTTGTTGCGTGGCCGAGCTATTAGAACATAAAGGGCATTGGGCCTTGAAATGGCCTGACTGTCTGCAAAGGTTACAAGTACAACTATCTTCCTATGACAAACTCCCTCTAGATGCCAAACTGTTAGCCTCAATCCTACGACTCGATGTCGGCATAGGGGGGCAAGAAGAAACTGAACTGCATCATGCCAAGGCCTGTCCCAAGGTAGGTGTGAACCGGTTGGCAGGTGTTGTTATCGTTGTATGGTGGGGGCGGCGGTCTCTACGGAATTGAGAGAAGTCCCGCGGCACAATCCTACTAGGCTAAGGTGGAGGCAACCGTGACTGACTCCTCTATAAGAGACATTGTATCGCCTCCCACTTTGTCACCTTCGTTGTGGCCTCCTTGATAGAGGTGAGATATAAGGTAGAGAGTCACTCATGTACTTCCTCACGCATTCCCTAGATGAAGTTCTGTATGTTCTCCTGAGGGTAGGATGTCGTAGTAGGGGAATGGCGACGGAGTTCTGTGTAACGAATTAGGTACTCTTGGGCCGCCATTGACCCTTGTCTCAACTCAACAAACTGTCTCCTTTGATCTTCCATCCAATGGTCTGGGTAGAACTCTGTACGAAACTAATCAAAGAAGGTATCCCATGTGATGGGTCCTATCAAGTGCTCCTTGGTGGCATTCCACCACCTCTCTATATAACCAGCCAAGGAGTATTTTGAAAATGACACCCATGTATCCTCAGATGCACGTATCATTTTCAGAGTTTTGGTAACCTATAGGGATGGGCATTGGGCTGGGCCAGCCCGACCCAACTCGAAGCTAAGCCCAAAAAACTTGGCCCAAGCCCAAATGAATAATGGGTTAGGCTTGGGATAAAAATGCAAGCCCAGTTAATTTTTTGTCTAGGCCCGGGCTTTCCTCAGCCTAGCTTGACCTGGCCCGTAGGCCCGACCCGAATATAGGCCCGAAGGCCCGGCCCAAATCTAGGCCTGAAGGCTCATCCCGAAACAAGGCCCAAGATTCAACCCGAGACAGCCATGCATCCCTCCCCCACTTACTCATTTCCCGAACCCAAACCCCTCTCATTCTCTCACATAAACGCAACACACAATCCCTCCTTTCCCTAATCATCCGTTCGTGTGTAGCCCTAGCACAGTCGCTGGCCTGTCGCTCCTTCTCATCTCGAGGGGGTCGAGCCACCGCTCCTCCTTGGCTCCTCCACAACACCATCTCTTATCCTACACAACGCCATCACCACTCTGCCTCAACCCCGCCTCCATTGAACCCCCGATCCCCCACTGCATCACAGTCATCGCCAACCACGAACGCTCTCCTCGACCGCAACCCAGCGAGGGCACATTGAAATTCAAGACTAGGTACCACATTGATCTTTCGACTTAATGTTGTGCTATTAAAATTGCTTCTCGGGGTTTGATAGACTGAGATACAACTACAGTTTCGACTCAATAATTACAAACATTCAAGGTTGCAGATGACCTACTCATATTCTCTTAGTTTTATGTGAAAGTACTCAAAACGCTAGAGGTAAACCATACTTTTTTAAGATATTGGGTGTAGAAATAAATAAGAAAAAAATGTGTTTTTACTATTTGAATCTTAATATTTTGCTTTCTTACGATTATTAATAATCTTGTTCTATAATCAATTATCTTACTTTATCTATTTTTAATGCTAATTTATATAAATTTTTATTTGTCTTTATGTGAATTGGCTCATAATATTGTTGTAATTACATGTGTCTCTAGAGGAGAACTTTCTACTTATGTACATAATGTCTCTTGATTATGCAGGTTAGATACTGTGGCCCAATTTAATATCTTAGTGCCATAATAACATCAATATGGTCATCTGTTTGCACCATAATTGTTACAACTTCCATTAACAAATGGGACATGTGATCTAGACCATCATTGAACTCATATCTTATGGCCCAAAAGATTTATTTTGGGTCCAATTCCATCCTTTCCGTCAGATTTGTTGTTGGGACTTTCCCCCTTAAAAATAACTTTATAGATACTATGTGCCATCCAATTAGAGTTATTTAGTCTAGACCTTGTTCTGTGGCATGACCCCAGAGATGCATGGGTTAGTAAGTGCCGCCTGTGAAGGAAGCTATCTGAACAAAAATGAGAATGCTGTATGGAAGATCTAGAGCAGATGGCGGAAACAGGCAGGTCACAAGCCACCAAGGCCTATCAGTTGTCTCCCTCAATCTTATCCAAGGAGACAACTAGGAGGACTGTAGCGGATCTAAAAGAGGACCTCATTCCCAGGATGGGGATGATAGCAGAAAAGTTAACCATGGTCGAGCAGATTCACAAGAGATTCACTGACCTTGAGTCATTCTCGCGATTGCCGAAACAAGTGGAGGAACTTACTGAGAGGGTGATGAAACCCGGTTTCATCATCATAATTTCCCATTATTAACCCCCTTGCTTAAATATGTGTCAATAAAATCCAGATAATGTCCTGTAATTATCAGAGTCTTGAATAAATTAAAAATCACAAAAATGGCAAAACTAAAATTCGTGGTATTTTTATCCTTAAAAATACCCTCAAAATTATTTTATGTATTCAAATGACCTCATCTCCAGTTTTGTCAACATGAAACTTGTAGATCTCATCGAGATCTACAACTTTCATGTTTTGAGTTTTCTCAAATTCGGCCATATAGCCCCTCAAAAATCAAAATTTTGTTCAAAATAATCTGATTGGGCCACGTGGCCCGTTCTGGGTGAGCCACGTGGCCCATCTCCCTTTGTCTTATCTGCCCCCATCCCTAACAGTTGGATCACCCTCTGATCCAATGACTCCACGCTTTCCATGGCCGCTCCTAATCCATAGCCATCGAATCAGCTCCCATCTCTGATCTGCACCGTCAGTTAGAGCCTCGTCCAGAGCTTGCCACGTGGCGCACTGTGCGCCTTCCGATCTCGCCTTTATCTCGTCGATCATCGCCGTTCACTGGTGCTCTGGTAACCACCGTCTGATCCTCCCTCACCTTTCATCTCCGCCACTCATTCCCTCCTTTCTCTGCTTGCGCCACGTGTCAGGATCTCCACCATCAGATCAACATTTGAAGCTGCAATCCCCACCTCACATTCCCGCTGCGTCCTCAACCTTTTGATCAGCGCCTCCTTCGCATCACGCCCGTCCACTTGCGCTCTGTCCACAAAGCGACGCGTGGCATCATCTTAGGCCCTCCGATCGTGCCGCCGTCGATCTAATCTCGATCACTCGTTAGTGCCTATCCTACAACCGTTGGAACTAAAAATCCAACGGCCAGGAGCCATTCGTCTCCCTCCGGTTAGACCTCTTGTCCACGTTCTCCATCTCTCACACGCGCTGGCCCCTTCCTTATTTCCCCGCGTCTCCAGCCATCCTCTCCACTCTCTAACCACCCCACGACCATACCCCATCATCCCTCATCCTCGCGGGCACGTCCATTGCCCACGATCCTCCTCCAGTCGCCCCATATTCCCCTCACAATCCACAACTCCACCTATCAGCTCCGTGATGAACCGCAAAATCAGCCCTTTAATAGTGTAGAATTAGCACTTGGAATTGTCGTAGCAGTCGGGCTGATTCGGGTCGTCAAAAAGACCATCTAATTTAAATATATCAATCAAAATGAGATGGTCGTATATATTTTTATTTTACTTGGCAAGAAACCAAGGTCGAACTCAGGGACATGAGCCTCTCTTGTGATTATTCGGATTTTCATCTATCTAATTAAGTGTTGAGTTGAAGAACAAATATAGGTCAAAGCATGCAAGACAATGCATTAAAGAAATAAACATGCATTTTTTTATTTATTTTATTATGCAAGTAAACACCATGAAATGCATCACAAATATGCCCTAGGTTAAAATGATGAGCCAACTAAACCACAAGTTAATTTCAGAATGAAGCAATAACTCACTTGACATATATTGCAAGGTTAGTCAGAAAGGCATAAGAGACACTCGAGTTGTTTAAAGAAATACATTGAGATCATAGTGTCAAAACAAGCGAACAAGTATGCCACTAAAATGTACGTCAAACAAGCTTTAAAATGAAGCTGAAATCAACTTAATCAGAGTTACGAGGCTCAAGATATGCATGAAGTAAGACAAGGGCATAACTGAAAGAAAACATGAAATGATAACTACAAATTGGTCCCATGGGAGGGACTAAAATGTAAATATAAAAAAGTACGAGGACTTCCCTATAATTTACCCACACGCACAGGGGTAGTTTTGCAAATATTAAAACCCGCGAGGGTTTCAATGCAAATTTGCCCCTTCGCACGTGGTCTGCACGTGATGGGGACCTGTTTGCAAATTGGAAGCATGTGAAGGGCCTCTGTGAAAATTGCCCATAAAGCACGTGCCAAGCACATGCTACTCCAGGCTCGGAAGAAGGCTCGATGCTGCTTCGGGTTGGCTCAGGTTACACAAGCCTCCAGGCCTGGTGGCGATTAGGCTCGGTGTAGTCTCGGAGACTGCCACGTGGTACCAGGACCTGGATGCAATTTACGGAAGGTGCGAAAAAAGCCCAGAACCCACGTGTGTGGGAACGTGAGCTCAAGCTCGGGTGGGGCGAGGTTCGGCGCTGCTTCGGACGGCCGTAGCAGGTGGCTCGGGCCACGTGGCGGCTCGAGGTTGCCTCAGGCGAGGCTCGGTCCCACCGAGCCTCCGCGCTCTGGGATAGCGACGTGGCGGCTCTGATGCCGTTGGATCTCCGCCGTGGGGCGAGATCCAACGGTATCTGCTCCGTCTTCTCCTCCTTAGGGTGGCGGCGTTATTGGAGCTCTGGCGTGAGGCCTGGAGCTCCTCCTCGCCTCGTCGTGCTCGATGAAGCTCGGGGACTGACGCTGAAGATCCGGCGATGAAGATCCGAGGTCGGAGAAGCTGCAGGAGCATCTGGAGTGTGCCGTCGATGCCTGATTGCCGAAGGTGGAGCTCTAGAACCTGGCTCCGCCCAAGGTCCGGCCATTGGCGATGGTTGACCTGCAAGGGGGTTAGGGCGTGCGTGCGTGTGAGATGAGGTGGACGGAGGGCACATGTGGAGCGAAGAAGGCGAAGCCCTTAGTGGGTCCTCCTCCGCCTCCGGCGGAGGAGGAAGCTTGGGGTGATGGAGGTTATGACGGAGTAGGGGAGTGGTCGGAGAGTTGCGTTTGAACGGTGGTTGAAAGGCGAAGCACGGGAGGCGATTAATGGCGGTCGAGGACGGGGTATAAAGGCCTAGAAAATTATGAATCTAAGGAAGAAAATACACAAGGATGTCAGAGGTCTCACCTGAAGTCGGGCGGCGCGGATGCCTGGGCTGAGCATCACAGTGATGCTTGGGGTCGTCGCACATCGAGGTCGGCAAATCCTCGGAGCTCGAGCAGGGCTGGAGCCACCGCAACGCCGCCATGGAGGTCAGCGGGTCTCACCGAAGGCATTGGTCGTCGTTACTCGATCCAACCACCTCCCCCTGTCACCGGGAGGTGGCGGAGGGCTGGGCCAAGCCCCAAGGAAAAGTGGACAAAGGAGAAGTGGGGCGGAGGCGCGGTATTTAAAGGTGGTGATGGCAGAGCTGAAGAATGGAGGTCGTGGGTTTCGAGGGAAGTGTGGAGCGACTGGAGGAGGGTTGTGGATCGTGGAAGCTCGCGCGAGGACGACAGAAGGTGGAGGTTGACCGTGAGGTGGTTAGAGGGAGGAGAGGTGGTAAGGTGAATCGGCTAAAAATAGAAGGGTGGAGGAAGTCTGCGAGGCGCGGGGCTCGGGCGGAGCTTGCGGGAGGAGGAAGACGAGGTCCGGACCATTGGATCGTGAGATCCAAGGGTCCCGGTGAGGGCGCGTTGGGACGGTTAGGATTAGATCTTGGCTATGTGACCGGATGGAGATGATGAAGCCACGTGTCGAAAGGAAATTAAGGTGGGAGTGAGTGGCTAAGATGAGATCGGGGTGGAGCGATCTAAGGGCTTTGGAGTTGCCACGTGGCGGACGATGCGCGAGGCGCTAGCGATCTGTGGAGATGAAATCTGGGAAGTGATCGGACGGTTGAGAATGGGTGCGGAGATATCGGCTGTTATTGAAGGGACGATGACGCAATCGGAAGGCACAAAACGTGCCACGTGGAGAGCTGGAGACGCGGCATAGGCGAACGGCTTGGATGAGAAGCTAGGGTTGATCGAGCGGTTGAAGACAAAGTGGGAATGAACAATGGTGATGGTGATATGGAGGCTCGATCGAAGGGTTCAGCAGGCGACACGTGGCGCGCTCCGCGTGAGGCGCGAACGAACGGTGCGGATCAGAGGCGGGGAAGATCCGATGGTGGAGGACTAAGGGTGGACGTGGAACAGGCTGGGCCGTTGGATTCAAGACGAAATCTAACGGCCAGGGGGCGTGGGCGGATAAGACAAAGAGGAGCGGGCCACGTGGCTCACCCAGAATGGGCCACGTGGCCCAATCAGATTATTAGGAGAGAAAAGTTGATTTTTGAGGGGTTAGAAGGCCGAATTTGAGAAAACTCAAAACATGAAAGTTGTAGATCTTGATGAGATCTACAAATTTAATGTCGACCAAAACTTGAGATGAGGTCAAACAAAGACTCGAAATATTTTTAGGGGTATTTTTAAGGTAAAAAATACCACGAATTTTAGTTTTGTGATTTTTTTGTGATTTTTAATTTATTAGGGACTTTGATAATTACATGACATTAACTTGATTTTATTGACATAAAGCTAAACAAGGGGGTTCATAATAGAAAATAAAGATGATGAAATCGAGTTTCATCAATCCCCCTATACTTAAACTATGCTCGTCCTCGAGCATCAAGAAGAATGAATAAGCTGGATTAACCCCCTTGTGCATGTGAATACAGGATCCAATCTGTTCAAGTCGACTCAATCCTTAGAGGTACAAAATTCTCGAGTTCAACCCAGCCGTAACCAAGAGGTACCCAATTCCTCTAATTCTCCAAACTCTCTCTGATGTATATAGATACTAAAGGATATGAAATTTAGTGTTGACTGCAATTCCGAGAGTAGAGTCAAATCGTCACCCAAAGTCTTGGTCCGAGAAAATCTCCTAAGGACCCAATCCTCAACACTAGGGAATAAATCAAATCATGCTCTCGATCCACCCTCTCTTTAGTTGTCAGACTTAGAAAGTGAAGATGGCAGGCCAGTAATGGAGGGTATGGGTTTGTGTCATTTCTTCTCTCCCTCTCATTGGAACAAGGATTCTCTCTAGTGCCTTTTACGCAACACATATTTTTTTGGTGTTGATCAGTGCGTCCGTCAAGAGAAGTTGGAGCCGTCTGCACTTGTTTTCCTGGAAGTACACTGGGGTGTGCCTTTTTTGGGTACCTATCGTACCTTCTACACCCAGACTTGTAGCATTTACGATGCAGAACCCTTTTTTGATGCAAGCCCGACTCCTGGTCCTAATAGTGGTGGTCCAAGTGGACACTTTGAAAAGTTTGGGAGCGCTCGCCTTTGGTGGAAGCTCTTTGATATTTGACTTTGTGGAATGAGCTTTTCTTTGGAATTTCATTGCTTTGTAATATTTTTGGCTAGTTCCACTGCTTTTATCAAGAGTTGGCGCACACTGGTCAACATTTTTTATTTATTTCATACCCTGGCACTTAGGTTAATGTCAAGAGATTAGTATAAGAACCAAGTTCTCATACTGGCTAAAATTGCTGACACTCAAGTTTCATGAAGCCTTCAAAGATTTTATCCCATCCTCGAGCATCATTAGATCAAATCCAAACTCGAATTCCTCATCCCAATCCCTCAGGTGAAAAATCAACTCATCTCATCAAAAACCGCAATCGTGTATGTGATGTGTTGATCATATTCTTGATGTTTGAGACTAAGCATGGAATATGGCATGCAAATCTAGAAACCTAGGGGAATGTGGATGATTAAGTCTATGACCCTGATGGCTAAGGCTGGTTAACCTAAAATCTCAAAGACCTCACAAATTAAGTTTCCTTGAACATTTCAGATCCTGGGTGAAAGTGTGAAAATAGAGGACTAATCCAACTTCTTCATTCAAAACGTTTTTTGACTTTAAGAGATATTAGGACTTCCTAATCTCAATTAAATAGTTGCATATGCATTCAGCCAGTATGGATGTAAGTACAGGCCAGAGCCCGTTGCTTAAGGACGGAGCCTTACGCGATGTCCTTTAAACCATCGACTCTACTAAGGGCGAACCCTCACTGAACGCGGCTACTTAATTGGGCTTAGTAGTCACGGATGACTCCTAAAGAATTTTTCGATTTTTCTCATTTTTATGGTTTTTAATTTAAAGTTAAAACATAGGTTAGACTCAACTTTCCTTGAAAAGAGATAGAAAATTTTCAAAACCATGTCACACAAAAAGTTTTCAAAACATTTTTCTAAAGATTTTTCAAAACAAGAAAGTCTCATTTTTCAAATCATTTTCAAAAATATTTTTATCAGAATAGTGTCACATAGTATAGAAAAGCCGTGAAAAACATTTGAGTTCTCTTAGTCCAAATGATTTGACTTTAGCCAAAAAGTTTTAAGTTTTTCAAAATTTTCAGATTATAGCTAAAGTAAGTATACTGTATATACGGTATACCCCCCTATCCTTAAACTTTGCTATGTCCTCATAGCACTAGATGATACAAGTCCATAGGTCCATTTAAGTATAGAGAAATATACGGGAGATAAGAGGGGCTCCCCCTACACTTAGGTTAGAAATAACCTAAGTATAAAGGCAAGGAGAGATGAGTAGAGAAATCACAGGGACTCATGTCCCCCCTATACTTAGGCTGAGATTAGCCTAAGTATAAAGATGGAATTTGATGTTGGGAGGGACCCAAGGGGAACGAAGAAGAAGGATGGATGTACAGATGAGTGGATGAATCTGCAGAGATGAATGGAGTGACTAAAGTTCTGGGGAGTGTATCGAAGCAAACATGGCTCAATCAATCAAGCAAGACCCTCAATTTCACCAACTCACACATTAAACCAACCGAGGTTGGTTTATTATCTTGTCGGTTTTATTGGTGATAAAACATTAAATTTTACGCAAAGAAAAATGTTAAATGAAAATCAATGCGTAAGCGAGGGTGTTGCTCTCCCAAAACCAGAATTTTACTCCATTTTTGGTTGACTTGCAATTAACAGTCCCAATTTTTTTTAATGTTGTCACATAATTAAGGTTAGCACAAAATCAAGTAATCATCGTCTACCGTTCATTCCCATTTTCAATTAATCCTAGGTGATCAATCTAGGAAAGAGAAACAGAGAAAAAAATCGCATATTCGATAAAAACCGCGATCTAGGCTAAGCGAGAAATCATGCAGTGACCTGGCGAAAATGCACGGAAAACTTGGGCTGTTTTGAAAAAAAAACTCATGTATGCAAGTTAATAAAATCCGCACCTATTATGCTTCTATTAGCTAGGAGGAAATATCTTTTAAATTTGGCTAAGTGAAGCGAAACTATGTGCGTCTTGAGTTAAGGTGTGTCCTCCCTACGAGCAAGCACATAAAAATGCAAATTTGAACTAAGCTCGAAGAGCCGCGTGCCTGGTCCTAGGTCGACACTCAAGTGGGGATGATCCCACACAACCACATATAGTCGTTCATTTACAAACGCGAGCCTTCGATCGAAGACCGCTGTAAAGACGGTTATTACAAAATAAAATGAGATGCATAACTGACACATTTTTTTGTTTCTTCTCGACGCGCTCCAAACGTGCTTCTGCGGCTCCTCGCAGCGGGTAGCTCCTGCTCCTCGCCTCCTTGAATAATCAAGGGCCCTGCCACAAAAACAATGGTTAGAGATCGATAGAGAAGAAAATTTTATAATGCAAGACAAATGGACAAACTTGACCTATATAATGAATCACTTAATTAAATAAACAAAATTCCAAATAATATAAGACATGAGCTGTGTCCCCGGCAACGGCGCCATTTGACGAACCGCAAAATCAGCCCTTTAATAGTGCAGAATTAGCACTTGGAATTGTTGTAGCAGTCGGGTCGATTCGGGTCGTCAAAAAGACCATATGATTTAAATATATCAATCAAAATGAGATGGTCGTATATTTTTTTATTTTACTTGGAAGGAAACCAAGGTCGAACTCAGGGACACGAGCCTCTCTTGTGATTATTCGGATTTTCATCTATCTAATTAAGTGTTGAGTTGAAGAAAAAATATAGGTCAAAGCATGCAAGACAATGCATTAAAGAAATAAACATGCATTTATTTATTTATTTTATTATGAAAGTAAACACCATGAAATGCATCACAAATATGCCCTAGGTTAAAATGATGAGCCAACTAAACCACAAGTTAATTTCAGATTTAAATGAAGCAATAACTCACTTGACATATATTGCAAGGTTAGTCAGAAAGGCATAAGAGACACTCGAGTCGTTTAAAGAAATACATTGAGATCATAGTGTCAAAACAAGCGAACAAGTATGCCACTAAAATGTGAGTCAAACAAGCATTAAAATGAAACTGAAATCAACTTAATCGGAGTTACGAGGCTCAAGATATGCATGAAGAAAGACAAGGGCATAACTGAAAGAAAACATGAAATGATAATTACAAACAGGTCCCTGGGAGGGACTAAAATGTAAATATGAAAAAGTACGAGGACTTCCCTATAATTTACCCACACGTACAGGGGTAGTTTTACAAATAGTAAAACCCGCGAGGGTTTCAATGCAAAAATCTCCCTTCGCACGTGGTCTGCATGTGACGAGGACCTGTTTGCAAATTGGAAGCATGTGAAGGGCCTTTGTGAAAATTGCCCAGAAAGCACGTGCCAGGCATGTGCTACTCCAGGCTCGGAAGAAGGCTCGATGCTGCTTCGGGTTGGCTCGGGATACACGAGCCTCCAGGCTTGGTGGCGATCAGGCTCGACGTAGTCTCGGAGACTGCCACGTGGTAGCAGGACCTGGATGCAATTTACGGAAGGTGCGAGGGTGCCGATGCAAAAAGCCCAGAACCCACGCGCGTGAGGCACGTGAGCTCAGGCTCGGGTGGGGTGAGGTTCGACGCTGCTTCGGACGGCCGTAGCAGGTGGCTCGGGCCACGTGGCGGCTCGAGGTTGCCTCGGGCGAGGCTCGGTCCCACCGAGCCTCCGCGCTCCTGGATAGCGATGTGGCGGCTCTGAGGCCGTTGGATCTCAGCCGTGGGGCGAGATCCAACGGTATCTGCTCCGTCTTCTCCTCCGTAGGGTGGCGGCGTTATTGGAGCTCTGGCGTGAGGCCTGGAGATCCTCCTCTCCTCACCGTGCTCGATGAAGCTCAGGGACTGACGCTGAAGATCCGACGATGAAGATCCGAGGTCGGAGAAGCTGCAGGAGCATCTGGAGTGCACCGTCGACGCCTAATTGCCGGAGGCGGAGCTCTAGAACCTGGCTCCGCCCAAGGTCCGGTCATTGGCGATGGTTGACCTGCAAGGGGGTTAGGGCGTGCGTGCGTACGAGATGAGGTGGATGGAGGGCTCATGTGGAGCGAAGAAGGCGAAGCCCTTAGTGGGTCCTCCTCCACCTCCGACGGAGGAGGAAGCTTGGGGTGATGGAGGTTATGACGGAGTAAGGGAGTGGTCGGAGAGTTGCGCGTGAACGGTGGTTGAAAGGCGAAGCTCGGGAGGCGATTAATGGCGGTCGAGGACGGGGTAAAAAGGACTAGAAAATTACAAATCTAAGGAAGAGAATACACAAGGATGTTAGAGGTCTCACCTGAAGTCGGGCGGCGCGGATGCCTGGGCTGAGCATCACGGTGATGCTCGGGGTCATCGCACGTCGAGGTCGGCAAATCCTCGGAGCTCGAGCAGGGCTGGAGCCACCGCAACGCCGCCATGGAGGTCGGCGGGTCTCACCGAAGGCATTGGTCGTCGTTGCTCGATCCAGCCACCTCCCCCTGTCACCGGGAGGTGGCGGAGGGCTGGGCCAAGCCCCATGGAAAAGTGGACAAAGGTGAAGTGGGGCGGAGGCACGGTATTTAAATTTGGTTATGGCGAAGCTGAAGAATGGAGGTCGTGGGTTTCGAGGGAAGTGTGGAGCGATTGGAGGAGGGTTGTGGATCGTGGAAGCTCGCGCGAGGACGACAGAAGGTGGAGGTTGACCGTGAGGCGGTTAGAGGGAGGAGAGGTGGTAAGGTGAAACAGCAAAAACTAGAAGGGTGGAGGAAGTCTGTGAGGTGCGGGGCTCGGGCGGAGCTTGCGGGAGGAGGAAGACCAGGTCCGGACCGTTGGATCGTGAGATCCAACGGTCCTGGTCAGGGCGCGTTGGGACGGTTAGGATTAGATCTTGGCTGTGTGACCAGATGGAGATGATGAAGCCACGTGTCGAAAGGAAATTAAGGCGGGAGTGAGTGGATAAGATGAGATCGGGGCGGAGCGATCTAAGGGCTACGGAGTTGCCGCGTGGCGGACGATGCACGAGGCGCTAGCGATCTGTGGAGATGAAATCTGGGAAGTGATCGGACGTTGAGAATGGGTGCGGAGATATCGGTTGTGATTGAAGGGACGATGGCGCAATCGGAAGGCACAAAACGTGCCATGTGGAGAGCTGGAGACGCAGCGCAGGCGAACGGCTTGGATGAGAAGCTAGGGTTGATCGAGCGTTTGAAGATGAAGTGGGAATGAACAACGGTGATGGTGAGATGGAGGCTCGATCGAAGGGTTCAGCTGGCGACACGTGGCGCGCTCTGCGTGAGGCGCGAACGAACGGTGCGGATCAGAGGCGGGGAAAATCCGATGGTGGAGGACTAAGGGCAGACGTGGAACAGGCTGGGCCGTTGGATTCAATACGAAATCCAACGGTCAGGGGGCGTGGGCGGATAAGACAAAGAGGAGCGGGCCACATGGCTCACCCAGAACGGGCCACGTGGCCCAATCAGATTATTTGGAGAGAAAAGTTGATTTTTGAGGGGTTAGAAGGCCGAATTTGAGAAAACTCAAAACATGAAAGTTGTAGATCTTGATGAGATCTACAAATTTTGTGTTGATCGAAACTGGAGATGAGGCCAAACAAAGACTTGAAATATTTTTAGGGGTATTTTTAAGGTAAAAAATACCATGAATTTTAGTTTTGTTATTTTTTTGTGATTTTTAATTTATTAGGGACTCTGATAATTACATGACATTAACTTAATTTTATTGACACAAAGATAAACAAGGGGGTTAATAATAGAAAATAAAGATGATGAAATTGAGTTTCATCACTCCGCCATTACCGCCTTCAAATACCTCGCCTCCCCCTCCGACCATCACCGTCCACCTTTATGCGGGGAAGGGCCTAGCCCTCCTCCACCTCCCCGTGACAGGGTTAGGTGATGTGATTGAGCGAAGACGACCTCACACCCCCGGTGAGACCCGTCGACCTCCATGGCGGCGTTGCGGTGGCTCGAGCCCTGCCCGAGCTCGCTGGAACGACCGGCCAGCATGTGCGACGACCCCGACGTATTCCGATGACCTCGAGCCCAGGCCATTACCTTCGCCCAACCTCAGGTAAGCTTCCGACTCCCTTCTATATTTTTCATTTAATTTCGCTTAATTATGTAGGACACTACACCCTTGTTCGCCCTTCACCATTTACCTCCCGAGTCTCGCCAACACTCTCCCATTCACGCGCAACCTTTCGATCACGCCCTCTCCCTTCTTCGCCTCTAACCACCTCCGATCCATCTTCTCCACCCTCTCCGACGGAGGAGCTTCGGTCCCACCATCCTCTTCACTCGCCTGGGACTCCACTTCATTCACCCTCACAAAAGCCCCACTTCGGTTAGTCACTAATGCTGCAGGTTACTGAATCTTCAATGAACGGAGGTCTCACCGGAGTGATCTTGGCGAGGGCCTTCCCCGCTACTGGAGCGATGAGGATCTCCACCGCATATCGCCGCAGTTCGACCAAGTTCGGAGCTTCATCGCCAACCAATCGAGACCTTATGACAAGCTTCATCGACGTCAGATGCAAGTAGCGGAGGAGGGGCTTCTTCGTCGGAGTCCGTATCCCGCCGCCAGCTGAAGATGAGGACGACATCCCAGGCGCCATTGGATGTTACCTCCCGTAGCACATCCAACGGCTCAGATGCGTCCACGTTGCCCATGAGCATCTTCTCCAGATGCCATTGGATCCTCGTGATCCAATGGCGCCAAGCCAGCCACGTGTCAGAGCTAGAGATCATCCGAGCCTCAGCGTCCGAGCCATTAGGCTTGGAGCTCCCGAACCTAGCCGAAGCTACATCGAGCCCGAGCCAGCACCCAAGGCTAGCCAAAGCAGTCCGAGCCTCTACCGTGCCCAAGCCTTCGTCCGAACCTGGATGGCGCGTGCATAGCACGTGCCATTCTGGGTAATTTGCGCAGAAGCCCTTCGAAGTTTCCCAATTTGCAACCTGGTCCTGGATCACGTGCAGCTCACGCGTATCTTGGGTATTTTGCAAATAAACCCTCACGAGTTTCCAAAATTGCAAAAAAGGCCCGTACGTGTGGGTATTTTACAGGGAAGGTCCCGAACGTTCTCCTATTTACATTTTAGTCCCTCCCAAGGACCTGTTTGTATTTATCTTTTCATGTTTTCTTTCAGTTATGCCCCTATCTTCTTTATTGCATATCTTGAGCACCGTATTTCCGTTTTAGTTGATTTCAGTCTCATTTCGAAGCTCGTTTGATGATCTTTCTAATGGCATACTCTATTGTTATTTTGGACTCAAAATTTTCATTGTATTATTTTAGAAGCCATGTGTCCCTTAGTGCTTAAGCTTATGCCTCATTTAACTTGTCCATCAAGATTGATTCTTAATTGAACCTGAAATCGATTTTTGTTAATTGTGCTCACCATATTTATTCTGACCTAGGGCATATTATTTGCTTTGCATTTACTTGCATGATTAAAATAAAAAAATGCATGTTTCTTCTTTTCTTTAATGTCTTATCTTGAATTCATTACATACTTTGACCTATGTTCTTTAACTCAACACTTAGTTAATAGATAAAAATCTGAATAATACGTGAGAGGCTCGTGTACCTGAGTTCGACCTTGGTATCTTGCCAAGTAAAAAAAATGACCATCTTATTCTTATTTAACATATCAATCATATGGTCTTTGATAGACAAATTCGGCCCGACTGCAATGATACATCTCAAGTGTTAAAACAACACTATTAAGGGGCGATTTTGCGGTTTATCAAATGGCGCTGTTGCCGAGGACACGACTCATTTCTTGTATTTTTTGGATTTTCATTTATTTAATTAAGCGTTTTTTATAGGTCAACTAGTTCATTTATGTTGCATTTTGTCTTGCACTATAAAATTTTCTTTTCGATTGATCTTTAACCATTGATTCTGTGGCAGGGCCCTTGGTGTTCAAGGAGGCGAGGAGCAGGATGCTACCCGCTGTGAGGAGCCGCAGAAGCACGCTTGGAGTACGTCAAAGAAAGAAAAAAATGTGTCATTTTGCATAATATTTTATCATGTAATATTCATCTTTTACAGCGATCTTTGATCGAAGACTCGCGAGTGTAATCGAACGAATTTGGTTGTGTGGGGATCGTCCTCACTTGAGTGTCGACCTAGGACCAGGCACACAGAGCTTATTCTATTTTCCATTTTTTACATGCTTGCTCGTAGGTAGGACACACTAATATATAGACGCACATAATCTCGCCTCACTTAGCCAAAATTAATGGATATCATTCCCCGCTAATAGAAGCATGATTAGGTGCGGCTTTCTGATCGATTTGCATACATGAGTTTTGGTTTTTAAAACAGCCCCAGTTTTCACAGATTTTCGCCAAATCACTGCATGTTTTATCGCTTAGCCTAGATCACGGTTTTTTATCGAATACATGATTTTTCTCGATTTCCCTTTCCTAGCTTGATCACCTAGGTTAAATGGAATATGGGAATTAACAGTAGACGATGATTGCTTGATTTTGTGCTTACCTTAATTCAGTGACAACCTTAAATAATAATCGGGACTGTAAATTGCAAGTCGACCTAAAAATGGAGTAAAATTTTGTTTTGGGAGAGCAACACCCTCGTTTACGCATTGATTCTTACCTGACATTTTTTCCTGCATAAAGTTATAATTTTTTAATCACCAATAAAACCGACAAGATAATAAAATAACTTCGGTTGGTTTCATGTGTGAGTTGGTGAAATTGAGGGCCTTTCTTGCTTGATTGAGCCATGTTTGCTTCGATATACTCCCCAAAGCCTTAGTCACTCCATCCATCTCCGTAGATTCATCCGCTTACTTGTAAATCCATCCTTCTTCTTCGTTCACCTTGGGTCTTTCCAACATCAAATTCCATCTTTATACTTAGGCTAATCTCAGCCTAAGTATAGGGGGACCCGAGTCCCCGTTATTTTCTCTACTCTCCTTTCCTTGCCTTTATACTTAGGTTATTTCTAACCTAAGTATAGGGGGAGCCCCTCTTAGCTCCCGAATATTTTTCTATACTTAAATGGATCTATGGACTTGTATCATCTAGTGCTATGAGGACATAGCAAAGTTTAAGGATAGGGGGGTATACATATATACAACTTACTTACTTTAGCAAAAATCTGAGAAATTTGAAAAAATTTAAAACTTTTTGGCTAAAGTAAAAATTCCTTGAACTAAGTGGACTCAAATATTTTTTTACGGTTTTTTCTATACTATGTTACACTATTTTGATAAAAACATTTTCAAAAATGATTTGAAAAATAAGATTTTCTTATTTTGAAAAATCTTTTGAAAAATGTATTGAAAATTTTTATTTGTGTGACATGGTTTGGAAAATTTTCTCTCTTTTCAAGGAAAGCTGAGTCTAACCATTGTTTTAACCTTTAATTAAAACCCATAAAAATGAGAAAAATCCCAAAATCCTTTAGGAGTCATTAGTGACTACTAAGCCCAATTAAATAGCCACATTCAGTGAGGGTTCACCCTTAGCAGATTGGATGGTTTAGAGGACATCGCGTAAGGCCCCGTCCTCAAGCAACGGGCTCTGGCCTGTACTTACATCCATACTGGCTGAATGCAGATGCATCTATTCAATTGAGAGATTAGGCAGTCCTAATATCTCTTGAAGCTTTTAAAAAAATTGTTTCTGAATGAAGGAGTTGGATTAATCCTCTACTTTTACACTTCCACCCAGGATTGGAAATGTTCAAGGAAGCTTGATTTGTGAGGTCTTGAGATTTTAGGTTAACCAACCTTAGCCATCAGGGTATTAGACTTAATCACCCATATTCCCCTAGTTCTCTAGATTTGCATGCTATATTTCATGCTTAGTCTCAGACCATTAAGAATATGAATCAACACATCACATGCACGACTGCGGTTTCGATGAGATGAGTTGATTTTTCTCTTGAGGGATTTGGATGGGGGATTCGAGTCTGGACTCGATATAATGATGCTCGAGGATGGGATAAAATCCTTGGAGGCTTCATGAAACATGAGTGTCAGCAATATTAGCCAGTATGAGAACTTGATTCTTATACTAATCTCTTGACATTCACCTAAGTGCCAGGGTGTGAAATAAAGAAAAAATGTTGATCAATGTGTGCCAACTATTGGTAAAAGCAGTGGAGCTAAGCCAAAATACTACAAATAAATGAAATGTCAAAGAAAAGCTCTCATTCCACAAAGTTACATATCAAAGAGCTTCCACCAAAGGCGAATGCTCCCAAACTTTTCAAAGTGTCCACTTGGACCACCGCTATTAGGACCAGGAGTCGGGCTTGCACCAAAAAAGGGCTCTGCATCGTAAATGCTACAAGTTTGGGTGTCGAAGGTACGATAGGTACTCAAAAAAGACACACCCCGGTGTACTCCCAGGAAAACAAGTGCAGACGACTCCAACTTCTCTTGACGGATGCACTGATCAACACCAAAAGTATGTGTTGGTAAAAAAGGCCATAGAGAGAATCCTTGTTCCAATGAGAGGGAGATAAGAAATGACACAATCCCATACCCTCCATTACTGGCCTTCCATCTTCATTTTCTAAGTCTGACAACTAAAGAGACGGTGGATTGAACGCAAGATTTGATTTATTCCCTAGTGTTTAAGATTGGGTCCTTAGGAGAATTTCTTGGACCAAGACTTTGGGTGAAGTTTTGACTCTACTCTCGGAATTGCAGTCAACACTAAATTCATATCCTTAGTATATATGTACATCAGAGAGAGTCTGGAGAATTAGAGGAATTGGGTGCCTCTTGATTAAGGCTGGGTTGAGCTCTAGAATTTTGGACCTCGAAAGTTGTGTAGACTTGAACGGATTGGATCCTGAACTCACATGAACAAGGGGGTTAATCCAGCTTATTCATTTTCTTTGATGCTCGGGGACGAGCATAGTTTAAGAGTAGGGGGGGTGATGAAACCCGATTTCATCATCATAATTTCCCATTATTAACCCCCTTGCTTAAATATGTGTCAATAAAATCAAGATAATGTCCTGTAATTATCAGAGTCTTGAATAAATGAAAAATCACAAAAAATGGCAAAAATAAAATTCGTGGTATTTTTAGCCTTAAAAATACCCTCAAAAATATTTTATGCATTCAAATGACCTCATCTCCAGTTTTGGTCAACATGGAACTTGTAGATCTCATCGAGATCTACAATTTCATGTTTTGAGTTTTCTCAAATTCGGCCATATAGCCCCTCAAAAATCAAAATTTTATTCAGAATAATCTGATTGGGCCACGTGGCCCATTCTGGGTGAGCCACGTGGCCCGTCTCCCTTTGTCTTATCCGCCCCCATCCCTAACCGTTGGATCGCCCTCTGATCCAACGGCTCCACGCTTTCCGTGGCCGCTCCTAATCCATAGCCATCGGATCAGCTCCCATCTCTGATCTGCACCGTCAGTTAGCGCCTCATCCAGATCTTGCCACGTGGCGCGTTGTGCACCTTCTAATCTCGCCTTTATCTCGTCTATCATCGCCGTTCACTGCCGCTCTGATAACCACCGTCTGATCCTCCCTCACCTCTCATCTCCGCCACTTGTTCCCGTCTTTCTTTGCTTGCGCCACGTGTCAGGATTTCCACCATCAGATCAATATTTGAAGCTGCAATCCCCACCTCACATTCCCGTTGTGTCCTCAACCTTTTGATCAGCGCCTCCTTCGCATCACGCCCGACCACTCGCGCTTTGCCCACAAAGCGACGCGTGGCATCATCTTGGGCCCTCTGATCGTGCAACCCTCAATCTAATCTCGATCACTCGTTAGCGCCTATCCTACAACCGTTGGATCTAAAAATCCAACGGCCAGGAGCCCTTCGTCTACCTCCGGTCAGACCTCTAGTCCACGTTCTCCATCTCTCGCACGTGCTGGCCCCTTCCTTATTTCTCCGCATCTCCGGCCATCCTCTCCACTCTCTAACCACCCCATGACCGTGCCCCATCATCCCTCATCCTCGCGGGCACGTCCATTGCCCACGATCCTCCTCTAGTCGCCCCATATTCCCCTCGTAATCCACGACTCCACCTATCAGCTCCGCCATTACCACCTTCAAATACCTCACCTCCCCCTCCGACCATCGCCGTCCACCTTTATGCGGGGAAGGGCCTAGACCTCCTCCACCTCCCTGTGACAGGGGGAGGTGATGTGATTGAGTGAAGACATCTTCACACCCCCGGTGAGTCCTGCCAACCTCCATGGCGGCGTTGCGGTGGCTCGAGCCTCGCCCGAGCTCGCTGGAACGGCCGGCTAGCATGTGCGATGACCCCGAGGTCCTCCGATGACCTCGAGCCCAGGCCATTACCTCCGTCCAACCTCAGGTAAGCTTCCGAATCCCTTCTGTATTTTTCATTTAATTTCGCCTAATTATGTAGGACACTACAACCTTGTTTGCCCTTTGCCATTTACCTCCCGAGTCTCACCAACACTCCCCCATTCACGCGCAACCTTCCGATCACACCCTCTCCCTTCTTCGCCTCTAACCACCTCTGACCCATCTCCTCCGCCCTCTCCGACGGAGGAGCTCCGGTCCCACCATTCTCTTCACTCACCTGGGACTCCATTTCATTCACCCTCACAAAACCCCCACTTCGGTTAGTCACTAACATTGCAGGTTACTGAACCTTCAATGAACGGAGGTCTCACCGGAGTGGTCTTGGCGAGGGCCTTCCCCGCTACTGGAGCGATGAGGATCTCTACCACATATCGCCGCAATTCGACCAAGTTCGGAGCTTCATCGCCAGCCAGTCGAGACCTTCTGACAAGCTTCATCGACATCAGATGCAAGTGGCGGAGGAAGGGCTTCTTCACCGGAGTCCGTATCCTGCTGCCAGCCGAAGACGAGGACGACATCCCAGGCGCCGGTGGATGTTACCTCCTGTAGCACATCCAATGGCTTAGACGCATCCACGTTGCCCATGAGCATCTTCTCGAGATGCCGTTGGATCCTCGTGATCCAATGGTGCCAAGCCAGCCATGTGTCAGAGCATGAGATCATCCGAGCCTTAGCGTCCGAGCCATTAGGGTTGGAGCTCCCAAACCTAGCCGAAGCTACATCGAGCCCGAGCCAGCACCCAAGGCTAGCCGAAGTAGTCTGAGCCTCTACCGCGCCTGAGCCTTCGTCCGAACCTGGATGGCACGTGCATAGCACGTGCCATTCTGGGTAATTTGCGTAGAAGCCCTCCGAAGTTTCCCAATTTGCAACCAGGTCCTGGATCACGTGCAACTCACGCGTATCTTGGGTATTTTGCAAATAAACCCTCGTGAGTCTCCAAAATTGCAAAAACGCCCTATGCGCGTGGGTATTTTATAGGGAAGGTCCCAAACATTCTCTTATTTACATTTAGTCCCTCCCAGGGACCTGTTTGTATTTATCTTTTCATGTTTTCTTTCAGTCATGCCCCTGTCTTCTTTGTTGCATATCTTGAGCACCATATTTCCGTTTTAATTGATTTCAGTCTCATTTCGAAGCTCGTTTGATGATCTTTCTAATGGCATGCTCAATTGTTATTTTGGACTCAAAATTTTCGTTGTATTATTTTAGAAGTCATGTGTCCCTTAGTGCTTAAGCTTATGACTCGTTTAGCTTGTCCATTAAGCTATATGATAATTGATCACAAATTGGTTAAATAGATCCCAACAAACATTGATATATGAATAGGATTGGGGATTTGTTTAGCAAATCTCCTTACAATATTAATCAAAATGGTTTTAATATATTATATCGTATAATTTTGATTAAAATACCGATTATCATCTCAAATACAAAATAATCAAAATCACATTATCCTTACATGAGGTGGATAGGATGTCTAGCCAGGGAGCGTTGGGGTAGCAGGATGCTCCATGAGTGGTCTGTCCCACTCCCGTTAGTATCGACCTTGACAACGGGTATGGAAAGGATAATGCTTGAAGATATCATGATGTATTTCTAATTATTAAAATTTAAATAATACATGTTTGAGATAATAACATATTTCAAGTAACAATAAAGAATATTTGTTGGATATTAATTGGATCATTGATTTAATGTTATTAGATTAATTGGAATCCAATTAAAGTTAAAATACTCTATTATGAATAGAGTTGTAAAGTAAAAAAACGACCATCTTATTCTTATTTGACATATCAATCAGATGGTCTTCGATAGACCAATTCGGCCCGACTTCAATGATACATCTCAAGTGTTAAAACAACACTATTAAGGGGCCGATTTTGCAGTTTATCAGAGCGTAGCCAAGAGACAACTATCTGCCCATTCTGCACCCCCTGTACGTGTACATTGAGTTCACCTTGTACAGGAACACGCAGCGAGGCCTTAGAGTAGCTGGGTAGAAGAGCAGACCTACACTCAACAAGAGTAGCACACACCCCCACAAGTGGAGACAAGATACGAGGAGCCTCCACAGGTGTTCGAGATCAACGGGTTGTGGTACAGCCATGACCCCGTCGGCAGACAGTCGGGGATGGGAAACGGTCAACCTCACCGACTTTCCCTAGCTTACTAAGAAACCAGCTCCGTCCCCGCAACGTGCTTCGTACAGTCCCAACCCGGATAAGGGTATCAGCCTCAGCAGCACCAGCAACAATGCACTTTCCACTCGGGCCAGCAGGGCCCTCCACCACCGTCCCATCATCATCAACAGCATCGGAATGGCCAGCAGGGCTAGTACAAGAACTCATCCACGAGTCAGCATCAACAGAACCAACCAACTAATGAATTGGAGTCCCTCACCTTGGCGATGTAGACCCTTATAGATAGGGTCCAATAAATCCAGAATGACTATTTGGATATGAGAACTGATCAAAATCGTGTCTCTCGTACCCAGGACCAGCAGATGGCGCCAATGACTCCAATTCCCACTCAGGTTCAAGCCAACCCAAATAGCTTGAATCAAGGCCAGAGCCGACCACGAGATCAGGTATACAATTCAGATAATTCTTTATCTGAACATGAGATCCTTTAGTATGATAATGTCAATCATATATCCCTCAGGAGTGGAAGGACCGTGATTGTACCTGATCGAGCACATACACAAGAGGAAGAAGCCTCCAACTATCTACCTGAGGAGAACTTGGAGGCGAAGGAGCAACAACACCTCGTCCACCGGTAGAAGAAGAGGACTTCTAAGTCCTCCAAGAAGCAGGAGAACCGCATCCGTAGTGAGTCCAGCAGAACCGATGAAGAGCCCACACCTCCATCTAAGGAGGATGTCCCAACAGTCGCGGAGAATGCATCACCGGTTTTACCGCAGAAATTTTCTTTTCGTCATAGTCAGAGTCCGAGTCAGTCTCAGTTTCAGAGTCATGTACAGAACTTAGTTCCTAGTTGAAATGAAAATCTTTCAGTTTCAGAATCTGAGTTAGCATCAATAATCACATAACCAACTCCAAGGCGCTTGAGTTCCCTTAGATCTAAAATCATTGTTGTTGTTGCTGCAAACAAGCATTCTGCTGTTGTAGCTGATACTGGAGAAGTTTTAACATGGGGCTGCAACAAGGAAGGGCAACTTGGATATGGCACCTCCAATTCAGCTTCAAATTACACTCCCCGTGTGGTTGACTAATTAAAGGGAAAATCATTTTTAAAAATATCAACAGCAAAGTTCCATATAATCGGCTTGACAAATGAAGGAGACGTAGTATCATCATGCCAAATTTGGGATTAAGTTTATTGGTGACCACTTTAAAAGTATCATAAGTCCTGAACTAATCATTTTATTCTGTGTTAGAGTAAATCTCGAAGTATTTACTGCTAGGTTATTGTTGTGCCGGGAATTTGGGAATGGAAGGTGAAGAGAAGAGCACAACCAGCTTCACGGGTCAGGGATGAATGGAAATGAGTGGGGCGGATACTCGTAAAACTAAAAGATGGGGAAATGAGAGTCAAACTCCAATTTTCTATGCTAGAAGACTTATTTTTATAGAAGCATACTAATCCCTTAATATAGGACACAGTGGATATACGTAGAAATTAAAACATTTGAGGCTTGATCTCTATAACTTTTGTGTTTTTTAATAAAGTTGTGCGGGGTATGTCCTACCTTGGGTCCACACCCACCCTGTCACTTCGAGAAAATAAGAAAACTATAATTAATTTCCATTTTTCTAAAAAAATGATTCTGTTAATTATTATAATAAATATAAATGGACTAAAATAATATTTAATACGATCAAATCCCAAATTTGAAATTAGATCAATGTTGTCTATCAAATCTGTTAATTTAAACTTGAGGATGTTGAGCATTTGTTCTTCTCATGTTCATTATCAGAGAGATTTAGAGGGTTTTGGACCTCCTTGAGGGTTTTTTTATTGTGATATGATCATGTTAAGTCCATTACGAGGGCACAATCATTGCAAAGCTGCTTCACAAGTTGAAAGACCTGAGACTGAAGTTGTGCACTTACAAGGAGATTCGAGTGACACATGGGGCATGTTGTGAAGAGAATCAATTGAGGCAGGAGCATTTGAGTAGAGTAGAAGACACCAGGGACCCCGTGCTATTAGAGTCGACAAACACTTCTTAAGTTGGAAGCAAGTAATACAAGTAAAATGCCAAATATAGTCCCCTTAATGTAATAATCATAAGTTATGGGAATAAACTAGATTTTTTAGAATTATTATTTCAAAAAAATTGAAGTTTAATATTGTTGATTATTATAATTAGTTGATCAAATTGAGCTGAAATTCAACAAGCTACATGTTTAAATTCGACTTTGTCTACGCGAAAATACCACGAAAACAATAGTGTTATGAATGTGTGTTTTCTATATTTGGAGTTTCTTTAGAACCACACTGTTTCTAGAGCTGACACATTATGAGTGTGTGTTTTCTATATTTTTCAGAACCAAGGTAAAGGTAATATGTGGGTTAAAGACTATTGTAAAAACATTCCAAAATAGTGCACAAGTACTTGATTGTGTTTATCATGTTTTCAATAAATTTATTCTTTTTTAATCATATATACTTAGATGTCAGAAGAACAAAAACAAGAGCAATCCACACTTTCACATCCTACTATAAAACAATCATGTCATTCCGGATGATGTACGTTTAGGTGATGTTATGCCTGTTTCAAGGAAGAGAGAAAGACAATTTAAGATTGTAGATAATCCCATATTTCAAGCCTTTATCTCAAACTTGGAACCTAAGTATAAGGTTTTCTCAAGGTATACCGTGAAAAGGGATTGTTTGAAATTATACAAAGTGGAGAAGAAGAGACTAATGGATCAATTGTTCAAATCTATTGGTAGATTGTCTATCACTATGGACATGTGGACATCAAATCAAAATCTAGGCTACATTCTATCATTGCACACTTTATTGATAATAAATGAAATTTGAACAAGAAGATTATTTATTTTTGTGTTCTTCATTCGTGTTATACATGCGAGAACATGGCTGGTATGATTTTCAACTGTTTGAGTGATTGGAATATACAAAACTTGTGAACTATTACAGTTGATAATGCATCCACGAATGATGTTGTTGTACAGACTCTTGTTGATTATTTTTCTTCAAAGGTGCTTTGTTGTCGGACGACAAATTTTTCCGTGTCTGTTGGTGGGCACACATATTAAATCTTGTTGTCCAATATGGATTGTCTAAAATTAAGGACATAACTTGCAAAATCCAGCAATTTGTAAAATATGTGAAGTACTCGACCAAAAGATTTCAGGATTTCATTAAAATTGCTCAACAAGAGTGCATTCATGTGAAAAGGATTGAGACTGGATGTAAATACAAAGTGGAACTCCACCTATTTGATGCTTCAATTTGTTATCTTATACCAAAAAGTCTTCAATTTTTTAAGGGGCGTGATTGCCAATTATCCGATGCACCATCTGCAGTGGAGTGGAAAAAAGTTGAGATGATTTGTGGAATTTTAGAGAATTTTTATGATGCCACAAAAGCTAGTCCTAGATAAAAATATTCAACCGCGAACTTATTTTTTAGTTTGCTTTTTAATATAGAGAAGGATTTACATTCTCTCATGAGACACGAGGACTCCTCTTTCTGAGATATGGGTGTAAAGATGTTTGCCAAGTTTGATAGGTATCTGTGAGAAAAAGATGCCATGATGCATTGACGATTGCAACAACTTTAGATCCCCGTTACAAGCTTGAGTTTCTCAAATTTTCTTATTCAGAACTTTATCCCGAGATTGAAGATGAAGATTGCATCGAACATGTTCATAGTACATTATACAAAATGTTTGATGAATACTCTTACAAGTACAAGCTAGAATTCCCTGGAGAGACTTATGCATCTTGTGGCTTCGACCGAGACAACATGTGTCCCTCAAAAAGAAAAGAATATACTCGAAGCAAATTCTTCAAGAAAAAGAAGGAAGTTAGTTACTCCGAAGCTGGAAAATCTGAGATTGAATTGTATTTACACGAGAAATTCTAGGGATTGGATTCGTGGGGATAAGCAAAAGGATTTCATTTTGAGGATGGAGATGAAGAGAAAGAGATTGAGGAGAATGAGAAGCTATTTGGTAAGTTTAAATAATCAATCCAATATACATTATTATGTTGCATATCTAATTCCTTTGTTAGCATAATTTAAACTTCATCTTCTTTGTAGATCCAAGCAGCCGCCAAACATAATCACTAATTATCACAATGAAATATATCTTGAATATGTGGTAAGTAAATTTAATTCTTATCTTCATTTTAATTTGCAGCAAATCTAATTTGATTTCTCTTAAACAACACCTGCACTATTTGACGGATGGGATGTTACTGCTGGTTGCATCTCCATGTCTTGCAACTGCTAGGCAAAGATAATCACATTGATGGAACAATGTTTCTTTTTTGAGTCATTTGGAGATTATGTTGTGTCCTTTTAATATACTTTTCTCAAATATTTTTGGTTTGACAACTGGACAACTTGAACCATACTGAATTGTTGTAGCCTTAATAAACTCATGGTGCAATAGGTTTTATGTTTTAATTACGTAGACATCTTTCCATTCAAAAAGTGATTTTCATGCTAGAGCCTAGAATTTATACATTTTATTGGTACTACACCTGCAATGCATGGAAACATTATGTTCATGCTAGAGCCCAGAATTGATGTTTAGGAGTACTGCGTCAAGCATGGCTCACGTTGTCAAAATATATATGATTTGGCAGCAACTCTGATTGTTAATTTTATATAAAAGATTTATGTTGTTTAAGCTATGATACATATACCTATTCAGACTGCCTTTCGAGTTATATAAAAAAATAGAAATAGGTAAGACAAAAGATTGTTTAGTGCGAATTCGTACATGATTGATTGATATTACCCACAGAGGTGACTGTTTTAGAGCCCAATTAACGTTGACATGTCATTTATGGTCCATTTCTTCCATACTTGAATTTCGAGGTTATTCTCTTCTCTTCATTTAAGTTGCGTTCTTCCCTAACTAGGAAAAATACAGTATGTTTAGGCTTCTAATTTTGTAGTGGAGATTTAATTACAGGTGCAGGATGCTCTGTTTTCCTATCAATACATTACTCATGGCCTACTGACTCCATTTTCACTAATCAGTTAATTGATTAAAAATACCTCAATTTGATTTCTTTTCCTACAACTGTTGTATACAGAATCCTTCTACGATCATGTGATAACAATCTAGGCAACTAGAAGAGTCAGATTGGTCATTGGTCAATGAGATTTAGAGCTAAGTGTAGTCTGGAGATGGGTCGGCCCGGCCCGAAGAAATTGGGTCGAGCCTGGGCTTGGGCTGAAGGACAACAAAAACTGCGGGCCAATGCCTGGCCCAAGGCCCGAGCTATTGAGATGGGCTTGGGCCTGGGCCCTTCAGGGCCTGGCCCAACCCGACACATGCCCATCCCTAGCATCCTGTGACATCCATAGCTCGGCAACGTCAGGGGTGGTGGTACCAAAGAACTATGGTATGGTCGCCTGCTAGTATGTGACGTAAGTGCTCTGATGCTTCTACAAAGCATCCAAATCCTCTGGCTCCTCGGATTCCAAGGAAAATGAAAAGTTGACACTCTCCTCCCCGTCGTGAGAGGGACGGTAGGAGGGGTCATCCTACCGCTGGAGCCGTTGCTCCATCGCCTCTTGGCATTGCTGGGTCCCTATACTGCTTGTACAAGGAGAGACAACTATTGCATCACATTTTGGTCTACGTGAGATGACATGGTTCTGCATAAAGAACTAAGGCATTACCTACTTTTCTTAAGGGAGACACATGGACATGGATGCAATCGTGTTATTCTCCCATAGACTCCTGTTGGGTTAGAAGACTTCACGCTATCCAGTATTCGAACACCGATGAGGAACGATATGCATGGAATGGGATGGAGTACCACTGCTCTAATACCAAAATTGTGATGCACGTCCCCCTCCAGGATCCAGGTACTCAACAAACCAAGCCACGCACATACGTTTCACAATCAAATATTTGACATTCAATATAGCAGGAGAAAATAGAAACATGCATTGGAATTTAAAATTTTTCCTTTCTTTGCATTCAACCTGTTCACAACAACAACTTGTATTTCTATTCATCATTCCATACACCAATTTCCATTACATTCCATTGTCCATTTTCAGGTCTACAAAAATATACATGTACTCATAAATATAGATGTCCACAATTATACATAAAGAAGGTTTCAAACCATCTCTCCATATCTCCTCTTATTAATTTCATATGTATCCCCATCGTACCCATCGTATAGCTTCATGTTGGGGTCCATAGGAATAGTAGATGGTCTGCACCCAATCATGCCCATCTCAACAAGCATATCTGTAATATTTCCGTTGGGTCATCACAAGCCCCTGTGTATTTCTAACAAATTTCACTCTAAGAAATATCTTAAGGTAACCAAATCCTTAGTAACAAACTGGCTGCCCAAAAAATCTTTTGCCATCTTTATTCCTTGTGCATAATCTCTTGTAAGAATTATATCATCCACATAAACCATGATGACAACTATCCCTCTAGATGTTCTCTGCACAAATAGAGAATGACCTGCATTTGACCTTTTGGACCCCTATCGTTCAATTAGATCTGAGAGCTTCTGAAACCAAGCTCTTGAACTTTTTTTAAGGCCACATATCGCCTTATGGAGTCTACAAACCTGTTGACACTCCCCCTCAGCATCAAACCCCGAAGGCTGCTACATGTACACCTCCTCCTGTAGATCTCCATATAAAAATGCATTTTAAACATCTAAATGAAATAAGGGTCAGTCACGTACCACAACAATTGAGAGAAGGACACCTAACATGGAATGACGAGCAACCGGAGAGAATGTATCCAAATAATCGACACCATAGGTTTGAGTAAACCCCGTGCCACCAATCTTGCCTTGTATTGATCAAAACTCCCATTGGCATGATATTTAATGGTAAGTACCCATTTGCAACTAACAATAGAAGCACCTGGAGGTGCAGACACCAAGCTCCAGGTTCCACGTGATTGTAGGGCTGACATCTCTTCTTCCATAGATAAACACCAGCGATTGTCTTTCAATGCATCTTGGTAAGTCTGTGGCACTTCTTCAGCAGATAGAGCAACTGCAAAGTTGTGAAACTCCCCTGTGAGATGATGAAAGGACACATGTGAAGAAATTGGATACGAGGCACATGTACACTTTTGCTTCCTAATAGCAATAGGTATATCCAAGTACTCAAAAATCTCCTCCTGCACTTATCCCTGTAAAGAAGTATCACCATTCTCATCATTAGAAACCATGTTATCAGGACATACCTGGGGCATGCTGAATGATTGGCCATGATCATCAGCAGTAGTTGACCTGCTGGTATAGTACTTAGGTAACGGTGGGATAGACTGCATAGGCGACTGTGTAGAGGGGACTGGTGGTGGTGGCGTTGGTGGTACCAATGGTAGTGGTGGTGTAATAGTAGGAGAAAACAAAGGAGTAGAAGGTGGGGGTGGCATGTTGATCTTGATATCATTTTCTTAAGAGACCAACCTATCACTTGTAGGAGAGAAATACATGGCAGAATCAAAAAATGTGACATCAGCACTAATATAGTACTTATCCATAATGGACGATACCCTTTCTGTGTCCTGGAATACCCAACAAACACGCATTTGATAGCTCTAGGAGAGAGCTTGTCAAGACCAGGAGTTAAATTGTGAACAAATGCAACCAAACCAAAGACACGAGGAGTGAGAGTGAACAACTTCTTCTCAGAGAAAGCCATAGAGAAAGTAATTTTCTCCCCCAAGATAGACGAAGGCATACGATTTACAAGATAACATGCGGTAAGGACCTTATCTCCCCAAAACGAGTGTGGTGCACAACTTTGAATAAGAAGGGTCCGAGTGACAACAAGTAAATGCCGATGCTTCCTCTCAGCAACACCATTTTTCTAAGATGTATAAGGGCAAGTCGTTTGGTGAATTATACAACGGATGATAAAAACTGTGAGATAGATCGAGTGTAAAATTCCGTCGCATTGTCAGTCCTGACAAACTTCACATATGTCGAGAAAACATTTCGCACTTCATCAATAAAGTTTTTGATTGCATCACCCGCATAAGATTTATTCTTCAATAGAAAAACCCACGACAAACGAGAAAAAACATCTACAACAATGATGAACGAGATCCGTCGAGCGTCTAGAAATCTCACAAGGTGAGAGATCATGTCGATGCGTTGACCGTTCAACAAATCTCAATCAATCGACAATTAACCCATAATAAGAACCAAGCAACGAAATATCAAAAATGTGGAGTTAAAATTTGTTATAACCCAACAACAAAGTATATAGGTGTAAGCATGTGTAGAGGTCGAACACTGGGAGCAAATGAGAGGAGGCAAAATTAATGCACAAAAATTATATCTTTTATCTCTCATCCAATTTATTGTTTTTGTGGGTTTTTAATTTTATGTTTTTTTATTTTATTTTGGGTTTTATAATTTTTTACATTCTTTTTATATTTTTCAATTTTTATTTTTCTTTTTTATTTAAATATCATATATATATGTATAAATACAATAAGGTATATATAGATATTATATAGCTAAAAATAGATAAAAATAGATAAAATGCATTAAATATAGTGCTTTTGTTTTTTTATATTTTTATAATTTTTCTATAATTTTTTGCAAATTTTTATTTATTTTTAAAGTCCAAATTATCCTAATTAAGGGATTAATCGATAATCTGAAATTGATTTGGGTTTTAAAATAATAATGAAGTCCCATAATTACCTAAATCATTTTTAATAAATAAATAATAATATATAGGTAATTATAAAACATAAAGAAATATTTTTGTCATCTTTGTAGAATTTTTCTATTTTTTGTTGGATTTTAAAGCTTTATTATTTTTATCATTTTCTTTTTCTATTTTTTGGGATTTTTATTTTCTATACTCAATAAATGCTAAAATATAATATATTTTTTTTGGATTTTTTCAAAACATTTTTATATTTTTTGGTATTTTATAATTTAGACAAGGACTATTTAGGATCCTTTCCATTTTTAATAAATAGATAAAATGAAAAAATGCTAATTAAAAATATGGGCTTAAATATACAGGGCATGAAGCATCTAGACCTATTTTTATAGATTTTTAGGAATACACTAACTATATTTAATAAATAGATAAAAGCTACAAAAATATATGTCCTAGTAGGGGCATTTTTGCAATTAAAATAAAATTGGGGGGGGGGGGTTGTACGAAAATATCCCAAAAATATTCAACGTTAGTATAATTTAAATGAAATTTTTAATAAATACAAAATTATCAAGGGAATACATGCAAATGCCCAGCTCATGTGGGACAACACATGAGTTAAGCAGGACTGGAACTAATTGTAATTACAAAATGTTCAGGGTCCTATTTACAAAAATTTTAATTTATTTACAACTTTATTTTTTGTTTACAGAACCATTTATTAAATACAAAAAAGGCGGAGTTATATATGCAAATTACCCCAAAGGTGTGCGTATCAGACGGTGAGGCTTCGTCACTTATCCGTATGTCACGTATTCGATGGCCCATGACGCCTTGCCACTGGACAGTCAAGATTAGATCGTGGATCACGATCGGACGGTGAAGACATGGCGACATCCAATGGCTCTGATCAGAACTATGGGCACCTTCTTCATCCAACGGCAATGGGCATGCCTGGAAGAACGGGGAAGAAGCTCGCCTGGGGCAAGCTTTGATCGAACATTGTCGGCTCCTCCTAACTCCTCCATCACCGTCGAGCATCTCTTCTCGTTCTTGGGAGTCACCCCGTCGATTGATACCTTCAATAGTGTACCTGGAGCCCCATCGTGCTCAGGCGAGGTCAAGGAAAGTTGCGAGCTCCAGGCCTCTTCTTCCGTTAAAAATCGACCCTTGCGGGTCTTTTGGCGCTCCAAACCCTGCAATAAAATACGCACAAGCAAAAAGAAGGTCCGACGGCCTTATTTGGTGTGAGGGATGGGTGAATGGCTCGAGCAGAGCTCCTCCAGCATGTGGCAATGGTGGGGGAGCCGATCTCCAAATCCACGATGGATCTGGGTGAATGGAAGGGTGTGAAGCGTAGGGAAATGGAAGGGGAAGAAAATGGGGCTAAATGATGGTCGGACAACAAGGGAGCCCGGTGGAATCGTTTGCTGGAGCAAAGCTCTAAAAAACTATGAAGGGACTTATTTATGCTAATTAACTACTTAAAACCCTAACTAAAATGCATAAAAACGATTCTATAAGCTACAACTACCTAGGAAATGATAAATAGCACAACTCAAACCGGGTGTTTGGCCAACGAGCAGGACCGCCAGCGAAAGTGGCCATGGGTGCAACCTCCTCCTCCTTCCACCCACTTGGACCCTCCAGTGGCTCCTCCCTGTCACAAAGAAGCTCACTAGGCCAAAGGTGGTGGTAGAAAGGCTTGGAAGCTAACCAAAATTGCATGGAGGTGAGGAGGTTTTTTATTTATAGACATTATAGCACCCTTAATTGACTGGCGGAAATCAAAGAATCGGGCGTTTTTACAAGGGTTCTATGGAGGTGACCTGGTTCATGATGGATCTAGGAGTAATTCCCGTAAAGAGATGGAAGTGGATTGGTTGATGGATCGGCCAGGAAAATTGCAAGAAAATGCAGGAGTAGAAAGTTCTGACGCGCCAGGAGCTTGAATGGGACAGTTGACCAGAGGTCAACGGTCCAAGCTCTATCATTGGTCCTTGTAGACTTACTATAGGAAAAAATAGCAGATTTATTCAAAAATAATTAAGTAAAAATTTTCAATGATTTTATTATTTTTCGAGTATAAAATAAAAATATTTATCATTTTATGTAGTATTATATTGTTATTTTTATTTATCTTTTGGTGTATTTTATTAGTAGTTAATTTTTAATAGTATACATAGGTATATTCATTTATGTTTTATACATTTTTATTTTTATTTTTTATATTTATTTTATTATTTTATTATTATATTATTTTATTTTATATATCTATAACATATTGTTATGAGTATAAATATATATTTATTTTATTTTTATGATGTAATTTGTACACTTAAAAATATATGTATGTATATTCTATAGGTATATTTATAGTTATTTTACCTATGTTTTATACACATCTTTTTATTTAATGTATTTTATGGAGTTTTATTTTAGTTTTGTATTTTAATCGAATTTATATAATATTTACAATATTAGAAAAATATAAAAGAATAGGTTTCCCTTTTATTTTTATACAAGTATAACATATGTCTTTTGTCTATATTTTTTACATAAACTTATTTTATTTTTCATTTTCTTTTTGGTTTTATTATAGTTTTAATATATACATATGTTATAAATAATATTTAAAAAACATAAAAATAAGAATTTCTAAAAATAATAAGGGGTGAACAAAATGAATATTTTAATCGGTAGAATGTACAATGGGAGTCAAAAACCTAACTTTCACACAGTAACTCCAAAAAATATAAACGACCACCGTTAAATAGCTTGTGAAAAGTTATATACAATTATAGGTTATTTTGATTTTGAGTTTTTATTTGAAAGATATGGGTCTGTGAAGTTTGGTTTTTGGCTTTTTGTTTTGTGTATAAAATGTACGCGGTGTATTATTTTTGTACAAACTCAATTTTGTACTTCATTTACATTATTATCTACAACTTTCATGTACAAATTTTCTTCATTTGATGAATAAATAATAAAGAATAAAATAAGTGTCAAAATGCATAAATGATGAATAAAAGAATAAGGTTTTTATTCTATTTCTGGCCCTTATCTCCTCTTACTTTAATCCTTGTCGACCAACTCAATTCTTGACTTGGTCCCAGGGTTTAGGGTCATAAAATATTTTCAATATTCTATTCCTTTTTCTATTCTTCTCTTTATTCTATAATTTTGTCATTAAAAACCTTATTTCATATACAAATAATACAATAAATAAAGGATTCTATTATGCACAAATTGATGTTATTTACATGCATTAGGTAGGCTTTTTAAGGCCAAAATGATATAATAAAGGTGATGAAATGGAGATTCATCAGGCAACCGGATAAAAACGATGTCCCTGATGATCATGAACACGACTTGGACCCCAAATATCGACATGAGACAACTCAAATAAGGAGCCATTGCTCCGACTCTAACGACTAGGAAAAGCTTATCAGTGATGCTTTCCCGACTGACATGCTTCACAATGAAATGAAGAAGTAGGAGAGATCGACGGTAGGATGTGACACATCTTCTGAAGAGGGAGATAACCAAAACGTAAATGCCACGTATAGGGAGAGATTGGTCCAGATGATTGATGGGAAGATCCTACAAAAGGTGTGAGAACCAGCCTATAAAGTCTGTTCTGTTTACGGCCACACCTAATCATGTGCCCCGTAAGGATGTCCTGAAAAACAAGAGAAGATGGGTCAAATATCGCTCGATGGTGTAAATCCTTTGTAAGCTGGCTAATAGAAAATAGGTTCATAGAGAAATCCGGAGCATGTAACACATTATGTAGACGTATGGAAGATATCAATGTAATCTACCCATGTCCTGTGATCGAGGAGTGAGTCCCGCCAGCTATCACTATGGTCCATCCTGGAGGTACTTGTCTATAGGCTGTTAGCTGCTCCCTGTCACCACATAAGTGGTGCGTCGTTCCGGAGTCCATAATCCATTCTGTAATCTTAGATCCATGACGGTAGGTAAAGGCATAGGGGAAACCAGATGTACTAGCAGAAGCTGAAGCTGCTACATCTGATTGACCTCCTAGAGATGATGTAGGAGGCATGATATCTCGAATTCTGGCAACAAGATCATCAAATCTCTGATCAGAAGTCGACAGTGTAGATGACTCGACTTGCTCTGCTACTCGCACTGATGCTAGGAAACCATTCTTAGAATAGCATGTATCCTCTAAATGGCCAGGATGATGACAATAAGTACATGGCTGACATGTTTGACCCCCTCTACCATGGGATCCACATCCACAAAAATATGAAAAACCACCTCTGCCTCCGGATGCAGCCATTACTGAAGAGGTCTGACCTGTATTAGCAGTGGAACAATAATCCTTCTAAGTTGAAGAAAGGCTACCTCCATAGGACGAATAATGGCATCCACAAGGATCTGAGAGTGGGCAGCATCATACTTTGGATCAAGTGCAGCAAGGAATACACCAACCATGGTAGCATTCCTGTAGGTATTTTATTATTCAGGAGTAGCCGTCAGAGGCATGAAGATATGGATCTTCTCAAACATTCTGTGTAAGGATGTGTACAGTGAGTGTAAGGGTCTTCCATTCTGCTTAATCGTGAAAATATCCGCAACTGGAGTATCTTGGTCTCATTCTGTGCTTGAGAGTAGGTTGCAGCTAAAATATCCCACATGGCCTTGGTCATAAAATGATGTAACAAATCATTGGCGATCTCAATCGCCAATGTACCTGACAACCAAACTTTAGCATATGCATCGTCCACCTACCAAGAGGCGTGAATCCATGTTTTCTCCATCGGTTCATCATCGTTAAGAATATGCTTCTTACAGTTTGACTCCATAAGACTCATGAACTGCATGGCCCATAGTTCAGAGTTCGTCCCGTCCATCTTAATAATTGGTGCTAGACCTCTGAAGGCACCTATAGCGGGCACATCAACTTTGTTATCTGATTTATTTCTAGAGATCACAGCGATATCGTAGACCAACGAGAGATGTATACACAAACATGTGAGGATTCGATTGCATATGTAGACTTATACAATCAAATCCATCAGTCGAGATGCACACACGTGTGCTTAGAATCGGTGTTACACGCACGCAACTATGAGGAGAAGGCTTGCTGTGACGCTGCTGGGAGGCACGTTGGGAGGCACACGCGGGCTGGGAGGACCCGTGCTGGGAGGTGCATTTGCACTGATAGGCCGCACGCTGGGAGGTGTCACAGGGGCACGTGTGCTGGGAGTCAGTGCCCTGGGAGGTGGCATGCTGGAAGGTTGCGATGCAGCGTCAAGGAGAGGCGGCGGCAGAGGAGGGGCGGCGTTGGGAGGAGGGTGGCTGGTGGTGATAGAGTTAGGGTTAGGGTATACAGGCTCTGGTCTAGGGTCGCCGCTCTAATACCATGTTGGGAGAAAATGATAGGTTATTATTTCTGAAAACCCTAGGCTCTCTTATATAGAGGAGAGTCCTATGGGTAAATTACATAAAACATGTACAGAGAAATAGAAATGGTAAAACATGTGCATAAATATGAAAATATTTCTAAAATCCTCAACGGATGGTATCCCGACCGCATGTCAATCTTATAAAACCCTGCTGCTCTCTACAATTGGTCAAATAGATCATCTATCATGGGAAGTGGGTAACGGTTCTTGATCGTTCTCTTATTCAACTGCATGTAGCCTATGCATAACATTAGGGATCCATGCTTCTTCTTCATGAAGGGGTCTGGAGATCACCATGGTGATGTACTGGGGCGAATGAATCCCTTCTCCAATAGCTCATGCAAATGTACCTTGAGCTCCTTCAACTCAGTCGGTGCCAACCTGTATGGAGGGATAGAGATCGGATGTGTATCTGGTAATAGCTTAATCCAAAACTCTATCTCTCATACCATCGATAATCCATGAAGTTCGTCTAGAAATACATCAGGGAACTCACGCACAACTTTGCTTTCCTCTATCATCTAGTCCTGTATCGCTGAGTCTACCACATAGGCAAGGTAGCCTATGCAACCTTGGGTAAGAAACTGTTGTGCCCTTAAGGCGGAGATGCACTCAATCCCGCCATCATATGTGCGTTCATCGAACTTAAACAACAGTACTCCAGGTAAGTGGAAGACCACCATCTTCCCAAAATAGTCCAAGCATGCGTGGAACCTATCTAACCAGTCCATATTCAGAATGATATTGAAATCATGTAATTGTATCAACAACAAGAATGTGGGCATCTCATGCCCACCTATCTGCATAGCCACATCCTCCACTACCTGGCAGATGATGAAAAATTGGCCCCAAGAGCCCTTGATTTAGTACGCGGAAGCAATCTCCATCACTAACTTGCCCATTGTGGGCACCATATGATGTGAAAGAAAGGAATGTGTAGTCCCAGAATCAAACAATGCATGTAAGGATATCCCATGAGCTGAATTCATACCTCTGATAATCGATCTAGAAGCGTGAGCCTGCTCTTGTGTCATTGCATTCAGCTGGCCTCGTGGCGGTGCACTAGAACCTGCAACACAGATTGTCTGTTGTGGGGTTCGCTGAAAGTCACAGCCTCTTTGGCAGGATCCTGATCCTTGAAATTGTTCGGACTAGTCTTCCACTTTGTTGTTGTTGCGTGGCCGAGCTATTAGCACGTAAAGGGCATTGGGCCTTGAAATGGCCCGAGTGTCTGCAAAGGTTACAAGTACAACTATCTACCTATGACAAACACCCTCTAGATGCCAAACTGTCAACCTCAATCCTACGACTCGATGTCTGCATAGGGGGGCAAGAAGAAACTGAACTGCATCATGCCAAGGCCTGTCCCAAGGTAGGTGTGAACCTGTTGGCAGGTGTTTGTTATCGTTGTATGGTGGGGGCGGAGGTCTCTACGGAATTGAGAGAAGTCCCGCCACACAACCCTGCTAGGCTAAGGTGGAGGCAACCGTGACTGACTCCTCTATAAGAGACATTGTATCACCTCCCACTTTGTCACCTTCGTCGTGGCCTCCTTGATAGAGGTGAGATCTAAGGTATAGAGTCACTCTTGTACTTCCTCACACATTCCCTAGATGAAGTTTTGGATGTTCTCCTGAGGGTAGGATGTCGTAGTAGGGGAATGGCGACGAAGTTCTGTGTAACGAATTAGGTACTCTTGGGCCGCCATTGACCCTTGTCTCAACTCAACAAACTGTCTCCTTTGATCTTCCATCCAATGGTCTGGGTAGAACTCTGTACGGAACTCATCAAAGAAGGTATCCCATGTGATGGGTCCTATCAAGTGCTCCTTGGTGGCATTCCACCACCTCTCTATATAACCAGCGAGGGAGTATTCTGAACATGACACTCATGTATCCTCAGATGTACGTATCATTTTCAGAACTTTGGCAACCTGTAGGGATGGGCATTGGGCTGGGCCAGCCCGACCCAACCCGAAGCTAAGCCCAAAAAACTCCGCATAAGCCCAAATAAATAATGGGTTAGGCTTGGGCTAAAAATGCAAGCCCAGTTTATTTTGGTCCAGGCCCGGGCTTTCCTCGGCCTAGCCTGACCTGGCCCGTAGGTCCGACCCAAATATAGGCCCGAAGGCCCTGCCCAAATCTAGGCCTGAAGGCTCAGCCCGAAACAAGGCCCAAGATTCAACCCGAGACATGAATGCATCCCTCCCCCACTTACTCATTTCCCGAACCCAAACCCCTCCCATTCCCTCACATAAACGCAACACACAATCCCTCCCTTCCCTAATCATTCGTTCGTGTGTTGCCCTAGCACAGTCGCTGGCCTGTCGCTCCTTCTCATCTCGAGGGGGTCGAGCTACCGCTCCTCCTTATCTCCTCCACAGCGCCATCTCCTCTCCTACACAGCGCCATCGCCACTCTGCCTCAGCCCCGCCTCCATTGAACCCCCGATCCCCCACTGCATCACAGTCATCGCCAACATGACCCTCTCCTCGACTACAACCCAGCGAGGGCACATTGAAATTCAAGACTAGGTACCACATTGATCTTTCGACTTAATGTTGTGCTATTAAAATTGCTTCTCGGGTTTTGATTGTCAGAGATACAACTACATTACAAACATTCAGCTTGCAGATGACCTACTCATATTCTCTTAATTTTATGTGAAAGTACTCAAAACGCTAGACGTAAACCATACTTTTTTTAAGATATCGGGTGTAGAAATAAATAAGAAAAATTGTGTTTTTACTATTTGAATCTTAATGTTTTGCTTTCTTAGATTATTAATAATCTTGTTCTATAATAAATTATCTTACTTTATCTATTTTTAATGGTAATTTATATAAATTTTAATTTGTCTTTATGTGAATTGGCTCATAATATTGTTGTAATTACATGTGTCTCTAGAGGAGAAATTTCTCCTTATATACATAATGTCTCTTGATTATGCATGTTAGATACTGTGGCCCAATTTAATATCTTAGTGCCATAATAACGTCGATATGGTCATTTGTTTGCACCATAATTGTTACAACTTCCATTCACAAATGGGAGATGTGATCTAGCCCATCGTTGAACTCATATCTTATGGCCCAAAAGATTTATTTTGGGTCCATTTCCATCCTTTCACCGGATTTGTTGTTGGGACTTTCCCCCTTAAAAATAACTTTATAGATACTATGTGCCATCCAATTAGAGTTAAGTTGGCACTTCTTAAGTTGGAAGCAAGTAATACAAGTAAAATGCCAAATATAGTCCCCTTAATGTAATAATCATAAGTTATGGGAATAAATTAGATTTTTTAGAATTATTATTTGAAAAAAATCAACTTTAAGATTGTTAATTATTATAATTAGTTGATCAAATTGAGCTGAAATTCAACAAGCTACATGTTTAAATTCGACTTTGTCTACGCGAAAAAAGCACGAAAACAATAGTGTTATGAATGTGTGTTTTCTATATTTGGAGTTTCTTTAGAACCACACTGTTTCTAGAGCGGACACATTATGAGTGTGTGTTTTCTATATTTTTCAAAATCAAGGTAAAGCTAATATGCGGGTTAAAGACTATAGTAAAAACATTTCAAAATAGTGCACAAGTACTTGATTGTGTGTATCATGTTTTCGATAAATTTATTCTTTTTTAATCATATATACTTAGATGTCAGAAGAACAAAAACAAGAACAATCCACACTTTCACATCCTACTATAAACAATCATGTTATTCCGGATGAAGTACATTTAGATGATGATATGCCTGTTTTAAGGAAGAGAGAAAGACAATTTAAGATTGTAGATAATCCCATATTTCAAACCTTTATCTCAAACTTGCAACTTAAGTATAATGTTTTCTCAAGGTATACCGTAAAAAGGGATTGTTTGAAATTATACAAAGTGGAGAAGAAGAGACTAATGGATCAGTTGTTCAAATCTATTGGTAGATTGTCTATCACTATGGACATGTGGACATCAAATAAAAATCTAGGCTACATTCTATCACTTCACATTTTATTGATAATAAATGAAAGTTGAACAAGAAGATTATTTATTTTTGTGTTCTTCATTCGTGTTATACAGGCGAGAACATGGCTGGTATGATTGTCAACTGTTTGAGTGATTGGAATATAAAAAACTTGTGAACTATTATGGTTGATAATGCATCCACGAATGATGTTGTTGCATGTAATCTTGTTGATCATATTTCTTCAGAAGGTGCTTTGTTGTCGGACGACAAATTTTTCCATGTTTGTTGGTGGGCACACATACTAAATCTTGTTGTCCAAGATGGATTATCTAAAATTAAAGACATAACTTGCAAAATCCAGCATTTTGTAAAATATGTGAAGTACTCGACCAAAAGATTTCAGGATTTCATTGAAATTGCTCAGCAAGAGTGCATTCATGTGAAAAGGATTGAGACTGGATGTAAATACACAGTGAAACTCCACCTATTTGATGCTTCAATTTGTTATCTTATACCAAAAAGTCTTCAATCATTTGAAGGGGCGTGATTGCCAATTGTCCGATGCACCATCTGCAGTGGAGTGGAAAAAAGTTGAGATGATTTGTGGAATTTTAGAGAATTTTTTTGATGCCACAAAAGCTTTTCCTAGACAAAAATATTCAACTGTGAACTTGTTTTTTAGTTTGCTTTTTGATATAAAGAAGGATTTACATTCTCTCATGAGACATGAGGACTCCTCTTTCAGAGATATGGGTGTAAAGATGTTTGCCAAGTTTGATAAGCATCTGTGAGAAAAAGATGCCATGACGCCATTGACGATTGCAACAACTTTAGATCCCCGTTACAAACTTGAGTTTCTCAAATTTTCTTATTCACAACTTTATCCTGAGATTGAAGTTGAAGAGTACATCGAACATGTTCAAAGTACATTATACAAAATGTTTGATGAATACTCTTACAAGTACAAGCTAGAATTCCCTGGAGAGACTTATGCATCTTGTGGCTTCGACTGGGACAACATGTGTCCCTCAAAAAGAAAAGAAGACACTCGAAGTAAATTCTTCAAGAAAAAGAAGGAAGTTAGTTCCTCTGAAGTTGGAAAATCTGAGATTGAATTATATTTACACGAGATATTCTAGGGATTGGATTAGTGGGGATGAGCAAAAGGATTTCATTTTGAGGATGGAGATGAAGACGAAGAGATTGAAGAGAATGGGAAGCTATTTGGTAAGTTTAAATAATTAATCCAATGCACATTATTATGTTGCATATCTAATTCCTTTGTTAGCATAATTTAAACTTCATCTGCTTTGTAGATCGAAGCAACCGCCAAACACAATCAGATTATCACAATGAAATATATCTTGAATCTGTAGTAAGTAAATTTAATTCTTATCTTCATTTTAATCTGCAGCAAATCTAATTTGATCTCTCTTAAACAATACCTGCACTATTTGACGGATGGGATGTTACTGCTGGTTGCATCTCCATGTCTTACAACTGCTAGGGAAAGATAATCACATTGATGGAACAATGTTTCTTTTTTGGGTCCTTTGAAAATTGTGTTGTGTCCTTTTAATACACTTTTCTCAAATTCTTTTGGTTTGACAGCTGGACAACTTGAACCATGTTGAATTGTTGTAGTCTTAATAAACTCATGGTGTAATAAGTTTTATGTTTTAATTACATAGACATCTTTCCATTCGACAAGTGATTTCATGCTAGACCCTGGAATTTAAACATTTATTTGGTAATACACCTGCAATATATGGAAACATTATTTTCATGCTAGAGCCTAGAATTCATGTTTAGGAGCACTGCGTTAAGCATGGCTCACGTTGTCAAAATATATATGATTTGGCTGCAACTCTGACTGTTAATTTTATATAAAAGATTTATTTTGTTTAAGCTATGATATGTATACCTATTCAGATTGCCCTTCGAGTTATATATATAAAAATAGAAACAGGTAAGGCAAAATATTGTTTAGTGCGAATTCGTATAGGATTGATTGATATTACCCACAGAGGTGACTGTTTTAGAGCCCAAGTAATGTTGACATGTCATTTATGGTCCATTTCTTCCATACTTGAATTTCGAGGTTGTTCTCTTCTCTTCATTTAAGTTGCGTTCTTCCCTAACTGGGAAAAAATATAGTATGTTTAGGCTTCTAATTTTGTAGTGGAGATTTAATTACAGGTGCAGGATGCTCTGTTTTCCTATCAATACATTACTCATGGCCTACTGGCTCCATTTTCTCTAATCAGTATATTGATTAAAATTACCTCAACTTGATTTCTTTTCCTACAATTGTTGTATACAGAATCCTTCCACGATCATGTGATAACAATCTAGGCAACTAGACGAGTCAGATTGGACATTGGTCAATGAGATTTAGAGCTGAGTGTAGTCTGGAGATGGGTCGGCCCGACCTGAAGAAATTGGGTCGAGCCTGGGCTTAGGCCGAAGAACAACAAAAACTGCGGGCCAACGCCTGGCCCAAGGCCCGAATTATTGAGATGGGCTTGGGCCTGGGCCCTTCAGGGCCTGGCCCAGCCCGACCCATGCCCATCCCTAGCAACCTACGACATCCATAGCTCGGCGACGTCAAGGGTGGTGGTACCAAAGAATTATGGTATGGTCGCCCGCTAGTATGTGACGTAAGTGCTCTGATGCTTCTCCAAAGCATCCAAATCCTCTGGCTCCTCGGATTCCAAAGAAAATGACAAGTTGACACTCTCCTCCCCATCGTGAGAGGAACGGTAGGAGGGGTCATCCTACCGCTGGAGCCGTTGCTCCATCGCCTCTTGGCGTTGCTGGGTCCCTGTACTGCTTGTGCAAGGAGAGCCAACTATTGCGTCACATTTTGGTCTATGTGAGATGACATGGTTACTGCTTAAAGAACTAAGGCATTACCTACTTTTCTTAAGAGAGATACGTGGACATGGATGCAATCGTGCTATTCTCCCATAGACTCGTGTTGGGTCAGAAGACTTCATGCTATACAGTATTCGAACACCGATGAGGAACAATATGCATGGAATGGGATGGAGTACCATTGCTCTGATACCAAAATTGTGATGCACGTCCCCCTCCAGGATCCAGGTACTCAACAAACCAAGCCACGCACATACGTTTCACAATCAAATATTTGACATTCAATATAGCAGGAGAAAATTGACACATGCATTGGAATTTAAAATTTTTCCTTTCTTTGCATTCAACTTGTTCACAACAACAACTTGTATTTCTATTCATTCATTACATACACCAATTTCCATTACATTCCATTGTCCATTTTCAGGTCTACAAAAATATATATGTACATATAAATATAGATGTTCACAATTATACATTACATGTTACGTCTCTCAAAAAGAAATTAAGTATAGAAAACAGTAAAAGAACTACCAACCGTTGTACCACAAAAAAGATGAAGCTGCATAAAAGATGGTACCTCCAATTAGTCACTGCTATGAACCTGCGGATCTACACACAGGTACGTTATGAGCAAAGTTGCTCAATATGATATAAATAAAATATACAACAACAAGCAAGATATAATTTAAGGGTGTGCAAAAGAAACAACTGAGTAAATTGATCTCACACAGACTTACATGTTAATTATTATTATTATTTTATATGAATATGAGCAACTAAACTTTGAGGATAATCTGTGATCTTGGTTTGGAGGAGCGCTTACACTATAACTCTAAGGCAAAAAGAATTCCTTAGGGTCGAGGTGCCTCCATAGGCATGCAATGGAATACAATGCATCTTAACTAAGTTCCCAACATGTCCACTTAACTTCACTTCACAATCGTACTTCCGATTCCCAATTAAGATTCCAACCCACTAATCATCATGACAAACTCAATCCTCCTAATGCACAAGAGAACTTTATCACATTCCCAACTCCATTAACCATATTTTCCGAAACTCCCCACTTAGTGCTCCTATTCGGAATACCGACCAATGCGGCCTACATTGGCCCGTACACGAGTGTTAACTATAAGTGGCAAGCGAAACATTAGTGGACCAACCTTGAGTACTTGGCCTTCACTCAAGCACTGGGCTAAAGGCACACAAGTGCTGAGGCCAAACACTGTCAGATTAGCACCTCGGTGTGCCAAGCAACATGTCCTCCAACCATCGCAGCTGCACGTAGCAGTTGGGATCGTGGTCATCCAAGCTTCTACCTAGGGCCCGAAAGGTGCACACCCCTCCCTTGATGGCAACTGCTCCACCTACCCGATCACCATAAAATATCCCAAAGATGCTAACCTTACATAGTAAATAGCACAACAAGAATCTCCCAAAAAGTATCATCTCATATAACTTTTATAATTATGGACTCAAAGACGATGATGCCTAGGCCTCATTTTGGTCAAAAAGATGGTGATGGATTCTAGATGTTTAAAATACATACTTGACTAACCCTGGACCCAACCTACTATACCTATGGAATGCCCTCCCATGTCTAGCAATTTAGAGACACATTGCCATGATTCCTAGTGGTAAAGGAAACCGGGGAACCCAAAAGAATTTAAGAGAGGTGGACACCGGCTGCCTAGTGACAACCCTAGGAGAGGTCCCGATTTTCAACAACTACATCAACCCATGAATGTTGCATGCATGCCCAGATAGCATATCAACTATTGTACACGGTTAGTCATTCTTTTTTTTTTTCGGCACCCCACGTCAAGCAAGCAGATCAAAACCAGGTGGTTGTTCAAGTTTAGTGAAATGAAACTGATTTCCTCCTTCCACAACAGCTAGGCTCATCGGTCTCTAATGGTTAAAAAAATCCGCGTGCCTGTATTACAATATATCTTTAGTTTATGCTTTAATATGCTTAGCATGCTCTAGTTATACACACAACAGATTCGTCAATGGAAATCTCCGTAAACGTTCTCCCGTAGAATGTCAAAAAAATAGGCCCAAATTGTTGGATGCTTTAGCCTATTGCAATTCCAATGCTTCAGCTATTTATTTAGCAGTAAGGAAGTCCACATGAGGAATGACGTGTAGTTTCATGATAATAGGAAAGAAAAGAATATGTAGCATAGGGCTATGGTCCCAGTAATTACAAGCCAAGATGACAATTGCAGATTATAGGAACCCCTATGATCATGAAATGCTTGAATGTTCGCCAGTACCATCCTTTATTCTGAGCAGAGCATGTAAGCAACATTACCCATGCGCATGCACCTATAGTATTATCATTTTACCAAAATAAGCTCAGGACAGATCCTTTATCATGCATCAACTAGTTTAGGTTCCCAGTTTGACTGGTCAACAAGTAGCTAAAGCTTAAAATAAGACTCATAGAAATCAGAGGAATCCTTGAGTAAATCTAAACCTACTTAAAGTAACAATGATGATGAGCTGTACAAGGTTGACAGATTGCTGAGATTATTGGAAATGGAAAGACAGGCACGGTATGACTAGTATTGCCGAAGAATCACTGTAACAAAATTTCATAGTTGTCATCCCAATCAGAGAAGCCGTCTTCGTCCCAAAAAAAAAATCCATAACCACGATACACCCCCATTCTACAAAATCAACGGGGCAGAATCATAAGTGATGGATGAATCACCGGTAATAAGGCCCCGGATCATCAATCAATCATGTATCTTCCAACCATCCACAAAAATCTCGAAGGTTCTAAAGACTTTCAAGCATATATGTTCAAGATAATGCGTGGAATTCACAGCAACGAGGAAGGGGGTATCGTACCTCAAAAAGTTGACTATCTCAATTTCTTCACCCACGAAGAACGACACACTCATCGTTCTATTCGTGAGGTGAAATCACCCACAAGGGTGATCTAATCTTTCTTTACGAGGTGGTGGTCTTGGATCGTCGATCCGAAGCGTTCCGGCGAGCTTCCGCCCGACGAGAGAGAGGAAGGAGGAAGGGAGGGGAGATGGCTGGAAATGTGATTTGTAGGTGTGCTCATGAGACGGGTACACACCCCATTCAATCATGACATGACATGACCTGACCCATCATAGTCTGGTCAATGGGTCGACCCGACTCATTTTAATGGGTACCGAATTCTAACGGGTACCCGAGTGATTTGAATGGGTAACGGGTACCCACGGGTACCCGTTGATCACTATAAAAAATGAATTTGTGCAATCTGTGCACTCTTATTTTCAAGCATGAACTTGTTCACCAATAAAAGCAAATAATCTGTGCACTCTTATTTTCAAGAAAGAATCTGAACCTATTTGAAATAGTGTGATTTATTATTCAAATCAAAGATCAATGTTGACACTATGAATCTGAAACTACTCTAAAATAATGTGATTGGACTTCAGCCTATCATCTAAAAGTAAACTACGATGAAATAATGCAACTTCAGCACGTATACATCAGAAGATTATCAGAACAAATAAGCACATTTACATTAATATCCCTGAAACAAGCACAAATTTGAGTCTAATACAAGTAGAGCTAGTAGACTATCCCAACATGATCATTTCTTCTCTTTTTTTTGCAAGTGTACCTACCCAATTTCTGCAAGTGCTTCCAATACAAGTGTGTTGTCCCAATTTCTGCAAACAAGCAAGATAGGTTATGATTCACGTGTAAACAGTAGCAGCCTAGCAGTATCTAAATTGAACATATATTAAGGAGAACTTGCTTGACCAGTTATAGTTTCAAACCCTCTCATATCTTAAACAACAATTGAAAATTCTTAAACAGCAAGTCAATACGAAGTAATTAGTACAAAGAATATTTTTGTTGTGGAAAATTCCAGTTCAATCCAAATTAAAATATGAGTTGAGACTTGTGGAAGCAAGTTTATATTCTGAATTAATAACCTTCCATGTTTATGTTCTTAATTAATCCACCTGTGATCGTGTTGAGAAATGCATGCCTGATTGAATTCTAATGAGTCTTTGATGTATTTTTTTTGCAAATATCTTAATAAAATAATTGAAGCAAAGCCTCTAAATTCGACCGATCTCTAGAAACCCTCGATATGAAATGTATATGATATTGAAAGCTAACCACGATGAGAACCCGCAACCATTAAAGAATCAGGAGAAAGAAAACTAGGTTGAAGATTGAAAATGTTACCCCAGTAAGTATGGAGAAGGGCGCAAGCCTTAATCTTGATCAAGGGCAACGACGGCGAGGAGCAGTGCCAGGTTCGAGATATGGTATTTGCGACATGGACGAGGAGTAGCGTCGAGTTCAAGCTATGGAGAGGAGGCGGATGGGAATCAACGAGGAGTGGGTGTTGGTGGCAGCAGAGTCACGAAGCCCTAACCGTGTGACGGCGGGAGCTTGTGGCCGGGAGCTTGGGAGGCAAGAGGCGTGAAGGCGTGAAGGACCCGTGAATCCATTGATTTTTCTAACTGGGTACTCGGGATCACCATTGGGTTTTTCCACTGGGTTGTATGGATCATCTTTCATGGGTACCCAGCCTAAAAATTTCTCACTTGTACCCATAAATTTAGAGTCGAGACAATCGGATCGGGTACCTGTTTGACCCGGAAATTTTGAGCACCCTTAGTGATTTGGGCTTTTTGGGGGAGAGGGGTTTGGGTTATATGGGATGGGACTTGGATTCAGATCCGAGTCCAGATCCGAATATGGCCTCGACCCCCTTCCGTTAAAATAATTGTAACTCGGGCTCCCGAACTCGGATTTTTGCGTTTTGGACTCGTTGGAAAGATCTCGACGAGAAAAATGCGATGAAATGGTAAAATAAATTGTTTAAGTGCTGAAATAAAAGTAGATTTTTAATTAAGATCATATGCAGTTGAATTTTGCAGTTGAGTCCCTGTTCGGGTTTTGAGGGTTTTTATCGTCGTTATTTGAACATTTGAACTTTCATCCTTCACATTTATTTTATTTATAAATTATTCCTTATTTGAACTGCATGCATGCTTATCACGTGATTTGTTGGGTTAATTCCAATAAAAATATTATATCTTTGTGTTACTGTTTGGACCCTAGAATTACTTTATTTGCATTTCGGTCCAGTCCAGGGGGCGCAAGTGCATTTGCATGTGACTTTTGGGAAATTTACACTATAAACCATGTAGTTTATTTCTTGTTACCATTTAGTTTGAATTCTTAAAATAATTTCATATAGGTCCCTGTTAGTTCGTATATTTATTTTGCATCATTAAAATCAAAAAAATTAGAAAAAGGCTCTAAAAATTCCACAAAAATATTGTTGTATCACTCATCTTGCATCCATAATTTTTATTTTGTATTTCATCATTTTTCTAATTTATAAAATTACAAAAATCGAATAAAAATGTCCTGTTTGCACTAAAAACTCTATAAAAATTATAAAAAAATAAAAAAATCTAATAAAATTCGTGTGTTTGTTTTTAATTATTTAAAATATAGAATCATTTTTACATATTTATCACTTATGAAATTCATAAACATTGCAAAACAATGAAAAAAATTAAAAAATTATATAAAATTAATTAAAAATCCCAAAAAATATAAATTGCTTTCTAAATAAGATAAAAAAAATCTTTCATTTCATATTATTTTCATCAATTTTTGAGATTTTTTGATAATATAAAAATAAAAAACATTCGTATAATTTTCTGTTTGATTTATCTATTGTTTTTTATTTATTAAAATGCTAAGAAAAAAGAGGGAAACTTCGTAAAAACATTAGAAAAAGTAAAAAAAGTCCAAAAATGATTTTAGTTGAATTTTTGTATATATTTTATATATTGATTTATTCGCACCTTTCATATTTTATTGTTTTAAAATAAAAAAATCTTTTACAAGATAAAAAATATAATATAAAAATAGAAAAACAAATAAATAAAAATATAAAAAATATAAAAAAATCAAAAACACAAAAACCAGGCATAGTGTACAAAGAATTTCCTTTATTCTTTCCTTGATTTTTCTCTGCATAGAATAACCCTCAAGATATTTGTAGCCTCCCAGAGTTGGATCGTGTTTGTTATACATGAAAATTAAATAGCAATTTCTCTTGCCACAAATTTGTATTTGCTTTTGCTTGAGAATAATTAGTTTTTATTTTATACTTAATTAGGTTGCGACGACACTTATGATTAATTCATTCAAATAAAAAAACCGAAATTTATCGCTCAAGAAAATGACATCGTTGCTAGGAAGGCACGTCGATGGCAGTTAGGTTCTTCATTTGACCTACTATTCTTAATTTTATATTTATGTTCATATTTTCCTACATTATTTCACTGTTCATATTCATTGTGTTTGTTCAAATTCATTTTTTCTTGCTCATATTTTTATATTTATGTCTCTTACACATTCTTTTATTTCCTCTTTCTTGTAAGGGTCCGACGAGCAAGGGTGGCATTCTTTAGAGCACTGGTAGACCCAAGCGAAGCGGAGGCAACTTAATTCTTCACTGAGCCGTAGGAGAGCATAGAAGAAGGAGAGTAGCACTCTCTAGTGCAATATTCCGACTTGCTTACGTACACATTTTTAGCATGGATCAAACAACTCCAAATCCTTAAGTGTTGTACACACAACTTTGTACCATACCGATTCTCATGATGGATTTTAGGTACTAATTTGTACGAAATCTTGTTTAGGATATAAGTTGTAGTTCAAGGGAGTTGATTCAAATAAAACTGATTTGAACATCACAGAAGCGTGGAAATCGCATCATATGCGATCTAGGTTGACTAGTCGCACTACTTGATGGGTCATCAGAAATTATTATTTTTCAATGGAACAACATGGTTTTGGAACCTTTCCCAATCGTCGTGTCTCTAAACGAAGAGTCCTCTGGTCTCAAGTCCCATCTGATGTAGATGGCACTTGCGGGCATGTAGATAAGACGTGTTCTCCTCGTAATCCAAGGTGATGATCCGATCTGATGATATCCTAATGTTATCATAGGAAATCCATCATCTTCATCACGAGAATGAAGCACCGAAGAAGTCGGTGAATCATGAGTAGTCGATCCGGTAGTGTGACTACGACGATGCTCTCCACAAACCTTAGAGTGGACGACCACTAGGTTGAGATGGAGAGCCTATGGATGTGTATGAGAGAGAAAATAGAGAAATTTTGTTGCTTCAACTTTTGTGCTAGATTGTGTTGAGAAGATCTTAGGGTTGGCCCTTTTCTTATGCGAAATTGGATGGCTAAGATGCATTCCTAATTTAAATTAATATCCTAGATTTTGTGCAACAATTTGCAACAATAATTAATTAATTTAAAAAGAATAAATAAAATAAACATATTCCTAAATATATTCAATCCTCGTTAAATAAAATTAATTATCCTGAAAAAAAGAGTAGAGAGACACCTTCCATGTAAGGGGAAATTAGATAACCTCATTCCCCTTTTGAATGGGTTGATATCCTTATGAGATTGGAGAGACATTTTCTCTCTCTAATAGCTATGTAATGTAATTTCATTACATTAAATATTTATTTGTAGATTTTTGCAACAAAATATCACCAAAATAGTGTATAAATTATTTGTAACTATTGCAAACAAACCATTAATTAATTATGAATCGTATTTATCCATCCATATTAGATGTAAACCATATTTACATTTAATTATACAATGTAAATCAAATTCACATTTAATAGTATAATAGGAATCCAATTTCTATTAACTTTCAAACTGTAAATCGTATTACAATTAAATCTATCTTATTATATTGTGAATCATAATCATAATATCTATGATTATTGTGGATAGTGTTATCCACATTAATCAAATCTAGGATAATTAAATCTAATTTTATTATCTTAGATGCCTCTCTGCACATGTCCAAATAATGTGGACATGTCCACCTTATTAAAGATAATTAAATCATATTTAATCTTTACTTTTCCAATGCTTACATATTGTCATCAATTTAATTATTTTGAACTATTTCGAAAACATTGTGCTTTCTCTAAGGGTAACTTGAGATAAGGACCAAGATGTTGTATATTTCACGTATAGTGATTGGATAGTGAGATCCAATCATATATATATAGATCTAGAAGACCTCTAAGATATGTCTGATCAAATAAGATAAAATAACTAATATTCTCAATGCATCTTAATCATACTAGGACTTTCAACATTTCGAGTAAGATTGGATAACTAGTCAGCTGAGTTGAGTCACTAAAATCCAAACCTATTTCATCACTCCCTCAGTATCGAAGTGTCACTTTTATACAATCGATTAAGATCACATCACACTTGAGTATTTCTAATACATGTACATCCTACATACTTGAAGACCTAAAATAAACTCGAAGTTTTAACCTTATTTGAATTGTCTCCTCCGTGGTTTATCGCTATGTTTCTCATTTGATCATTAAGAGTTGGTATCGATCATATGCTATCCAAAAGCATATATCATACCTTCAAATTCATCTTATTTCCAAAACAAGATGACCAATGTAGGAATTTGATTTAATCCAATATCTCATGAGTGAGCTCTTGTCTTCGAGTTTAGCAGTGAACATGTATGATTCTTTGAGAGATCATGCTACTCATATGCCCTTTTATGCACACTATCTAACCATTGTATAGACCTTGATTAGTTAATCAACCTAATTGTATGCCTAAGGTACATACTAGACATACAGTAATACATTTGTCTCCCATTAGAGAATGTGTGTCAATACATGATAATATACGACACAAGTTTTACTTATCTTGATCTCGTTAAGTCAACTCTTTGACCTAACTAATCCAACACCTATGAATCTCTATTAATATGTAGAGGACCTACATTAAGAGGTCGTTCAAATGTTATCCTTTTGATTAAGGATTGCAATCTCCTTCGCAGGATAGAGATCCCTTCTTGAAAATCAATTGATGGTGTGGTTGAGTCATAAATCTAACTATTTAGATATTGAGTCCTACACCAACCTCTATGATCCAACCTTTAAATCCAATTGTATGATATCAATATGGCCATGATACATGATCATAATTGTACGAAGGAACCTATACAAATTAGTTATTCTTCATTTCATATTAAGTAATAAATTGCAATAACATCTATTTCATAAAGAGTCGTGGCAGGATTACGTGTCCAACAATCTCCCACTAGCCCAATGATACATTAATGGGATAATAGTTAAACGAATACTTATGTGCTATCATAAGTTATTTACACAAATAGCTTGGTCAGCTGGCTAGTCACTCTGTCCCAAGAGACTATACCAAGTCCTTTTACAGACTTGCAAATCTTCTAGTAACAGTGATTGCATACAATGCGAATGTTGCATCTTATATAATTGATAGCTAATCTTGTTAAAGCAGTCACAGTGCCTCTGACACTACAACTCAATACCTATTATAATCAGTAAGGTATTTCAATTATCCTTAGCAGAATACCCATATTCTTGGAGATCTCTATCTCCTTGGACTTATACATTGTCTTAAGTCTTGTAGGAATCTATAGATAAGTCTTTTATATCACTATCTATTAAGTATTAAGTTAAAAAAGATAAGACTTTGAGAATACTATCTTTAGTGTCCTTGAAGATGTTTATCATTGCTACAACTAAGTATTTTATCTCTATAGTAGGATTGGTAACAGTTTACCACTCGCACTTCAAGATAAGCATCTGACTTTTGTACATAAAGTTCTATCTCTTACAAGTCTATTAATCTTATTAACAAACATATGTCCAAGTCACGATGCTAGATCATTTTTAAATGATCATCATCATCCTTTTGATCATTTATGGTTTAATTTCAAGTATTAGAAATGTTAATGAATCATCCATTATTATTATAATTTTATAGAGTCCTCTAGATGTTATATTACTATCTAAAATATATCCATCAGAACTCCTTATGATACATTTATCTCTAAATGTATATCTATTTCTAAAATGCTTAGAAATATAGCGAATATATTCTAATATATAGGTCATAGAGACATTCTCTAAGAGTGAGGGCTCTCCATTAAAAAAAAGTGTTATGTCTATCCAATGGAGATTGTAACAACAATTGCATCAACTCCCACATGGATGACTATATACCTTAATATCAACTTTTCTAGTATTCTAAAATGTGTGCGACCAATTGCAAGTGTTGTTAGAAGAAGGAGGTACAATTATATAACTCTAATATTATTCAATAAGTAAGTCGATTTCAATGATGATATGTAAATGTAGAATATGTTGATGTACTATCTGAGTCCTTCTATAAGATTCTAGATAGTTTGGATAGTCATATTATCATTATATCAGCTTGTTAAACTATTGTCATTCATCCAACTCTTTGGATGTCATATGTGTAGAAGTCGCGGAAGTACAATCAACTTTTTGACTCTTCTTCTTACAAGGGTCGAGCCCATGCTTCCATTGTGCTTCTCTTATTTATAAACAACCATTGATTAAGATAAATGATTTCTAAAATCGAACATTTCCTCAAGGGACTTCAATATAAGAGTATGCCAACTTTTATACTTGCTTCTTCCCATTCACACAATATGAATATTATGAAGCTTCATGAAATACTTTAGTATAGATAGTAGAATGATGACACTCATCATATCTACATCCATCTTAACTCTTTTGGTTCAGGTAGGGACTCAAACATTTTAAATACATCAGATATTATGGAGCCACCATTCTGCATAATGCAGTGAACCATGTCATTCATGATTAAATGTTGAGAGCGCATATGTTTGCCAAAACGTCTCCTCTGGTTTTTATGAGGATCTTGACAATTACGACCATCATCAACATGTTACTTCCAAATCACACTCGATGAGAGACCAATGTTGTAGGGACATATAAACCATAGTTTCTTGTCCTAGTATTTATTTAATTGTTAATCCTCATTTATCACAAGAAAGCATTCACATTGCACCCATATACATTATGTATTCAACTGCAAGTACTACAACCTTGACTTTGGATCCAATCCATCATAATGGTTACGATTGAGTATATTTTTGAGTGGGGTTTAATAAAGGTTATCTGAAATAAGATAGTTTTTATAAATTTATTTATTTGATTAAAGTTATTGTTGTTTTAAATCAATGTTGTCTAGATTTTTATTACCTTGAAAGAACATTCCATTTTGAACTTTTAAAATATGAGTTATGCTAACTAAAGTACCTCAAGCAAGATCTGTGATCTCTGTTCCACCTTTGTCGTACCCCAATTATATGAAAAATGCAGCTCGAGTGAAAGAAGCGAGAACACTTTCCGTATTGTAAGGCCAACTTGCATTTTCCAAATTGATCTTTCACATCCGAGCACATCACCGCTATGATGATGTTAACCCATTGTCAATCTAGTCAACTATCAATAGGAACAAAACTTGCTATGTGAAATCAAATATCGTCTTAGTTATATGGGTAACAACATTGTGGCCACTATGCATATGACCTTACTCTTTTGAGAAGAAAAGTCCTCGATCCATGTGTGCTTGTATGTCAATGCTATGATTTCAAATATGTGTCTCCATCATACAATCAATGGTGATAGAATCTTCACCTTGATAGAAGACCATGGATGTCATCTTATGATCCTCCAGATCCCATTCAAATGTTGATTGATCATTTGAATAATATTCTCATAATCAACCCTTCCAAGGGAAATCCAGTTATGTTAAATAAAGACTGTGTATTTTAATTATATTATATTAATTTAATCATATTAAATCTATATTAATCCATTTCAACCAGCAACACTTCATTTTCTTGACACTATTATATGGTATACACCCTCGCATAATACAAATTTGCTATTCCAATAGTTGTTAGAGTACACATTAACCGCTCATCGTGTTATACTTCCTTGAAATAGATCTGGCTATACACTCAACTTTTTGCTAGGAGAGATCATTTTCTTGACATGCAAGTCTCTAATTAAGGAACCAAGCTAGCATACCTGGTCTAGACACCATCTCCATTCCAATTCATAACAACACAATTGGGTTTATTTGTACTAAAATGGTTTATCGATCTTGTGCTTTTTATGACAGGAATTGGACTATATAATAATCACTTAGAAATTTAGGCATCTTAAAATATTTTAGACATTCTAAACTTCTAGTTATATCAATTAAACAAGTTGGTTTTGCATGTAAAGATTGAATTACAACTATTGTCATTTGGAATATAGGATTTTGATGTCAAGAAGCAATCACTCAAGGTTGATGTTTGTCATGAATATATCTAAATGAAAGAAACAACAAATAATCATGGAAAATTTCAAATATCCATAATTATATTTGAATGATTTAATACATTAAAATATGCCAACTAGATGATCCAATCATCTTCCGACCCTTCTCCACTAAATATCATATATCTAGGGCAAACAGAGTCTAAATCATGTGAATAAATTTGAGCGGATTGATGGTTTAATTATTAACATAATTAATGCATTTTAACATGTTTCATGATAGGAAAACAATAACAAAAAATGTTTGGTTATAGATCCGAGATTACATGTAAAATAACATTGCAGGAATTTTTTCGATTTTAAAACGACGCTCGTTTGATACCAACTATTGGAGAACTTTTTGGGGACATGTTTAAGTATTCTAGACACATTTAAGGATACCAAAAAATTTTCAAACATGGTATAAATAATTCCTTTTTCATATGAGCACAAAACTATATGAAAAATACACCTACGTAAAAACAACAAGTCCTTGTGCATCCAATATCCAAGATCATGTTCCCTTAAGGTTTGGATCACATCCAAGACCTTCGAACAAGGCTATGAATCCACTTTAAGGGAGTCAATTCAAATAAAATTTTCTTATGCATCATGGAAGCATGGTGATAGAATCATATGCGATCTATGTTGACTAGTCACCCTAGTCGATGGGGCAACATAAATTAAAAAAATTGATGTAACCACATGGCTTGTGAATCTTTTCCAATCCATTCCATCAATATCACGAACAAGTATTAGGGTTACCTCTTCTAGCGTGATCAAGATCCCTGATGAATCTCATATTCATTACTCTAAATCTCATTAATTTAGCTCAAATCCCACAAAATCATCAGCATTTCTTCATTTATTCAACATAATTAGCATTCATGCATGTTTTAATAAGAATTGCATTTTATCCCTTATTTCTACACAAAATAAGAAGCCAAAAATCCCTACCAAAATTGACTTGTGAATAGCCTAACTTCCCTAATTTTTAACTAATTCATGCTAAATCCAAATAACCCAAAACTATTCCATTGTGCACATATCACTAACAAGAATAAAAAAATACAAAAAATACTAACCCAAATAAGTGGACCAAAAACCAAAACCCTAGTTCTAGGATTTCTGGACTAAAACCCTCATGTCTCCCCCATCCAATGTCCGATTTTATCCTTCTCACTTTTCAACTAATATACATTCAAATACCTTCAAAACAAGACCAAGTTCAAGTGAATCGGAGCTCATATGCGAAAGTTGGATTTTGGGCCCTTTTGTACATTTTGTATTTTAGCGGTTTTTGACCTAATATTTTATGTACATAATTGACCTATTTTATTTTATTTCTTTTTCATTCATCTTATTTGATAAACATTTTATTAAAATCACAAAAACCTAAATCCAAATTGAGTTTGAAATCAAAGAAACAAATTGAGTCCAAGTCTTCACTAACCGTCTGTACAACTTTTTCATCTTTTATTTCTTCTTTTCCTTAATTAATAAAAATCCAAAAAAATTAGATTAATGTGTTTATGTTCATTTTTTATTTTCTCAAATATTTTTTACGAATTTTTATCTGATTTAAACATAAAAAAATTATAAATCCCAAAAACCAGGGTATTTTATGTGCATGGGATACCCCAAAAATATCACTTTGTGCAATTGATCGACTTTTCTTTTGATGTCTTCATGAAAGTTGTAGATCTCATCGAGATAAGAATTTTTTGTGAAGAAACTTTTTCGATCCGCGCGTTTTCTATTTATTTTGGATTTATCAAAGTTTTATTATTTCAATTTTTGTGGTACTGACACATGGCCGCTCCTGGAGCCGCCACGTGTCAGCCATTTTTGAAAGTTTATTTATTCATTTTAAAAAAATAATTAAAAGAGACCACACGTGCGGGGCATGTGCCTCCCGCGTACGTGCGACGCACGTACTCCGCATCCCCTTCACCTTTTGATGCCATGTGGAGCCCTTCTGCCGCTAGATTTCGCCTGATCGGATGGCCAGGGCTCATCTTCCTCATCAGACCCACCTTTCCCAATCTGAACTTGCCGCTGTGATTTCTCCACCCATTGCCACCCCTGCGTATCTCGCCTAATACTCCTCAGATCTCCTCTCATCAGATCAGCCGCGAATCTCTCGTCAATCTCCAAAATCAATCGAGTCTGCCGCCTTCCAATTGTAAGAATCGAACCCCGACGAAACCCAATCAAATCCCCGCAACCCCATCCATACCGCGACCTTCTTTCTCTGATCAATAACCTGTACCCTATAAAGCCATCGCCCGCACCTCCACTCATCTTCATCCGTCGATAACCTCAACTGCGACGAGACGACGACGGTGACAGCGCCGTTCTTCTCCCTTCTCCGGTGAGATCCGAGCTCCACCGGTTCGTTGCAACCCACAACACCCCCCTCGTTGTCTCTGCTCCAGATCCGGTCTTCGCGCCCATTGAGTCAACGTTCAACTTCGTCGAAGCTTTGCCTCCGACAACCACCGCCTCCGACTGCGACTACGCCATTAACGATCTTCGACAATGCTACTTCAATGCTCTTCATCGACGACAACTACGACCGCCTGCTCAGCCCCACACCTCCGCTCCTATGACATCTTTCCGCCATGCTGTCGGGGGCTGTCCCGAGGCCCTCCCCACGTGCGAGGCACATGACGGAGGGAACATTGCATCCAAGCCCCTGGGACTTCCAGGTTCTACAAGGAGCTCCAGAGGTCACATGCATAGCACGTGACCACCTGGAAAAACTTTGAGGACACCCCTTGAAGCTGTCCCAATTACAGTTCAGTCCATTTAACCCAGGGGTCATGTGCATCGCACGTGACCTACTGGGAATTTTGTAGAAACCCCCCAACCTTTCGGTAATTGTAGATTTATCCATTTGTATTATTTATATTTATTATAATTTGCATAAACACCCATGTGTTCCCTAGTGATTTTAGACCTCTACATGACATTATTTTTATTATCCAAAAATAGCCTGATGTTCGTTAATTAATTCTCTACATTATGGCATATGTCTGACATTTTTGTGATCAATGGTTAATGAATAATTAATTGTTTTGTGGAAAATCACATACTTTGCTCATTTTTGTTCTGATTTTTATAATTGATTAACTGTTCCTCTAAAAATTACCAAAAAATCACTGATTATAGAATTAATTTCGTTTAATAGTGTGCCCTAAAAGAATTGCATTTGCATAATTGGTTTGCATTGTAAAAATCATTTCGCATATTTCAATATTTGCTTTTTACTATGTATTAAATCTCACATTTTTGAGGTTTAGGATTGTTCTGAGATCCATTACCTAGTGATAGATCTTAGATAATTTTATTCCTTGAAAATAATTAGGTTTAATATTTATTATAATTAAATATTGAAATTCACTCTGTTTGTATTTAAAAATTCATAAAAAATTCATCTTGCATTCAAAAATTCCAAAAAATTACAGTGCATCCATTTCATCGTAATTATTACCTTGGCCAGATTTCATATTTTTCGGACATTGTTTGTTTGATATTTACATTTTAGTCCCTAAAATATGACAAAATTGCATTTTGCATCCTTCATTGCATAAAAAATTACAAAAAAAAGATTGCCTCAAAAATCGTGCACGAACTTTGATGGACAAAATTCTAGGTTGTTCCTTTGACTCCTTATGTTCGACCTTGGGACTTTCCCAAGTAAAATAAACAGAAAACCACGTGATTAAAAATTAACTAAATAATTGTGGTTATTTCTTGATCGATTCCGATTGCCTGCCTACAACGAAACGGCTTAGTTTTAAGCGAACAATAAGACAAGCTATTTAACATCGGCTATTCACGAACCGTAAATCCCCATGTCTCACTTTGAAGAGACCTCATATCTCAAATATCATCTGATGTAGACAGCACTTGCGGGTACGTGGATGAGACACATGCTCTCAGCAATCCTATGTGATGATCCGAGCCAAGAACCTCCCTACTTAGTGATACAAAATCCATCATCTTCCTCACGAGGACGAGGAACTGAAGAGGTTGGAGATTCAGGAGCAACAGATCTTGCTGCACAACGACATCTTAAGGATAATGATACACTCCACTTGATGTTGAGATCGAGAGCTGATGTGTCCAAGAAACCCTATGTTAATTTGCATGATTTATCGAGCGTTTAAAATTAATGTTGAATTTATCGTTGTCGGACTATCGAAATCAGTCAAGAAATAACCATAAGAAATTTAATCAATTTTAATCAACGTGTTTTTATGTGTACTTTACTTGGGCAAGTCCCAAGGGCGAACTCAAGGAGGCAAAGTAACAACCTAGAAATTTTTCTATCAAAGTTCGTGCATGGTTTTCGAGATGGTATTTTTTGTTATTTTTAAGGCAATTTGGAATGCACAAATGCAAATTAGTCTAATTTTAGGGAATAAAATGTAAAGATCAATCAAACGATGTTCAAAAAATATGAAATTTGGCCGAGATGTCAATTATGATGAAATGAATGTACTGTAATTTTTTGAAATTTTCAAATGCAAGATAAATATTTTATGAATTTATGAATACAAACGGTATGAATTTCAATATTTAATTATAATAAATATTAAATCTATCCACTTCAAGGAATAAAATTATCCAAGATTTATCACTAGATGATCGATCTTAAAAAATCCTAAACCTCAAAAATATGAGTTTTAATGTATATCAAAAATCAAATATTCAAATAAGCAAAATGATTTTATAGGGCAAAACACGTGCAAATACAATTCTTTTTGGGCACAATGCTAAACACAATTAATACTCAAATCTGTGAGTTTTTGGCAATATTTCAAGCATAGTTAATTTAAATTTCAAAGCACAGAGTGGACAAAATATGTGATTTTCTAGGAGAATATTAATTAATCATTAACCACATACCACAAGAGTATCAAACATATGCCAAGAAGTGAATTAATTATAGAACAAAATTCCTAATTTTAATAAATAAAATGATGTAGTAAAGCGGTTTAAAGTGGAGGGGGAACACAGGGGTATCGCTACAAAACTACAATAATTAAATAAATATAAAATTATAGTAAAAGGACTTAACTATAATTACCGAGATTCCTGGGGTGGTTACGCAAAATTTCTAGAAGGTCGCGTGTGACATATGTGACCTCTGGTGGCGGGGGTGATTGTGCGAATTGGTAGACCTTCGAGATTTCTTTTGAAAAATGCCCCAAATATGCACGCACATAGCACGTGCCTTCTGGGTTGTGGGTTCTTCTAGAAATAAAGTACCCCCTGGGGGCCTTGATGCAAATGTCTTAGTTAACACGTGAGAAGCACGTGACTATCAGGGACTTGGACCCGGTGGAGAGATGAAAGGGGGAAGGTGGTACGTCAGCGGAGGCGGTTGACGGTTAAGTGTTTTGAGGAAGATGAGGGCTGGCCACTGGAGGTGGGGGCACGATGGAGGTGCAGCTGGAGCGGTCGACACACGGCCGAGGGTCATCGGGGGCGAGGCTCCCAAGTTGTCGAGGTGGTGAGAGTACAACATCAGTGAAGCTCCTAGGAGTCGCTATCTTGGTTGGCGACCAGTGGAGGATGGATGGACCTCCCCTGGTGCGACGATGTCGATGGTGCGATGCGAGTGGCAACAAATTTGAAGGGGTGGAGATGGGTACTGGGGATAGGTCATTGGGGAACATCGGTGTGGTGATTGTATGATCGACGAAGCGGAGCAAGGGGGAAGATGGAGGTGGTAAGTTAAATTTGAGGCGGAGCGACGTGTGTTGGGTGGTGACGGTGATAGCGGTAGCTCAACGGTTTCGAGACCAGAGTAAAGCTCAACCGTCGAGGATGGGAGCGACGAGCACATGTGGCTCATATCTCTTCGGGAAGGAAGAGGGGGTCGGGCTATCACCACTAACCTCCTCTTGTATTGAAGCTACCGATGGATGGCTTGGAATCGAGGGCGACACTGGAGTTAAATAGCATGAGGGTAGTCTGGTCAGAGAAGGAAGGTGGCGATTTGATGGAATCAGGGAGGGGATTTGACGAGAGGCGGTGCAGGATTGATTGGGTTAGCAAACGTCGAAGAGATTGGAAGGAGAGATCGGATCTTGGATCAATCGGATATGGGAACGACTAATCAATGAGATTTGATGAGGGGGTGTGGCGATACCGTAGAGGAGGTACGGGTGGCAAAATCAAGATAGGGTGTTGGAGCCAAAATAGGAAGGCAGTAGCACCAAAGGAGGAAGATCGGGGTGGCGGTTGAGGAAATTGGGGGAAGGTGAAGGTGCAGCGGTCATCCGATTGGCCAAGATCAGACGGTCGAGATGTTGCCATGTGGCAGCGAGTTTTTATTTTTAAAATTTATATTCTTAAATTATTTTAATTATTTTTTATAAAATAAATGAAAAATAAAGGTTAATGATGGGTGACACGTGGCGGCTCCAAGAGCTGCCACGTGTCAGCCCCACAAAAGTTGAAAAATAAATACCAAACTAAATACATAAAAATTAGTAAATCACCTCGGATTGAAAATTTATCTTCATGAAAGTTGCTTGTCCTGATGAAATCTACAACTTTTATGAAGAGACCAAAACCAAAATCGGTCATTTGTGGAAAGTGATATTTTTGGGGTATCCCATGTCCATAGAATACCTTGATTTTGGATTTTATATTTTTTTGTTTTTAAATCAGATAAAAATCCACAAAAATTATGATAAAATCAAAAATAAATATTTACACATTATTTTATTTTATTTTTTTTATTAAGTAAGAAAAGGAAGAAATAAAATAAAATATGAAAAAGATAATTTTTGTACAGAATGTTAGTGAGGACTCGGACTCAGTTAGTTTCTTTGATTTCAAGTTTAGTTTGGATTTGGATTTTTGCACATTTTAATAAATCTTTTACAAAAGAAGACAAATTAAAAATAACTAAAATTAAATGATCAATTACGTACATAAAATAATCGGTCAAAAATCGCTAAAATACAAGATGTACAAAAGAGGCCCAAAACCCAACTTGCACATATGAGTTCTGATTCACTTGAACTTGGTCTTTTTTTAAGTTAATTGAATGTACATTAGTTCAAAAGTGAGTAAGATCAAATCGGACACTAGATGAGGAAGATGTCATGGTTTTAGTCTGAAAATCCTAGATTTAGGATTTGGGTTTTTGGACCTCTTATTTTGGTTAATGATTTTTTTGTATTTTTCATTTAATCTTGTTAGTGATATGTACACAGTGGTGTGGGATTGAGGTCATTTGGAGTTAGCGTGAATTAGTTAAAAATAAGGGAAATTATGCTATTTTACAGGTCATTTTGGCTGAGATTTTTGGATTCTTATTTTTTGCAATAATGAGTGATAAAATGTAGTTCTTATCTAAACATGTATTAATGCTAATTATGCAGAATAAATGAAGAAATGCCAATGAATTTTAGGGATTTGAGCTTCATTCATGACTTTTAGAGTGATGAATCTGAGATCCATCATCCTCCTATACTTAAACCATGCTCGTCCCTGAGCATCTAAAGAAATGCCATGAGGTAAAATGAGATTGGATTCCATACTAAGACCATGAGCAAAAGGTGAAAATGAAACTAAACTCGACCTTTGGATTATTAGTTTGGCGAAAATTCTGTGAGATTTAGGATTTTAAAAGCATCAGCCTTCAAGTTCTACACATCATTGTCACAGTTTCGGTTCAGAAGTCATCTTAGATCAATCCTCCACCCAAAGCATACCCCATGAACATTGAACAATCGACTCATGTGTATGAAAGATTTTAGCTCTTCCCACCCAGAATGCCAGACTACCATGCAAACCTACTCTGCCGTAACTCATCCTCGAGGAGTCAGGTATTTTCTTCTAAGGTCTGTCGTGCTGTGTTCACAGTCAAAATGGGCTAGAAGTTAGAAGGGAAAAAGAACTGGAGGGTGACTAGTGTAGTCATCTCTCCTTATGAAGCTGGCCAGTGTAGCCAAGTCTCCACTAAGATCAGCAGGTTTTCTTGAAGCTTGGACCTTTTTGGTCAAATATTTATTTGGTAGTAGGCTTCTTTGTATTGGATTTTTCGTAGCTCTGCTTGGATATTGTTATGCCCCTGCATATATGGAATCTTTTTTTCCATATATTTTTTTGGGGTCTTAGGAAAAATTATGCCCAGTAGTCCATCCCTTTTTCGAAGCTTTATTTCAACCCATACTCTGATCTTTAGATGTCCACGCTACTGGAAAAGAAACTCACACAGTCTTCTGATGAAACCTGATTTCATCATCTTTATTTCAAATTATTAACCCCCTTGATTAAGCTATTTGTCAATAAAACCCAGATAATGTCGTGTAATTATCAGAGTCCTTAATAATTAAAAATCACAAAACAAAAATTCGTGGTATTTTTAGACTTAAAATATCCTCAAAAATATCTCGTGACTTCAGTTGATCTCATCTTCAGTTTTGGTCAACATGAAACTTGTAGATCTCATCAGGATCTTCAACTTTCATGTTTTGAGTTTTCTAAAATTCGGCCTTCTATCCCTTCAAAAGTCAACTGGAAAGCTTGGAATAATCTGATTGGGCCACGTGGCCCAATCTGGGTGAGCCACGTGGCCCGCCTCTCTTGTCTCTTCCGCCTCCTCTTCTAGCCGTCGGATCGCCTTCTTTATCCAACGGCCAGAGCATGTCCACGCCTGCTATTTTCCTCAGCCGTTTGATCTTTCCCCTCTCCCAATCTGATCCGTCTGTGAGCGCTCTGATCAGATCCTGCCACGTAGCAGCCTTGTCCACCCCACGATCATATCGGGGCTGCTCCAACTGAGCCGCTAGCTCCGCGACCATCACCAGCCCTTCGATCATGCGCCTTCTTCACATCACTACCGTCCGCTAGCGCGCAAGCCTCACCACGACACCTGGCACACTCTTGACGCTTCGATTAATACACCGCCGATCTGATCCAAACCGTCCCTACGTGCCCACATCAGGACCATTGGATCTGACGATCCAACGGTCCAGACCTCGTCTTCCTCCACCCGCAAGCTCCGCCCCAGCCCCATGCCTCGCAGACCTCCTCCACCCTTCTAAATTTAGCTGCCTCACCTTACCGCCTCTCCTCTCCCTAACCACCTTACGTTCGAGCCCAGTCCTCCAGGATTCTCGCGCACATCCCACAAGCTCCGTTCTCCTCTCCAGTCGTCCCACACCTCCTTGAAAAACTCGACTCCCCACCACCTGGACCACCGAACCTCGCCTTTAAATACCTCGCCTCCCCCATCGATCCAGGGTGTCCATCAACCAAGGGGCGGTGGCCCAGCCCTCTAGCTCCTCCCTGTGACAGGGGGAGGAGCTCGGATCGAGCGACGACGACCTTCTTCCCCGATGAGACCCGCCGACCTCCAGGCGGCGTTGCGGTGGCCTAGAGCCCTGCCCGAGCTTGCTGGCACGGCCGGCCAGTACGTGCGACGACCCGGGCTTCTTCTTCGATGCCCAGCCCAGGCCATGACCTTCATCTCCGGCCAGGTAAGCCCTCTGATCTTCTCTGAATTTTTCTTCTTAATTTGCATATTTTTCTAAGCCTCTACAGACACTACCTCGCCCCACCGTCAACCCACTGTCTTCGCCAGCCATTCCGATCACCCCCGCCCTCCTTCGCAACCTCCTTCACCCCAAGCTTCCTCCTCCGCCGGAGGCGGAGGAGGACCTACTAAGGGCTTCGCCTTCTTCGCTCCGTATGAGCCCTCCGCCCACCTCATCTCGCACGGACGCACGCCCTAACCCCTTGCAGGTCAACCATCGCCAATGGCCGGACCTTGGGCGGAGCCAGATTCTAGAGCTCCGCCTCCGGCGATCAGGCGTCGACAGGGCATTCCAGGTACCCCCGCGTCTTCCCCGACCTCGGACCTTCATCGCCAGACGTTCAGCGTCATTCCCCGAGCTTCACCGAGCACAACGGGATGTGGAGGAGCTCCAGGCCTCACGCCGGAGCTCTGATAGCGCCGCCAACCATCGAGGACAAAGAAGGAGCAGCTACCGTTGGATCTCGCCCCACGGCGGAGATCCAACGGCCCTGGAAGCACCACGACGACATCCCGGAGCGCGGAGGCTCGGTGGGATCGAGCCTCGCCCGAGGCGCCCTCGAGCCACCACGTGGCCCGAGCCACCTGCTACGGCCACCCGAAGCAGCGCCGAACCTCGCCCCCGCCCGAGCTTGAGCTCACGTGCCTCACGTACGTGGGTCCTGGGCTTTTTGCATCGTCGCCCTCACACCTTCCGCATATTGCATCCAGGTCCTGACACCACGTGGTAGTCCCTGAGCCCACGCCGAGCCTCATCGTCACCAGGCCCGGAGGTTCGTATACCCCTAGCCAACCCGAAGCAACGCCGAGCCTCTGCCGAGCCCGAGCCGCCCTCCGAGCCTGGATGGCGCGTGCATAGCACGTGCTATCTAGGTAATTTACGCAGAAGCCCCGCCGACTTCTCCAAATAGCAAACGGGTCCAGATCATGTGCATCCCAGGCGCCCAGTGGGAATTTTGCGCTTTGACCCTCGCGGGTTTTAGTATTTGCAAGAATACCCCTGTGCGTGAGGGTAATTTACAGGGAAGTCCCCTCTCCTTATTTTCATTACATTTTAGTCCCTCCTAGGGACCAGTTTGCAATTTTATTTCTTGTTTTCTTTCAGTTATGCCCCTGTCTTCTTTATTGTATATCTTGAGCCTCATATGTCCGATTGAGGTGATTTCATTTTCATTTCGAAGCTCTTCTCGTTATCTTTCTAATGGCATGCTTAAATTTGAGATTAGACACTAGGAGCTTTAATGCATTATTTTATTATCTAGATGCCTGGCTTCCCATGTAGCTCATGCCTAATTGCTATATACATGAAAAGTGCTTCATTAGTTGATTCTGTTTGACTCATTTTTTTTATGGCTCAAGTAATTATCATTTCGGGCATTGTTCCATTTCATTGCATGTATTTGCATGATGAAAAATGATTAAAAATATGCATGTTCATTTTTAATGCATTATTGTATTGTCTTGCATGCTTTGACCTACAGATCTCTAACTCAACACTTAGTTACATAGACTTAAATCCGATTAATACGAGAAAAGCGCGTGTCCCTGAGTTCGACCTTGGTTTCTTGCTAAGTAAAAAAATTAATGATCATCTCATTTTGATCTACCATTTGCATATATTTAAATGAGAGGATCTTTTGATGACCAAAATCGGCCCGACTACGATGATAACTCCAAGTGCTAATTTAACACTCTTAAAGGGTCGATTTTGCGATGCATCAAATGGCGCCGTTGCCGGGGACACGGCTCATTTCTTATATTTTTTGGATTTTTGTATGTTTAATTTAGTGTTCCTCTTTATAGGTCAAATGACCCCATATTTTGCATATAAAATTTTTCCTTTCTTATTCGATATCTAACCATTGTTTTCGTGGCAGGGCCCTTGATGGATCAAGGAGGCGAGGAGCAGGACGCTCCCCGCTGCGAGGAACCGCAGGAGCATTCTTGGAGCTAATAAGAAAGAAAAGAAAAAAAATTGTCGCATTTTATTTTTGCTTATAATAAACTCGTCTTTTACAGCGGTCTTCGATCGAAGACTCGCGAGTGTAATCGAACGAATGTGGTTGTGTGGCGATCGTCCCCACTTGAGTGTCGACCTAGGACCAGGCACGTGACTCTTTGAGCAGTTTTCACTTTTCTTCTTTTACGTGCTTACTCGTAGGTTAGGACACACTTTAAACTTAGACGCACATAGTCTCGTATCACTTAGCTACAATTAATGAAAATCAATCACCGCTAATAGATGCATGATTAGGTGCGGCTTTTTCGACTTGCATACATGTTGAATCGGTTTTCACAACGACCCCAGTTTTTCACGGATTTATTGTCAAATCACTGCATGATTTCTCGCTTCGCTTAGATCGCGGTTTTTATCGAATACATGTTTTTCTCGTCTTTCTTTATCCTAGCTTAATCATCTAGGTTAATGGAAAAAGGGAATGAGCGGTAGACGATGATTTCTTGATTTTTGGTCTAACCATAATTCAGTGATAACCTAAAATAAATTAGGACTGTTAATTGCAAGTCAACCAAAAATGGAGTAAAATTCGGTTTTGGGAGAGCAATACCCTCGCTTACGCAATGATTTTCACTTCACATCTTTTCTTTGCGTAAAAATTAAACGTTTTATCACCAATAAAACCGACAAGATAATAAACCAACATTGTTTGGTTTCATGTGTGAGTTGGTGAAACTAAGGGTTTGCTTGATCCATGTTTGATGCGACACACACCCCAAAACCGAAATCCCTCCATTTCATCTCCGAAGATTCAACCGCTCACTTGTATATCCATCCTTCTTCTTAGTTCACCTTGGGTCTCTTCCAACATCAATTTCCATCTTTATACTTAGGTTAATCTCAGCCTAAGTATAGGGGGGACCCAAGTCCCTGTGATTTCTCTACTCATCTTTTCTTGCCTTTATACTTAGGTTATTTCTAACCTAAGTATAGGGGGAGCCCCCTCTTAGTTCCCGTATATTCCTATATACTTAAATGGACCTATGGACTCGTATCATCTAGTCCTATGAGGACATAGCAAAGTTTAAGGATAGGGGGGTATACCTTATGTACACTTTACTTACTTTAGCTATAATCTGAAAAATTTGAAAAATTTAAAACTTTTTGGCTAAAGTAAAAATTCTTTGGACTAAGAGAACTCAAATGATTTCACAGCTTTTCCATACTATGTTACACTATTTTCGATAAAAATATTTTTTGAAAATGATTTTAAAAATGAGATTTTCTTGTTTTGAAAATCATTTTTTTGGAAAATGTTTTGAAAATTTTTCAGTTGTGTGACATGGTTTTGAAAATCTTTTATCAAGGAAAGTTGAGTCTAACCCGTGTTTTAACTTTAAAAACTAAATTCCATAAAAATGTGCAAAAAAATGTTGTTTTTGAATGAAGGAGTTGGATTAAACCTCTACTCTTACGCTTTCACCCAGGATTTGAAATGTTCAAGGAAGCTTGATTTATGAGGTCTTTGAGATTTGCGGTTAACCAGCCTTAGCCATCAGGGTCTTAGACTTAATCATCCACATTCCCCTAGGTCTCTAGATTTGCATGCTATATTCCATGCTTAGTCTCATACAAAGAGAATATGATCACCACATCACATGCACGACTGCGGTTTTGATTGAGATGAGTTGACTTTTCACCTGAGGGATTGGGATGAGGGACTCAAGTCTGGATTTGATCTAATGATGCTCGAGGATGGGATAAAATCTTTTGAAAGCTTCAGGAAACCTGAGTGTCAGCAATTGAACCAGTATGAGAACTTGGTTCTTATACTAATCTCTTGATATTGACCTAAGTGCCTGGGTGTGAAATATAAAAAAATGTTGATCAGTGTGCGCCAGCTCTTGGTAAAAGCAGTGGAGCTAGCCAAAAATTATACAAGTCAATGAAATTTCAAAGAAAAGCTCTCATTCCACAAAGTCAAATATTAAAGAGCTTCCACCAAAGGCGAGCGCTCCCAAACTTTTCAAAGTGTCCACTTGGACCACCGCTATTAGGACCAGGAGTCGGGCTTGCACCAAAAAAGGGCTTTGCATCGTAAATGCTACAAGTCTGGGTGTCGAAGGTACGATAGGTACTCAAAAAAGACACACCCCGATGTACTCCCAGGAAAACAAGTGCAGACGGCTCCAACTTCTCTTGACGGACGCACTGATCAACACCAAAAAAAATGTGTTGCGTAAAAGGCACTAGAGAGAATACTTGTTCCAATGAGAGGGAGAGAAGAATTGACACAATCCCATGCCCTCCATTTCTGGCCTGCCATCTACATTTTCTAAGTCTGACAACTAAAGAGACGATGGAATGAATGCAAGATTTGATTTATTCCCTAGTGTTGAGGATTGGGTCCTTAGTAGATTTTCTCGGACCAAGACTTTGGGTGAAGATTTGACTCTACTCTCAGAATCGCAGTCAACACTAAAATGTCATATCCTTTAGATTATATGTACATCAGAGAGAGTCTGGAGAAGTAGAGGAATTGGATGCCTCTTGATTAAGGCTGGGTTGAACTCTCGAATCTTGGAGCTCTAAAGTCGAGTCAACGTGATCGGATTGGATCCTGTACTCACATGCACAAGGGGGTTAATCCAGCTTATTCATTTTTCTTTGTTGCTCGAGGACGAGCATAGTTTAAGTATAGGGGGTTGATGAAACCTGATTTCATCATCTTTATTTCAAATTATTAACCCCCTTGCTTAAGCTATTTGTCAATAAAACCCAGATAATGTCGTGTAATTATCAGAGTCCTTAATAATTAAAAATCACAAAACAAAAATTCGTGGTATTTTTAGACTTAAAACTATCCTAAAAAATATCTCGTGATTTCAGTTGATCTCATCTTCAGTTTTGGTCAACATGAAACTTGTAGATCTCATCAGGATCTTCAACTTTCATGTTTTGAGTTTTCTAAAATTCGGCCTTCTATCCCTTCAAAAGTCAACTGGAAAACTTGGAATAATCTGATTGGGCCACGTGGCCCAATCTGGGTGAGCCACGTGGCCCGCCTCTCTTGTCTCTTCCGCCTCCTCTTCCAGCCGTCGGATCGCCTTCTTTATCCAACGGCCAGAGCACATCCACGCCTGCTATTTTCCTCAGCCGTTTGATCTTTCCCCTCCCCCAATCTGATCCGTCTGTGAGCGCTCTGATCAGAGCCTGCCACGTAGCAGCCTTGTCCACCCCACGATCATATCGGGGCTGCTCCATCTGAGCCGCTAGATCCGCGACCATCACCAGCCCTTCGATCATGCGCCTTCTTCACATCACTACCGTCCGCTAGCGCGCAAGCCTCACCACGACACCTGGCACACTCTTGACGCTTCGATCAATACACCACCGATCTGATCCAAACCGTCCCTACGCGCCCACATCAGGACCATTGGATCTGACGATCCAACGGTCCAGACCTCGTCTTCCTCCTCCCGCAAGCTCCGCCCGAGCCCCGCGCCTCGCAGACCTCCTCCACCCTTCTAAATTTAGCTGCCTCACCTTACCACCTCTCCTCTCCCTAACCACCTTACGTTCGAGCCCAGTCCTCCAGGATTCTTGCGCACATCCCACAAGCTCCGTTCTCCTCTCTAGTCGTCCCACACCTCCTTGAAAAACTCGACTCCCCACCACCTGGACCACCGAACCTCGCCTTTAAATACCTCGCCTCCCCCATCGATCCAGGGTGTCCATCAACCAAGGGGCAGTGGCCCAGCCCTCCAGCTCCTCCCTGTGACAGGGGGAGGAGCTCGGATCAAGCGACGACGACCTTCTTCCTCGATGAGACCCGCCGACCTCCAGGCGGCGTTGCGGTGGCCTAGAGCCCCGCCCGAGCTCGCTGGCACGGCCGGCCAGTACGTGCGACGACCCGGGCTTCTTCTTCGATGCCCAACCCGGGCCATGACCTTCATCTCTGGCCAGGTAAGCCCTCTGATCTTCTCTGAATTTTTCTTCTTAATTTGCATAATTTTCTAAGCCTCTACAGACACTACCTCGCCCCACCGTCAACCCACTGTCTTTGCCAGCCATTCCGATCACCCCCGCCCTCCTTCGCGACCTCCTTTACCCCAAGCTTCCTCCTCCGCCAGAGGCGGAGGAGGACCCACTAAGGGCTTCACCTTCTTCGCTCCGTATGAGCCCTCCGCCCACCTCATCTCGCACACACGCACGCCCTAACCCCTTGCACGTCAACCATCGCCAATGGCCAGACCTTGGGCGGAGCCAGGTTCTAGAGCTCCGCCTCCGACGATCAGGCGTTGACAGGGCATTCCAGGTACCCCCGCGTCTTCCCTGACCTCAGACCTTCATCGCCAGATGTTCAGCGTCGTTCCCCGAGCTTCACCGAGCACAGCGGGATGCGGAGGAGCTCCAGGCCTCACGCCGGAGCTCTGATAGCGCCGCCAACCATCGAGGACGAAGAAGGAGCAGCTACCGTTGGATCTCGCCCCACGGCGGAGATCCAACGGCCCTGCAAGCACCACGACGACATTCCGGAGCGCGGAGGCTCGGTGGGATCGAGCCTCGCCCGAGGCGCCCTCGAGCCACCACGTGGCCCGAGCCACCTGCTACGGCCACCCGAAGCAGCGCCGAACCTCACCCCCGCCCGAGCCTGAGCTCACGTGCCTCACGTACATGGGTCCTGGGCTTTTTGCATCGGCACCCTCGCACCTTCCGCATATTGCATCCAGGTCCTGACACCACGTGGCAGTCCCTAAGCCCACGCCGAGCCTCATCGTCACCAGGCCTGGAGGTTCGTATACCCCTAGCCAACCCGAAGCAACGCCGAGCCTCTGCCGAGCCCGAGCCGCCCTCCGAGCCTGGATGGCGCGTGCATAGCACGTGCTATCTAGGTCATTTACGCAGAAGCCCCGCCGACTTCTCCAAATAGCAAACGGGTCCAGATCTCGTGCATCCCAGGTGCCCAGTGGGAATTTTGCGCTTTGACCCTCACGGGTTTTAGTATTTGCAAGAATACCCCTGTGCGTGAGGGTAATTTACAGGGAAGGCCCCTCTCCTTATTTTCATTACATTTTCGTCCCTCCTAGGGACCAGTTTGCAATTTTATTTCTTGTTTTCTTTCAGTTATGCCCCTGTCTTCTTTATTGTATATCTTGAGCCTCATATGTCCGATTGAGGTGATTTCATTTTCATTTCGAAGCTCTTCTCGTTATCTTTCTAATGGCATGCTTAAATTTGAGATTAGACACTAGGAGATTTAATGCATTATCTTATTGTCTAGATGCCTGGCTTCCCATGTAGCTCATGCCTAATTGCTATATACATGAAAAGTGCTTCATTAGTTGATTCTGTTTGACTCATTTTTTTATGGCTCAAGTAATTATCATTTCGGGCATAGTTCCATTTCATTGCATGTATTTGCATGATGAAAAATGATAAAAAAATGCATGTTCATTTTTAATGCATTGTTGTATTGTCTTGCATGCTTTGACCTACAGATCTCTAACTCAACACTTAGTTACATAGACTTAAATCCGATTAATACGAGAAAAGCGCGTGTCCCTGAGTTCGACCTTGGTTTCTTGCCAAGTAAAAAAATTAATGATCATCTCATTTTGATCTACCATTTGCATATATTTAAATGAGAGGATCTTTTGATGACCGAAATCGGCCCGACTACGATGATAACTCCAAGTGCTAATTTAGCACTCTTAAAGGGTCGATTTTGCGACGCATCATCTTCCAACACCCTGTCTAAGTTGAGCTAAGTGCATAGAGCGAGAGTACAAATCAATTCCCTATTCCAGAGTCGTACCTAAAATGAAGACACTAGGTTAGACACTAAGAGTCAAACGCTGCACATTGTCATGTGGAACTCGAAGAATTAAGTCATAGACCTGAAGCTTATAAGATACCAATTCTTGGTGAAGTTCCTCTAAAAATTAGGTGGATTAAGGTCAAGTCCAAAGTACTCTCAGTTTCTGCTCATAACTTGGTTCAAAACCCAAGGGCTTTTCATAAATGCATGAAATGCTAGATAAAGTGTAGGTGCGTGAAATGCAAACACATTTTCTTTGTGTTTGTTTTTTTGTGATTTTGTTTTTGAGTTTTTTTAAAATGCAAGGATTTTTATGCAAAAATGAATAAGAAACCATTTTTCAAAAAAAATGGTTGGACACAGTCAGTGTTAGTAGAAAAATTATTTTTTTGTTTTTTTGGATGATTTTACAAGTTAGTTACCCATCTCGTAAATACATATAGATTTACGCAAAAGTACGAGATATGGGTAAAATATATACACAATATATATACTCCCCTATACTTAGCGAGTGCCATGTCCTCAGAGCACAAGAAGCGAAAAGAAGACATAGCTCGGTCTAAGCGTAAGAGAGAGAAAAAGAATTATAAATAGTAGAAGTTAGCAAGCCCCCTATATTTAGGATGTAAATAGTCTAAGTATAAAAGATGGGCGAAAAAATGAGGCGGTCGAGATATGTGAATAAGGAGAGTATATACAAGTGGGTATCGGTTCCCCCTATACTTAAGCTTTGGTCATCCTAGGTACAGAAGAAGGGTGGAAATGAGGCGATCGTGAGATGGGGAGAATGGTATGTACACATGGCATCGATCCCCCCCATACTAAGGCATTGGACTAAGTAGAGGAAGAAGATGAAGAAGGAGACTGATGAGGTTGGGAGGTAGGGAGAGTAGCCGATGATTAAGGCAGTTTTCGGCCGATCTTTTTGTGAGCCTGCGGTGGGAGATCGTAATGATACGAAGGAGACGAAGCATATGATTCCCAACCATTATCAGTGTTATCCTTAGAGAAATCATGATGTAGAGTAGATGAAGCATGTGAATCAGATGAAAGATAACCATCATCGGAGTTATCCTCAAAGGAATAGTATTTGAAAGTGGAGACACTCCAGGTATTCTTGTTCCTTAGTTGCTTCAGTTTTTTTCTCAGAATTTGTTCCTTTTTGGGATCGAGCGATTCGTCCTCGGATGATGAATACTCTGAAGCACCAGTCTCAGTCAGCTCATAAGAAATTATTCCAGTATATTTAGTGAGATCAGGAGAATCGGCTTTTGATGAATAATAGTGAGGAACAGAATATATCCAACGAGAATCGAAATTTGGATCCTTACGAAGATAAGGTCTTAGGACTGTCGAACAGACCTCACTCATGTAGATTACTCTTTTCGGACCTGATGAGGAATTATCAAATGATTCATCTTCCGGATGTTCAAAGGCTACTTTCTTTTTAGATGAAGGGTCAGCCAGTGTGTTTCGTGAAGGTGTTGACCCTGGGAATGAGGTGTTGACACTTGAGTCTCCAGATGAATAACCATTGAAATTTTCTCCTTTGTCGGTGTATGTTTCGTGTATTTGTTCTTACTTCTTTTAATGTTGGTGAACTCCTAAGTTGAATTGATTTGGTCAAGGAAGTCAAATAAGGTTGACTCAGGGTGAGCCCATGCATATGTCTCAGGATCATATAAGAAACACTTTTCTAGAGCAGTGGGAAATGGAATAATAGGGAGAGTCTCTGCATGTTCATTCTCAATTAACTTGATGTTGGAGCATTCCTATGTTGGGTTGATTTGATCAAGATAGTCAGAGAAGCTTTTGACCGACTCAGGGTGATCATATATTCGATTTTCCATGGTGAGAGCAGCGGGAAATGGAACAGTAGGGAGAGTCTCTAAACCAATAGTCAAATCAATGGCCGCTATCTCAGTTGTAGCAATGGGGTAGGGATCTTCTATCATTTGATAGTTATGACTCTTGGGGGCTTCGTGGGTTGCCTCGGAAAATTATGGTTCATCAAAGACTTATTGAGATCGAAGTACTCCTAATGCTGTAAAATTGATTTCTCGAGTCTCACACTCAATAATTGCACTAGTCGATGCCAAGAATTGCTTTTCGAGAATGATTAGAGACTGGTTGAATTCTCCTTGATCCTCAATATCAATGATTGTGAAGTCTACTTTGAGGAAGAACATTTGAATGTAATGAGGATGGAAATTGTTCCTCTCGACCTCTTTAACGATCATCAACCAGTTGAACGATCTCTCTTATCTTCCTGCTAGGTCCGAGTTTGAGTTTGTCAAATACAGAGGTTGGAAGGATATTGATTGGTGAGTCGTCATTGATTCGAGCATGGGTAAATATTATGTCTTTGACTCCACAGTCAAATCTAGACAACCGCTTCACTATGCAGCTCTTGGTTTTTCTCCTTAACACCAAGGAGGTGGCCATTGACAAGATATGTCTTTCAGTCTTTATTCTTATCCTGCCCGACTTTTTCATCATTAATTTCTTCATTACAAATCCTTTAAGATCGAGGAAGTGTTCAATGGCATGTATCAAAGGTGTTCAAAAATCAATCTTTTCTCTAATGCTTCCCGTACAACAGGATCCGAATTCTTCAGATATTCTTCAGTTCAATTTTTATGTATTTTTATGTATTTTCAATTTTTTAGGTGTTTTTAAATATTTCATTTTTTTGTATTTTTTGTGTGGTGTGGTGATGTGATGTTTTCCGTAGATGAGAAGGGGATTTGATGTGCTGAGTGAGAATTAGAGTCAAAGTTATTCCTAGGGGAGTAATATGTAGAAGTGTCGCTGTCAGGGTCGTCCCTAGGATGTTCATAGTTTACAGGTTTCTGAATATCCCCATGATTCTCAACATTAGATCCAATCATTTCATCCTCCACTTTCATTCCCGAGTTTCCATGAAATGAAACTACTCGGTCAGTGAAATTTCTAAATTTTTCCTCCATTAATTCATAGCTCTTACTTATCCTTAAAATTTCATCCTCCTAAGAATTTTTAGGAACAATCTGTGTGGTTTCTAGTTTTTAAATTTGAGATCCAGTCACTGTATCTTCCATTTTTATGTATGACCTGGGAGAAGATCTTCTTGGAATATCTAATATATGATCTTTATCTTCTGAAAATTTCTCCTCAAAAATCATGGAAGGAGTCTGCTTGATGTGAGGTCCACTATCGGTCACATACACAACATGGTGTCATTCAGGTATGTATAGTTGGTTTGAGTAGAGTCCATTCATTTGGTAATGATTGCTCAGACCCTTATACAGTGGAGTCAACATACATGAATTATGTGTGTCAATATCATCAGTCCATTCCTCTATATGAGTGCCATGTCTAAAGGTGGGATTGTCAAGGTTAATCCAAGATGGAAGATTATCAGGTGCGAACCAATCCTTTTGATGTGATCAGACCTCAATTTTATTCCCAATGGTCAAATCTAATTGTGGATTTGTAAAATATTGACATGTCCCAACAATATGGTGAGGAGGGATTGAAATTAATTGGAGTTATTGTCTCGGTCGATCATTCGTCTCAAAAGTGGTTTCATGAGTTCCGACGAGTAATGGGTCAAACCAAGATGGTAGTTGCTCATTTGTGTTCAAGGGTGGAGAAGGTGGAAGATGTGAAGAAGTGTTAAATTCGATCGGATTCATCATGTGGTTAGAATATCCCATGAATGATGGATTGACATTTATAAAATATGAAGGATGGATTGTATGATCAGAGTATAGAGGATTGACATACGAAGAAATGGAGACCTCAGACGGTGGTTTGTTTGTATTATCCGAATACAAAGGATTGTCTTGTAGAGAGGGTTGGATCTATTATGGGTGAGAGTCTCCTGTAGAAGTTGGAAGATGTCCAATTGGAGGAGGTTTTGAAGCTTTGGATCTAACTGAGACGAATTCATTTTCATAGTATAGCTATGATGGATAGTCCGACCAATGTCCCGTCATTTTTTAAAGAGATGATAAAATGAATGACAGTTTGGGATTGACCAAGATGAATTTATTTTCATAATATGGATATGGAGGGTACTTGGACAAAAGTTCCATAATTTTCGAAGGAGGTTCATTGGTTAACATTATGGATCTTGGTTAACGATGTTCAAATGCTTAGGATATTTAGTAATAGAAACCTTAACTGTTTCAGATCAAGAAAAGAGAGTGATGGCACAAGTGTGCGATTTTTTATATTAAGATCGGATCACGCACACCAATGCAAACGCAACACAAACCCCAGTTTCACCAACTCACACAATGAAGCCGCAAGAGTTCGGCAATTATCTTTTCAATTTTAGTTGGTGATAATACAATATTGGAAAATAATTAGCTAGTTGTTAGGTGTCGAAAATTTTCTTAAAGACTGGCCCGAATTCTTATGGCTAGTTGCATCAACTTTCAGCCAGTATGGGTATAAGTATGGTTCGTAAACTGACTACCCATGTTACTTAAGGATGGAGCCTTATGCAGTGTCATTTAAACCACCCACTCTACTAAGGAAATCCGGACCATTTACCAACTACTCGTATTCCTCACTGAGAAGTAGCCAATCGTTTTTTATAGAGTCAGCAGTCAATATAAAAATTTTGGAGCTGGGCTTTAGCCTTAAATGTCGTCTCTTGCTCACTCAGAAAATAAATGCATCCAAAGTCAGGATTGCTCTCCCGCAAAAATTCTTGATTTTATTAGTTGATTTAGTCGGCTTTGTTTAGCAGTCCCAATTTTAATTAAGCGATCACTGAAAAATTAGGTGAGCACAAATATACGTATAACGTCCAATCCTAATTTCCTTTAAAATTATGTAACAAAATAGGAGGGAGAAATCGGAAAAAGTCGATGCACGCAAAACAATGATCTATGCTCAGATAGAAGACTTATAGTGATTCGTCGTAATCTTCATGTGGGATGCAATACAAAAATTGAAAAATTAATCTATATGAATGCAAGCCAATAAGACCGCACCTAACAGAAAGTTTTATTAGCTGTGAAGAATTGATTTTAATTTGACTAAGTTTAACGATCTAATGTGTGTCTCAATTAAAGTGTAGTGTGGTCCTAGATTCTACGAGCACACTCAGAAAATCCTAGAAGCTCTAATAGTCGTACGAGTGGGTCTAACCTATGAGCCACTCAAGTTGGTCCCCACCATCATCGGAGGGTGAAACAGACCACGACACATCACATAAAAAGTTCAAAATCATTTTACACACGCGAGAGTCCAAACGGACACCGATATTAAATGAGCAATTAATTACAAAAAATAAATTGCAGAAAATAAATCCTAGACTCTACGCTCTCTCACGACTTGACTCGATCTTAATTTTCTTTGCGATTTTTTCGGGCGTCGGTGAATATATGTCGGTTTCTGTGACAAACCGCTCCACGTACGTCGGGTACCTCTTAATAAAATAAGAGAGATAATGTAAGAGAGTAAAACAAATGGAAAAAAATAAGAAAATAAATGCTGGATATAAAATAAATGTAGAGAAAAAAGTTACGAAAAATATACAATGAATATTCGGGGGGTCAGATTACCCGAATGTGAAAACTGAACATAAAATTTCAGATAAAAAACTAAGTCGTTTGCCTCCCGGACAACAACGCCATCTGACGTATCCAAGAAACCCCACGTTAATTTACGTGAAATATCGATCTTTCAAATTAACGTTGAATTTTTCGTTGTCGGGGATATCGGAATCAGTCAAGAAATAACCATAAGAAATTTAGTCAATTTTAATCAATGTGGTTTTATGTTTATTTTACTTGGACAAGTCCAAAGGTCGAACTTAAGGAGGCAAAGGAACAACCTAGAATATCAATGTTTGTGTACGGTTTTTGAGACAATATTTTTTTGTTATTTTTAATGCAATTTGGAACGCACAAATGCAAATTAGGCCAATTTTAGGGACTAAAATGTAAAGATCAATCAAATGATGTCTGAAAAATATGAAACTTTGCCAAGATGACAATTATGATGAAATGAATGGCTATAACTTTTTTTTAAATTTTCAGATGCAAGATAAATATCTTATGAATTTATGAAAGTAAACTATGAGAATTTCAATATTTAATTATAATAAATATTAAACCTATCTATTTCAAGGAATAAAATTATCCAAAATCAATAATTAGACGATCGATCTCAAAAAAATCGTAAACCTAAAAAATATGAGTTTTAATATCTATTAAAAGTCAAAGATTGAAATAAGCAAAATGATTTTTATAGGGCAAACTACGTGTGCAAATACAATTCTTTTTGGTCGCAGTGTTATACATAATTAATACTCGAATTCTTGAATTTTTGGCAATCTTCCAAACAGTTGTTAATTTAATATGAATTTCAAAGCACAGAATGGACAAAATATATGATTTTCTATGAGAATATTAATTGATAATTAACCACATACCATGAGAGTATCAAACATATGCCAAGATGTAGAGATATAATTTTAGAACAAAATGCCTAATTTTAATAAATAAAATGATGCAATAAAGTGGTTTAAAGTGGAGGGGGAACACATGGGTATCACTGCAAAACTACAATAATTAAATAAATATAAAATTGCAGTGGAAGGACTTAACTATAATTACCAAGATTCTTGAGGTGATTATGCAAAATTTCCAGAAGGTCACGTGCTACGCACCTGACCTCTGGTAGAGGGGATGATTGTGTGAATTGGCAGACCTTCGGGGTTTCTTTAGCAAAATGTCCCAAATATGCACGTGTAGAGAACGTGCCTTCTGGGTTGTGGGTTCTTCTGGAAATAAAGTGCCCCCAGGGGCCTGGATGCAAATGTACCGTCAACATGTGAGAAGCACGTGACTGCCTAGGACTTGGACCTGGTAGAGCGACGGAAGGGGGAAGGCGGTACACCGACGGAGGCGGTTGACGGGCCTCGAATTACCCTACCTAATTCAACCGGGTTAATGATTGAATTAAATGTCGTCGTTCGTTATAGTCGAGTAAATCGAGACTTATCAAAAACCACTTCAACTAATATTTAATTAAATGCGAGCGACAAATTTTTATTTTACTTGGGCAAGCCCAAGGTTGAACTCAGGGAGACAGCTTTCTCCTTAGGTCAATTTTCAGTTAATTCGGAGGTTTGATTTTCAGAAGATTATTTTTAGTCTAATTTTTATGCATTTTCAAAGAAAGACAATGCCATTTCAAGCCAAATTTTAAGGTTAAATTTGAAAGATAGTCAAATTAAGTCAAAAAATTATGAAACTTGGCCATAATATGAAATGCGATGAAATTAAGCTACTTTATTTTTTTTTAGAATTTTTTGACCCTAAACGTATTTACTATGAATTAAAGATGAAGGCAAGGTGATTTTTGCAAAATTAATTTTAATAAATAGCAAAACATAATATTTCCATATATAAAAATTATTCTAGATAGGTATATGTAAGAGGTATCCACGAAAATTAATAAACCTAAAAATCTAGGCGAATTGGACCTATTAAAAATTAACGAGGCAGATTATTTTTTGATTTATTCAGGCCTCGGGATGCATGCAAATTCAATGATTCTTGGGCACAGTGTAGAGTAACCTATCTTAGGACTAATGTGATTTTATGGTTATTTTTAGAGCAACAACGAATTTGATATTAATTAAAAGGCTCACAGTAGACAAAATATAGCAAATTTCACCAAATTAATATTATTAAATTCCAGATGACTCACAAAAATATGACACGTGTCACACAAGATAAAGGACAAGTTAAACTACAACATGCAATTCTTGGAATTTAAAAAAATGAAATATGGACACCTAAATATGCTTGCGAAGACAAGGGCCAAAATGTAAATATATGAAATATAATTTCTTAAAACAAAACGTGCTTACATGGACTTAAGTGCAATTACCTATAATGTGAATGTATGGATGCAAAATGCCCACTAGAACACGTGCTATTCACGTGGTGCACCTGACAGGGATTGATTTGAAATTCTTTCAACTTGTAGGGACCTCTATGAAATTTACCCAGCCCGCACGTGAGAAACACGTGAGGTACTAGGCTAGGAAGACTTCGAAGGGTCAGACAAAGGCTCGGACGCTCTGGAGGCTTGGGCGTTGCTTCGGCACTGCTTCGGGTGCTCCTAGCCTAGGTTCGGGGAAAAGGCTCAGAGGGTGTGACATGGCGCGTCCAGGAACCGTCAGATCAAGGTAGATCTAACGATGGTTGATGGCTACTGGGGCGAGGCGACGTGGCTGTCTGAGAACCGTCAGATCAGGGTAGATCTAACAATGGGTGATGACGTCGATGTGGCTTGTTCAGGACCATCCGATCAAGGGGATCGGACAGTAGCTGTGCTTTTTGTTGCTCCGATCTGCCACCTACTGCGACAGACTTGGCAGGGCTCTAATGAAGAGGGTCTTTCTCCGTTGCCCTCCTCCGTGGTCGGTGAATGTCGTTGGCGACTCCTGAGTAGCTGGAAGTTGTCATGGGAGCATCAGTGAGCCGTCGGTGCGTTTGAGGAAGATGGAGGTGGTTCGTAGGTCAACGATGGTGAAGCTCAAAGGAGCTCCGTTGACGCGTCTGACCAGTGACGAGGAGAGTTCTTGCAGGGTTAGATCGTGCCGGAAAAACAAACGCTCATGCTTGTGGAAGTGCAAGGAGTGCAATGAGAGGCCTAGGAGCAAAACAATGGGTGGCTGATGGTCCTCCTCCGCCACGACGGCGGAGCGTTGTTCGGAAGGGGGGACGAGGTGTTGTCGGAGTGAATGGAGTAGCACACAAAGGTGGGAGCTCCAAGGCAGAGCTTGGTGGATGGTCGGAGAAACGTGAAGATGCGAGGAGAAGCGAAATAAATTCCGAGAAAATCGAAGGGGGACAAGATGGAGATCGGAGAGGACAATGGAGGATGCTATCTGGGGGTAGAATCTCGGAGTGGAGCTCCTGGTCTTCTCTCAAGGGTCGGCAGCTGGCCTAAGCTCGTGCAACTTGTCGAGGAGGCCGCGACACGTCGTCTACACCGTAGATCTCGCCAGAGAATATAGGGTCGTTGTCGCTTGATTTCTCGCCTAATTGCCATCACCAAAAGGAGGATAGGAACTTGGGGTATCTCTCTGCAGGGGCGGGTGCACTGGAAAGTGGCCAGTGGTAGAGCATTTAAAGGGAGAAGGTGGAGGTGCACGTGATGGGGCGACGAGGTTCGTGGAGCGTGTGGAGGATGTGGGCGAGTTTCATGGAGGTCGTGGAGGTCGGCGAGGATGAGGGAGGCATGGGCTACATCGTGGGGGTGATAGAGGGCGGAGATGGTGACTGTAGTAGTGCCAGAAATAGAAAGGGGGCGGAGCCGTTGCGGGCTAGAGATCGTGGGAAAGAGAGAGGGATGGAGGAACATGACGAGTTCTTGGTCCTTGGATCTTGTGATCCAACGACAAAGATCAAGGTGCTAGTGACTGGCCTGGATTAGATCGTGGAAGTGAGATCGAATGGCGCAAGGGGCACCACGTGTTGTGAGGAGATAAAAATGGAGGCCAATGGCTAAGATGGGGTGGAGGAATTGATCGTACGGTTGCGGAGAATAACAGGGATGAGCGGTTGAGATCTGGAGAAGAAGAGAATGATCTGACGGCGGGCAATGCGGGTGGGTGGCAGGTGAAGGAGCGGGCCGCGTGGTGCAACCAGAGGGCGCCACGTGGCCCAATCTAGTAGGCTAAAAGAGAAGGTGAGATAAGAGTGAGAATATGGTCGAATTTGGAAAAACTCAAAACATGAAAGTTGTAGATCATGTTGACTAAAAATGGAAATGAGATAAAATAAAGTACTAAAATACAAGGGTACAATTATCCATCCATCCATACATACAGTATACAATGGGGTCCTAAAATTCAAGTTCTTCATACGAGCTCTGATTTAAATGAAATTGGTCTTATTTAGAAGGTCTCTGAATGTGTATAAATTTAAAAGTGAGTAGACTTAGATCAGAGGTTGTATGAGAGGGATATGTGCATTCTAATGTCCAAGGTCTTTAACTAGATTTGGGGTTTTATTGGCAATTATTCAAGTCAGCAATTTTTTTAGGTATTTTTCTTGTATTATTTATTAGTAGTGTATACAATATAGAGTGAATTTATGGAATTTTTAGTTGGTGTAAAATATATACAGATGAGTGATTTTTACAAGTGAGCTAGGCTTCCTATTTAGTGCAAATGCGAGTGCTAAGATGCAAATGTTATCAATGCATGCACGAATTCTAATTATGAAGATTTTGTGGAAATACATTCCTAATTACTCGGGAACAAGGCTGTATTTTCAACTTGAAGAGTGATGAATCACAGATTCATCAACCCCCTATACTTAAACTTTGCTCATCCCTGAGCAACTAAAATGAAATGCAAAGGTGAAATGATTTTGGGTTTTATACCAAGGTCATGAACAAAAGTTGAAAATGGAGCTTTGGCTCGACCTTTGGATTAATAGTGTGGCGGAACCTTATTGGGATCTGAACTTAAGACCTAACAGACTTCAAGTTCCACAAGTCTTCTATTCAAGATGCCTTGATAGTCAGGTCAAAACAAATCCTCTAATGCAAATTGCTGATGACTATGATTCTTACTTGTACTGTGTAAGTGCAAAATTAGCTCTCCACATCAGAAATGGCCAAGAAAAAGCCTCATCTAACAAGGTAACTCTACTTCCCCGGTCCAATAACTCTTTCCTCGAGGAGCGGGGTATTCCCTTCTAAGTTCAAGTACGACCAGCTCAAGAGGAGGGGGTGGAGAAAAGAATGGACGGGAGCCAGTGTAGCTACCTATCCCAAGATGCCTGGCTAGTGTAGTCAAGTCATCCAGCTATAGACTTCTTGCTAATATACATACTCTGATAGGTTTTTTATTTTCTCTTTTGTCCTGTCTTATTTTTTTGGAGTTTCTTGCATTTTTTTCCGAACTATATACAAGGTGCAACATGTACATCAGGAGTTTTTCCTCATGAGCCAGTAGACTATCCCTCTTTTGAAGTATTATTGTAACCCACAGCATCCCGTCTTTAGACGTCAACACTACCAGACTAGGTTGAGATGCACTACCCTCCCTAGAGGAGGATGGATGTTTCCACCCGTATGCTACTCCAAGCTAAAGGATTTTACCTCCTCACCACCTCATAAATGAAGAGCTACGTGCATTGTTCTTGTCCTAGTTAGATCACTGTCTAAAAGATTCATGTGTGTGCACGAGATATTCTACTTAGACTAATCAAGATGGCATGTGAACATAGACTTGCGGACTCAAAGAATTAAGTCACTGGACCTGAGAAATCTTAACTCCAGTTCCTATAAGGTTTCCTTGAGATTAGATGGATTAAGGTCAAATCAAGTCCCTACTCAACATCTACTCATAACTTGGTTGATAACCCACTAGCTTTTCACTTTGCATATACTAGATATGCAGATGAGATGTAAATGGCATGCTACGTAGATGAAAGAAATGCAAGACTCTCTTTTTTTCTTTCTTTTTAAATGCAGAGATGATGTACAAGAGTAAATAAGAAGCCTTTGATTTTTATTTTTTTATTTTTTTGTCAGAATATACAAGTATAGTACAAATATAAGTGTATTTTACAAAAAAAATCCCAATTTTTACCCACCCGTAATTATTGTATAGTATATACAAAAATACGTGAAACTATGAGCTATAGGTAAAGTATATATGTAATATATACACGCCCCCCTATACTTACCGTGTGCTATGTCCTCAGAGCACAAAAAGCAAGGAAGATGACATAGCTCGTGCTAAGCGTAGGAGAACAAAAATGTGTAGAAGACGTCATGCCCCCCTATACTTAGGGTCGATAGCCTAAGTGTAGACGAAGATCAAAAACGGGGTGGTCGAGGTCAAGAGGGAGAGTGTAAGAGTATATACATGATGGGCATCGGTCCCCCCCTATACTTAGGCTTAGGTCAGCCTATGTATAGGACATGAGTGAGTAAGAGGACCGATGAGATTGGAGTATGTACAGTAAATAGTGTACGGACTCAGGTGACTCTCCTCCCCTATACTTAGGATATGGTCATCCTAAGTATAGTCGTAGATGAAATATATGAAGCTGGGGCGAGTTATTAGAGTTGCGGGAGTGAGGGGAGAATATACAGGAATGGTGGGTATATACAAGGATCGCGATCTGAATCTTTCTATATGTTGCTGATGGTGAGAACTCATTTGTAATACACGCTTTGTACACTATGCTTTTGAATGATATCAAGTATTGGATTGATAGTGTTCACACTCTATGGATACCATAGTCAATAGATTCGCCTTTCTGCAATGATTTCATTTAAACTTGTTGTGTTTATATCAGAGACCATCTTGTATAAAATAAACATCAAAAAGGTTCTATGAATTGTGTAGCACATCAAAACATAGTACCACGTCTAGTAATCTGGATTTTTTGGTAGTACCTTATAAGTAGTAGAAGCCACTACTTGCAAAGTGCACATAATGTTATAGACTTATACTCATTAGCCGTAATCACTTCATTAAGACTAATTAAGTATGATTAGTGTTAATTACCCGTCATTAGTGATAATTAAGCATCATTAGCATATATTTATACTCATTAGCTATAATCACATCATTAAGACTAATTAAGCATGATTAATGCTAATTACCCGTCATTAGTGATAATTAAGCGTCATTAGCAAGAGTAGGACACATGGAGTGGAAATCATGAGACACGTGTCGTTATATAGTCAGAACAAGTGTCAAAAACTCAATAGCGCCATGTGTCAGCATCCTAAGTCTAACACGTGTGATGGTGAAGCCGCTTGCTTGGGCAACAAGTTATCTCGTGTAGAAGCCAAACCACTTGCTTGGGCAGCAAGTTATCTCGTGGATAAGCCAAACCTTGCTTGAGAAACAAGTTATCTCATGGATAAATCAAACCCATTACTTGGACAACAAGTCTTCTCATGATTTAGACATGTGGCATGCCATGTGTCGTCATACATGAAAGAGAGGCAACATGTGGCTTAGAGGCTCCATTACATGTTGACACATGTCACACATGTAAAGGGGGAGGGGGCCTATAAATACCCATGACCCCCCATACTCCTCCTCACTTCATCCCACGCCCATCTCTCCACCTTAGAGCCGCAAGGCCGCCGAGGTTGCGGGAGGAGCACGAGAGGAACCGCGGCGAAGCCCTGTCAGTGATCGAGAGCGTTTTTGAAGCCGTAACGAAGTTCTGTCCACACCAAGCCGTAGTATTCAATCTAAGACGGCTATAGAGGAGGTTTTCACTAAAGAAACGTTTTCGACCCAAGTTAGACAACAATCAGGTGAGGGATTCTCAAGCGCTATTTTAAGCACTAGTCTTTAGCTTTTACGCATGGTTTTGAATATCAAGTATGAAATCGTGGTTTCTAAAGCTTTTACGCATGGTTTTGAATATCAAGTATGAAATCGTGGTTTCTAAAGCTTTTACGCATGAATTACAAGTACCGTACAATTGATATGAAATCAGGGCTTTAGAACGTATTTCAGAAGTCGTTTCAGGTATTTTATCATGATAGCACGTTTTTAAGCATTTCGTTCTTTGTGGAATACGAATCGTAAGTTTCACTGCCTAGATTCAAGCTTTTATATAAGAAATATGTTATGTGCGGTTACTATGCAATATGAATCAGATTTCAAGTTCTTAATGGTTTTAGTTGTCAGAATATGCATATTATGTTAAAAGTGTTTTATGTTCATGAATTAGTTGTTATGAGCTTGAAATAGCAAGTTTACGGTTTATTAGTGACAAGAAAAGGATCAAAATCAGAAGATAAGCACCACAGTAGCTCTTTTATACAAATCATGAACTAGCCATTAGATATGGTGATGTCATTAGATATGACCCTGAAACCGCCATTAGATATGGCAAACCATTAGATATGGTATCAAGAGGACTTTGGGTCCGCATTCTGTTTACATATAGGCTTTGGGCCGTATGCAGGGTGTTTTTGGTCTTTGGGACCGTCTGCGCGTATGACTTAGCTTTGTTTCAGCGTTCATGAGTCAATAAATTAGCCAAAGTGGTGATTAGTACAAACAGCTTGATAGTGATGATTATGTTTCAGTTTATCTGCCTTTGAAATGATTTCAGCATTTATTTGCAAATCTAGCATGTCGTTATATGTTTACTGTCATAAAGTCTCTTTTTCAAGATATTTCAAAGTTATCAGCATAAGTTTTGGCATACTGCTCATATTTCAATTTTTAGTTATATGTAAAAAGCTTGAGATCCTTTCACTGGGTCTAAGCTCATAAATGGGTTTAGACTCATCCCATTATATTATAATTATGTACAGATCAGCAAAATCACGACTAACAGGGGAAAGTACCACAAATACACTTGGAGGAGGCATGTTTTGCTTTTCGTAGTTTTTGTACTGTCTGTGTTATTTTGTAAGAAATTGTAATAAATAGAACTTGTGTAATACACTTCTTGGTGTTGTGAACTTGAAATACAAAGGTTTTTTGTTTTATGAGATTGCCACATGTTTACTTGAGGAAAAAGAAGAGGAAAGATCTCTGTCGCGGCACGTTCCGGTTAGCGGGACGGGTCGTGACAACTTGTGGTATCAGAGCAAAGGTTTTAGGACCTTAAGAAAGAATTATATTAGGAGTTGACCTATAAGTATTGGAAGATAATTTAGTTATTGATATTATAGTCTTGAGGATGTCTAGAATCATTATTGGAGGATTTAGGTTGAGGAAGTATCTAACTGAGGTTTTATTTTATAGGAAACAATGGCAGGAGAGCAGCCACAAGCGACCGGCCCTAGTCAGGAGAATAACAACAATAACAACGTGTATGACACGTTGACTTTGATAGCCCAAACACTAGGAGGCATGGCTGCCCATTCAGTTAAAACATGAATTTGAGCACCAGTTACCTTTTGAACACGTAAAGAAGCTGGGAGGAGAACCATTTGTAGGAGACACTGATCCAAAGAAGGCCAGGGAATGGTTCAAGAATATGGAGAAAATATTTGCTCTTATGGACTGTACAGATGAACAAAAGTTGAAGTATACCATATTTCTTCTGAAGGATAGCGCTAATGATTGGTGGACATCGGTGAAAATGAAATATCCAAACCCATCTCACATTACATGGGAAATCTTTGAGAAAGAGTTCAATGAAAAATATTACCCAAGGGTTTATCAGGAGGAGAAACGTAGGGAATTTCTATTCCTTACTCAGAGGAGCAATATGTTTGATGAATATGAAAAGAAATTCACCAAACTTTCAAAGTTTACTGCTTCTCTGGTTGTAACAGAAGAAGAAAAATGTAGACGTCTAGAAGATGGTATGCATATTGATTTAAAGGAAATGGTTTCAGCCACGAGATATACTGATTATGCAAAATTAGTGGAGGCTGCTCGTAGGGCTGAACGAGTGGTGATAGAAAGAAGAAAGTGCAATGATCATGGAAAGAAAAGGCTTCCAGATAGACCCCTATGGAGAGGAAACATGAACAAAGAACCAAGAATAGCTGGGAATTCAAGACAAGATAATAGATCAGCTCATAGAGTACAAGGGAATCAAACAAATAGATATAGAGTTGGGGCTTCTGAAAACAGAACTCTTTCTTTTCCACGATGTACAAACTGTGAAAAGTATCATCCAGGAACTTGCCGCAAGGGGACCACCGGGTGTTATCAATGTGGCGAGATAGGCCACATTCGTCAGAATTGTCCTGCACTTGTCCAAGGCCGTCGGGTTATGGGAAGACCAGCACAAAATGAAAATCGTGATATTGGTGTACGTCGTCCTCCACCTGCAAGGGAACAAAATAAAAATAATACACAGAAGAAATCAAACCAGAGAGAGGGAAAAGCGTTTGCTATGACCTTAGAGGAGGCCATATCCGCGGACGATGTCGTATCAGGTACCACTATTATTTTTGGTAAAAGTGCACATACTCTTATTGATTCGGGTGCAAGTCATTCTTTTATTTCTCAAAGATTCTCTCTATATGCTGATAAAGTTACAAGTACTCTCAAGCATGCTTTAGCAATTTCTTTGCCTAAGGGAGAACCCGAAATTATTAGGAGTGTCCTCCTAAATTGTTTGGTTAAGATAAGAGAAAATTATATTGAAGTAGACCTTATTCCTATGGAGATAAGGGAATTTGATGCTATCCTAGGAATGGATTGCTTGAGTACATATCATGCTCTTCTAGACTATCATCTGAAGCATGTTACTTTTAGAAAACCAGGTGATGTTGAATTCACTTTCTATGGAAAAAGAAGGATATATCCTACCCATGTCATCTCCTGTCTCTTAGCCCAGAAGTTGATAAGGAAGGGATATTCCTCTTATATTGCTTACGTGTTTAATACTAAGGCAGAAGCTGTCAGTTTAGAAAACATCTCTATGGTGAAAGAGTTTCCAGAAGTGTTTCCAAACGAACTACCAGGAATTCCTCCTGATAGGGAAATTGAATTCACTATTGACCTCATTCTGGGTACCAATCCAATTGCCTTAGCTCCTTACAGAATGGCCCCAGCTGAACTTAAAGAACTCAAAACTCAATTGCAGGAGTTGACAGATAAGGGATTTATACAGTCCAGTATGTCATTATGGGGTGCTATTGTTCTATTTGTTAAGAAGAGGGATGAGTCCATGAGACTTTGTATAGATTACAGGAGACTAAACAGAGTGACTGTTCGCAATAACTATCCGCTACCCAGAATAGATGACTTATTTGACCAATTGCAAGGGGCCTCAATATTTTCCAAGATTGATTTGAGATCTGGCTATCATCAGTTAAAGATTAGAGGAGAAGATGTCCCTAAAACTGCATTCTGAACCAGATATGGGCATTATGAATTCCTAGTAATGCCTTTTGGATTGACAAATGCCCCAGCTGCTTTTATGGACTTGATGAATAGGGTTTTCCATCCATATCTGGACAAGTTTCTGATCGTATTTATTGATGATATTCTCGTATATTCTAAAACAGAGGAAGAACATAGAGAACACTTGAGAATTGTACTTCAAACTCTGAAGGAACATCGATTATATGCAAAGTTTGATAAATGTGAGTTTTGGTTTAAGAAGGTTGCATTTCTAGGCCATGTCATATCTGGAGAAGGAATAACAGTAGATCCATCAAAGATAGAAGCAGTTTTTAGATGGGAACGACCGATAAATGCATCAGAAATCCGAAGTTTCCTTGGATTAGCTGGGTATTATCGAAGATTTGTTGAAAACTTTTCTAGAATTGCCGCACCTTTGACAAGGTTAACTAGGAAGAATGTGAAGTATAGTTGGGATGATGAATGCGAGAAAAGTTTTAAGGAACTCAAGAGTCGTCTCACCTCAGCACCTATACTTAGCCTTCCTTCAGGGAAAGGTAATTATGTAATTTATAGCGATGCCTCAAGACAACGGCTGGGATGTGTCTTAATGCAGAATGATAAAGTGATTGCTTATGCCTCTAGACAGCTAAAACAACATGAGTTAAATTACCCAACTCATGACCTTGAGTTAGCTGCTATAATATTTGCCTTAAAAATCTGGAGACACTACCTATATGGAGAAACTTGTCGAATCTTTACGGATCATTAGAGTTTGAAATATATTTTCTCTCAGAAAGAGTTGAATTTAAGGCAAAGAAGATGGTTAGAACTAATTAAAGACTATGATTGTTCCATACAATATCACCCGGGGAAAGCCAATGTCGTAGCTGATGCCCTCAGTAGAAAGTCTAAGGGTCAGCTATCTCACTTAAAAGGGGAATATTATCAGTTGAAAGAGTTACGTGCAAAGTTAACCACAGATAGCTCTGGAGCCCTATTAGCATCCTTACAAGTGAGACCCATATTATATGATAAAATCAAGGAGGCACAAGTCCATGATTATGAAATCATTAGAATGATTGAGAAGATTAAGGGAGGAGATGAAGCCGGGTATACAATAGATGGTCAAGGGGTTTTATTCTTTAAAGGAAGATTATGTGTTCCGAGGAAATCTGATATAAGGACTGAGATTCTGGAAGAGGCACATAACTCCATGTATACTATGCACCCAGGAAGTACTAAGATGTATAGAACACTTAAAAGTTACTATTGGTGGTCTGGCATGAAGAGAGAGATTGCAGAGTATGTTTCTAGATGTCCTATATGCCAACAAACAAAACCGGAGCGTTTGAGACCTGCGGGGACATTACAACCACTTCCAATACCAGAATGGAAATGGGAACACATCACTATGGATTTTGTTACAGGATTTCCAAGGACTCGTCGAGGTCATGATGCCATTTGGGTCATAGTAGACAGATTAACTAAGTCTGCACATTTCTTAGCCATTAACATGACATACAGTCTAGACTGCTTGGGAAAGATCTTTGTTAATGAGATAGTTAGCCGTCATGGGGCTCCTGTGTCAATTGTATCTGATAGAGATCCACGATTTACTTCTAAGCTATGGCCAAGCTTACATAAAGCTATGGGAACGAAGTTAGCATTTAGCACAGCCTTTCATCCTCAAACAGATGGCCAATCAGAACGGACTATCCAGACTCTAGAAGACATGCTTAGAGCTTGTGCACTGAGCTTTAAAGAAAGCTGGGATGAACATCTCTCACTTATAGAGTTTGCATACAATAACAGCTATCATACTAGTATTGGGATGGCACCTTATGAAGCCTTGTATGGTAGACCATGTAGAACACCTATCTGTTGGAGTGAAGTTGGAGAAAGGAAATTGGTTCAACCTGAACTAATACAAAGCACGATAGAAAAAGTTGAGGAAATCAAGAGATGCTTAAAGGCAGCGCAAAGCAGACAGAAAAGTTACGCAGATAAGCGAAGGAGAGACTTAGAATTTCAAGTGAAAGATCATGTGTTTCTAAAAGTTTCTCCATGGAAAGGCCTAATTAGATTCGGGAAGAAAGGGAAATTAAGTCCAAGATACATTGGCCCTTACGAGATTATTGAGAGAATCGGAAGTGTAGCTTATCGTCTTCGACTTCCAGCTGAACTAGCAAGGATACATGATGTCTTTCATGTCTCCACACTTCGGAAGTTTATTGCAGACCCAACCCATATGATACAACCTCAAGATATTCAATTGAAGGAAGATCTGTCATACGAGGAGGTTCCTGTGGAAATTCTAGATTATAAAGTACAAGAGCTTCGTACAAAGAAGATTCCTTTAGTCAAAGTTTTATGGAGGAGTCACGCAATAGAAGAAGCCACATGGGAACGAGAAGAAGAAATGAGATCTCGATATCCCCACTTATTTTCAAGCTAGCAAGGATACTTAAATTTCGAGGACAAAATTTATTTCAAGTAGGGGAGAATTGTAATACGCGCTTTGTACACTATGCTTTTGAATGATATCAAGTATTGGATTGATAGTGTTCACACTCTACGGATACCATAGTCAATAGATTCGCCTTTCTGCAATGATTTCATTTAAACTTGTTGTGTTTATATCAGAGACCATCTTGTATAAAATGGACTTCAAAAAGGTTCTATGAATTGTGTAGCACATTAAAACATAGTACCACATCTAGTAATCTGGATTTTTTGGTAGTACCTTATAAGTAGTAGAAGCCACTACTTGCAAAGTGCACAATGTTATAGACTTATACTCATTAGCCGTAATCACTTCATTAATACTAATTAAGTATGATTAGTGTTAATTACCCGTCATTAGTGATAATTAAGCATCATTAGCATATATTTATACTCATTAGCTATAATCACATCATTAAGACTAATTAAGCATGATTAATGCTAATTACCCGTCATTAGTGATAATTAAGCGTCATTAGCAAGAGTAGGACACATGGAGTGGAAATCATGAGACACGTGTCGTTATATAGTCAGAACAAGTGTCAAAAACTCAATAGCGCCATGTGTCAGCATCCTAAGTCTAACACGTGTGATGGTGAAGCCGCTTGCTTGGGCAACAAGTTATCTCGTGTAGAAGCCAAACCACTTGCTTGGGCAGCAAGTTATCTCGTGGATAAGCCAAACCTTGCTTGAGAAACAAGTTATCTCATGGATAAATCAAACCCATTACTTGGACAACAAGTCTTCTCATGATTTAGACATGTGGCATGCCATGTGTCGTCATACATGGAAGAGAGGCAACATGTGGCTTAGAGGCTCCATTACATGTTGACACATGTCACACATGTAAAGGGGGAGGGGGCCTATAAATACCCATGACCCCCCATACTCCTCCTCACTTCATCCCACGCCCATCTCTCCACCTTAGAGCCGCAAGGCCGCCGAGGTTGCGGGAGGAGCACGAGAGGAACCGCGGCGAAGCCCTGTCAGTGATCGAGAGCGTTTTTAAAGCCGTAACGAAGTTCTGTCCACACCAAGCCGTAGTATTCAATCTAAGACGGCTATAGAGGAGGTTTTCACTAAAGAAACGTTTTCGACCCAAGTTAGACAACAATCAGGTCAGGGATTCTCAAGCGCTATTTTAAGCACTAGTCTTTAGCTTTTACGCATGGTTTTGAATATCAAGTATGAAATCGTGGTTTCTAAAGCTTTTACGCATGAATTACAAGTACCGTACAATTGATATGAAATCAGGGCTTTAGAACGTATTTCAGAAGTCGTTTCAGGTATTTTATCATGATAGCACGTTTTTAAGCATTTCGTTCTTTGTGGAATACGAATCGTAAGTTTCACTACCTAGATTCAAGCTTTTTATATAAGAAATATGTTATGTGCGGTTACTATGCAATATGAATCAAATTTCAAGTTCTTAATGGTTTTAGTTGTCAAAATATGCATATTATGTTAAAAGTGTTTTATGTTCATGAATTAGTTGTTATGAGCTTGAAATAGCAAGTTTACGGTTTATTAGTGACAAGAAAAGGATCAGAATCAGAAGATAAGCACCACAGTAGCTCTTTTATACAAATCATGAACTAGCCATTAGATATGGTGATGTCATTAGATATGACCCTGAAACCGCCATTAGATATGGCAAACCATTAGATATGGTATCAAGAGGACTTTGGGTCCGCATTCTGTTTACATATAGGCTTTGGGCCGTATGCAGGGTGTTTTTGGTCTTTGGGACCGTCTGCGTGTATGACTTAGCTTTGTTTCAGCGTTCATGAGTCAATAAATTAGCCACAGTGGTGATTAGTACAAACAGCTTGATAGTGATGATTATGTTTCAGTTTATCTGCCTTTGAAATGATTTCAGCATTTATTTGCAAATCTAGCATGTCGTTATATGTTTACTGTCATAAAGTCTCTTTTTCAAGATATTTCAAAGTTATCAGCATAAGTTTTGGCATACTGCTCATATTTCAATTTTTAGTTATATGTAAAAAGCTTGAGATCCTTTCACTGGGTCTAAGCTCATAAATGGGTTTAGACTCATCCCATTATATTATAATTATGTACAGATCAGCAGAATCACGACTAACAGGGGAAAGTACCACAAATACACTTGGAGGAGGCGTGTTTTGCTTTTCGTAGTTTTTGTACTGTCTGTGTTATTTTGTAAGAAGTTGTAATAAATAGAACTTGTGTAATACACTTCTTGGTGTTGTGAACTTGAAATACAAAGGTTTTTTGTTTTATGAGATTGCCACATGTTTACTTGAGGAAAAAGAAGAGGAAAGATCTCTGTCGCGGCACGTTCCGGTTAGCGGGACGGGTCGTGACATCATTGCTACAAGGTCTCATGACATCTCTATGTGTATCTGCTGAGTCTGTCTCGCGCATGAATACAATCTCCTCAACATGGACTAACTGTTCATTGGGTTCGATGAAGTGCTTCAGCAGTTTTCCGTTGACTAGGAATGTTTGTGCTTCATCTGTGAGATCTGAGATCTCAACACATCCACTATCATGCACAGCACGGGCTATGAATGGGCCCTTCCACTTGGATTTTAGCTTGCCTTGGAAAAACTTCAACCTTGCATTGAACAACCATACCTTCTGTCCAGGAACAAAGGTCTTTCATCTGATATAACTATCATGCCAACGCTTTACTTTGTCCTTGTACACCAAACTATTGTCGTATGCCTAGTTTCTAACTTCCACAAGCTCATTCAGATCCATCTCTCTCTGTTTTTGCTCTAGTTGTGTGTTCCAGTTAACCTTCTCGATTGCCCATTCTGATTTTTGCACTAATTCTACAGGCAAATGGCACGTCTTTCCAAATACCATCCTGAATGGGGAGGTTCCTAATGGTGTCTTGTAAGCTGTCCTATAAGCCCATAGGACCTGATCCAAGATCTGAGACCAGTCCTTCCTGTCTGGGCGGACAAGCTTTTGCAATATGGTTTTCACCTCCCTATTCGACACCTCTGCCATGCCATTAGTCTGTGAGTGGTAAGGACTAGTGACACGGTGTTCGATGTCGTAATCCTTTACCATTTTTTTCACATCTCTGTTCACAAAATGGCTACACCATCGGATATCAACACTTTGGGGATCCCGAACCTAGAGACGATGTGATCTCTAACGAATTTACAGACAGTCATATTGTTTGCGATTCGGGTTGGTATAGCCTCCACCCACCTTGAAAAATAATCTACTGCTAGAAGGATGTATTTGAATCCATGGCTGACAGGGAATGGGCCCATGAAGTCGAAGCCCTAGGTGTCAAAGACATCACAAATAATGACATGCTGCATAGACATCTCATCCTTGGAACCAACGGTTCCTCCCATTCGTTGGCATACTGTGCATGACTTCGCAAACGTGATTACATCGTGAAACAGAGTCGGTCAGTATAAGACACACTGAAGTACCTTCCATGCGGTCCTCTGCCCTGAGTGGTGTCCTCCTGCCTCTAGACTATGGCATAAAGTAAGGACACTCTGATATTCCTCCTAAAGAATACACCATCTCCAGACATAATCCGGTCCTTCAAAGAAAAGGATCGGATCCTCCCAGCAGTAATGTCTCGAATCTGACTTCAGTCGATCTATGTGGCTCTTGGGCGAATCTTTGGGAACTTCTTTTAGAGACAAGATAGTTCACGATATTGGCGTACCATGGGATTGAGTCAACAACAAAAATCGACTCATCGGGGAAGGAGTCTCGAATCGGTGTATCATCAGAAGAATTAAGATCCTTGAGACGGGAGAGGTGATCAGCTACTACATTCTTCTTTCCAAGTTTATCACAAATGTCCAAATCAAACTCCTGGATAAGCATAATCCACCTAAGAAGATGCGCCTTCGCATCCTTCTTTTCCATTAAGTATCGTAGTGTTGTATGGTCAGTGAACACAATCACCTTAGATCCAATTAAGGGAGATCTGAACTTATCCAAGGAGAATACTACTGCAAGCATCTTCTTTTCCATAACTGTATAGTTACGCTGAGCAGTATCGAGCACTTTGCTTGCATAGTGTATGGCGAACAGGACACCTTCCCTCATCTATACTAACACAACCCCAATAGCAAAGTCTGAGACATCTGTCATGATCTCAAAAGGAAGAGACCAATCTGGGGCTTGTAGGATCGGGGCGTCCATGATCATCTTCTGTTATTGCATAAAGGCTTCAAGACATTTGTGATTGACAATGAACTCCATGTCCTTGCCTAAAAGCTCAGTTAGCGGTCGGGCAATATTAGAGAAATCCTTGATAAATCTTCGATAAAATCCAACATGCCTGAGGAATGACTGCAACTGTTTCATGTAGGTTGGTGGCTAGAGTCGTCTGATCACATCAACCTTGGCACGGTCAACCTCCATTCCTCTCTTGGAGATGACATGCCCCAACACAATGCCCTCCATCACCATGAAGTGACTTTTCTCCCAATAGAGCACCAGATTAACCTCACAACACCGCTTGAGGACTCGGTCCAGATTCCTAAGACAGGAATCGAAGGAATCGTCGTGGATCGAGAAGTCATCCATGAAGACTTCCAGGAATTCTCCGACCATTTCGGCGAATACAACAATCATACACCTTTAAAAAGTACAAGGAGCATTGCATAACCCAAAGGGCATGGGCCTGAAAGCATAGGTATCAAAGGGGCATGTAAATGTGGTTTTCTCATGGTCCTCAGGAGCTATGGCTACTTGATTGTAGCCCGAGAAACCATCTAAAAAGCAGAAGAATTCTTTCCCTGCTAATCTCTCTAAGATTTGATCAATGATGGTAGGGGGAAATAATCCTTCGTCATCACGGCATTCAGGCATTTGTAATCTATACAGATGCGCCACGACGTGGGTACTCGTGTCATGATCTCCTCTCCTTCCTCATTGGTGATCGTCTGAATTCACGACTTTTCGGGACAACATGGATTGGTGCCACCCATTTAGAATCGGAGATGGGATAAATAAATCATGTGTCACACCATTTATCTTTCTCCTTCTTCACAACCTCTCGTAAATTTGGATTCAACCTACGTTGGAATCCATGAGAAGGTTTAGCCTAATTTTCTAAGTAGATATGGTACGAATACAGAGTAGGATTTATCCCGTGGAAATCAGAAATGCTACAGCCTATCTGATGAATCTCAGATTCATCACTCTAAATCTCATTTATTAAGCTCAAATCCCTCAAAATCAACAGCATTTCTACATTTATTCTGCATAATTACCATTCATGTATGTTTCAATAAGAATTACATTTTAGCATTAATTTCTGCACAAAATAAGAAGCCAAAAATCTCAGCCAAAATTGACCTGTAAATAGCTTAACTTCCCTGATTTTTAACTCATTCATGCTAACTCCAAATAACCCAAAACCACCTCCACTGTGTACATATCACTAACAAGAATAAATGAAAAATACAAAAAAAAATCACTAACCCAAATAAGTGGACCAAAAACCCAAACCCTAGTTCTAGGATTTCCAGACTAAAAAACTCATATCTTCCTCATACAGTGTCCCTTTTAATCCTAATCACTTTTGAACTAATGTACATTCAATTACCTTCGAAACAAGACCAATTTCAAGTGATTTGGAGCTCATATGTGAAAGTTGGTTTTTGGGCCTCTTTTGTACATTTTGTATTTTAGCGGTTTTTGACCTGATATTTTATGTACATATTTAACCTACTTTAATTAAAATCCAAAAAAATAAGTTTAATGTATCTATATTTATTCTTGATTTTACCATTATCTAGTTTAAAAATGACAAAAAATTACAAAACCAAAAAATATAGGTATTCTATGTACATGGGATTCCCAAAAAATTCACATTGTGCATTTGATCGATTTTGGTTTTGATGTCTTCATGAAAGTTGTATATCTCATCGAGAAGAGCAACTTTCGTGAAGACAATTTTTTGATCTAATGCCATTTATTATTTCTTTTGCATTTTTTAAGTATTTAATCTGCGATTTTTGTGGTGCTGACACGTGGCAGCTCCTGGAGTCAGCACGTGTCAGCCATTTTTGGCATTTTTAATTATAATTTTATAAAAAAAATAAAAAATAAAAAAATATATAAAGGGCCACACGTGTGAGGCACGTGCCTCCCAGGCATGCGCCAACCACGTGCGCCCCTCGTTCATCACGCGCCTGCCACGTAGCGCTACAGGAACTGTCCGATCGAGCTCGATCGGACGACACCTATGCGTTGTCTTCATCAGCTCCACCTTTCCTAATTTTGGTTGCCCATCGCCGCGAATCCCTCGGCCGAGACCTCCGATTTCTCCGTCGTCCTTCTCGCGCAATCAAATTGAGTAGCTGCTAATTATGATTTTTAGGTTTTATTTTTCTTATTTTTATGCCTTTTTGTTTTAAATTTTTTTGGGTTTTAAGTATAGGAATTGTTTATAATTTTTATATGTTTTAAACATTTTTTTCTATTTTTTTCTAATTTTTTATTTTCTTATTGTTTTACTTTTTCAAAATTTCAATTTTCTTTATTTTCAGAACTGTTTAAAAACCTAAATGTAAAGGGAATAAAAATAATCATTTTGGTTTTTTAAACAAGTAAAAAAAAGTCAAAATTTAGTAAATAAAATGATTTTGAGGTTTTAATCTTTTCTAATGTTTTTGGCACTTTTATGGCATTTTTAGATTTTTTATGGATTTTTAAAATGATAAAGCACAAAGAAGTAAATGAGATAAATCCTAAAGATTGTTTAGAGTTTTTATAATAGATATGAGTCCAGATTTAACTTTTTTTATGTAATCTATATTTCATGGAGAAAATTCAGAAACAGAAAATACATTTTTTAACTTTTTATAGAATTTTTGCTATTTTTATAAGATTTTTAGTATTTTGAAAATTTTAAGGATTCTATTTTATTTGTTTTAGCGATTTTTAAATTTGAGATAGAGTATATTATAAGAAATCTAATATACCTTTTTAGATTTTTTGAAGCATATTTTCTATTTTATAGTTTTTATACTTCTAAACATGGAAAATATGCCTCTGATTGTATTATAAAAAGTAGGAAAATTAAATTAAATGCAACATGAAAAATATAAGTGAAAAAAATATTCTTTGTAGTTAACCTAAATTTTCTATCATTTTTCAAATAATGCAGACAATAATAAAAATAAAACACACAATAGAAATTGAATCAACATTATAGGGACCAATATGCAATAATCAGAAGGTTTTCATGCATTTAGTATTGAGTTTAGAAAATCCAAGGCATAACATGCATTATTTTCATTAAAATACAACTCTTAATTCTACATGGTAGGGAGTAACATGTAAATACACAAAAACATTTCTTGCTTTTAATAACCAATCCACATATCATAGGGAATAAGATTACAAAACCTAAAAGGAGCCTCATGTGGGTGTCCACGTGACCAGACCTAGCGTAGACTTGAATGCAAATAGACATATTGTTTAGGATCTTAGTGTAATGATAAAAAAATTATTACACAACAAAGAATGGTTTAGAGATTAAATAAATAAAATAATAAATAGAGCAGAAAGGGTGTAAAATACCCATGTATGCACGGAGATGAACGGTCATGAGTGCCTCACTTAAACGATGAACGGTCCAGATTAAAAACCTCTTCGTCTGATCCCATAGTTTTGATCGGATCAAGCCTTGATCTTACGGTTTACACATGGGGAGATCCAAGGCTACTGACAAAACTAGAGTGGACCTTTGATCAAACGATTGGTGCTTTTCTCCAAGAATGGGTAAGAACAATGTACCGAAGATTCTTCCTCTGATCAAATCTTGGTGTTCTCGCCTCCTCTCAAGCTCGGGGAGAGCTCAGGAGACAACTGGAAGCCTTTCATGTCTGCGGGTGGGTTCAAGGATCTCCGAGCCTCACTCAATAGAGGCCTGGAGTTCATGGTCATTCTGGAGATCGTGAGCTCGGTCCGAAGGACTATAATAATCCCAAGAGGCGTCTTTAACATATGAGGCTTTGCATAGAAATGCTTATGGCATGAAAGAAATTCCTAGACTCATGTTTGAAGTTGAAACAACATGAAAAATGGATATGATGAGGACCTCCATCGTACAACGGAAGAGGAGACCAGGTACACAAATCTGAGCAAAAATGAGGAGGATGTGTTGTCCACATGATAGAGAATATGCCGGGGAATGATGTAAGGTGATAAGGTGTGTTGGAACAAGGTGTATCATGAGGAACAAAGACTAGAGACTAGTGCTTCAGTGTACTTAATATCTTTTATTTTAGGCAAAATATAATGTAATCCTTGGAAATAAAGTTCAAATATACACTAAGGTTTGAGATGTGAAACTAGAGCAAAGATAAAGGGGGTTCACCTGGTTTGGAGTTACCTAGAGGCTTTACCTGATGGTCGTTTTGCTTCACTGGTGGTTGAGTTACATTTCGATGCATTCTCCTTACCTAGATTCTTCAGGGGTGCTTCTCCTATCACTAGGGAAAATATTCTTGCTAGAGATACAATATATAAATAAATAGGTATATGTATAATATAGGTGTATTCTACATATTTATTAGGGATCCTTATTTTATTTTGGTATTTTATAAGGTTATAATTTTTATTTATATATTCTATGGATGTTAAATAATATATACAATAAGTATATATATATACACACACACACATACACACACGCGTTGAACACCTAAACTAGAGTAAATTGGATTATTTTATAGACATATTAGTAGTACAATAAACTAAATAGATGGCTTTTCTATATTAGATCCATATTATATGAAAACATCTTCCATTGAAACATAATTAAATTTGAAATACAATAGAGTTAATTTCGGTTCATTTTGAGTTCGTATGGATAAGATATTTATTAGTTACACTTTCTTTGTGGCATTTTCAATTGAGTGTACTTGTTGTCAAGTACGGAATTCATTTTTAACAATAATTTTATTATTTTCTATACATTATTATGTACATGTTCGATGTTGAACACATCTTTTTCATGGAGAAAATTCAGAAATAGAAAACACATTTTTTTATTTTTTTTATAGAATGTTTGCTATTTTTATAAGATTTCTTAGTATTTTGAAAATTTTAAGGATTCTATTTTATTTGTTTTAGTGATTTTTAAATTTGAGATAGAGTATATTATAAGAAAGCTAATATACTTTTTAAAAATTTTTTGAAGCATATTTTATATTTTATAGTTTTTATACTTCTAAACATGGAAAATATGCTTCTGATTGTATTATAAAAAGTAGGAAAATTAAATTAAATGCAACATGAAAAATATAAGTGGAAAAAATATTCTTTGTAGGTAACCTAAATTTTCTATCATTTTTCAAATAATGAAGACAATAATAAAAATAAAACACACAATAGAAATTGAATCAACATTATATGGACCAATATGCAATAATCAGAAGGTTTTCATGCATTTAGTATTGAGTTTAGAAAATCCAAGGCATAACATGCATTATTTTCATTAAAATACAACTCTTAATTCTGCATGGTAGGGAGTAACATGTAAATACACAAAAACATTTCTTGCTTTTAATAACCAACCCGCATATCATAGGGTCTAAGATTGCAAAACCTAAAAGGAGCCTCATGTGGGTGTCCACGTGACCAGACCTAGCATAGACTTGAATGCAAATAGACATATTGTTCAGGATCTTAGTGTAAATGATAAAAAATTATTACACAACAAAGAATGGTTTAGAGATTAAATAAATAAAATAATAAATAGAGCGGAAAGGGTGTAAAATACCCATGTATGCATAGAGATGAACGGTCAGGAGCGCCTCACTTAAACGATGAACGGTCCAGATTAAAAACCTCTTCGTCTGATCCCATAGTTTTGATCGGATCAAGCCTTGATCTTACAGTTTACACATGGGGAGATCCAAGGGCTACTGACAAAACTAGAGTGGGCCTTTGATCAAACGATTGGTGCTTTTCTCCAAGAATGAGTAAGAACAATGTACCAAAGATTCTTCCTCTGATCAAATCTTGGTGTTCTCGCCACCTCTCAAGCTCGGGGAGAGCTCAGGAGACAACTAGAAGCCTTTCATGTCTGCGGGTGGGTTCAAGGATCTCCGGGCCTCACTCAATAGAGGCCTGGAGTTCATGGTCATTCTGGAGGTCGTGAGCTCGGTCTGAAGGACTATAATCATTCCAGGAGGCGTCTTTAACATATGAGGCTTTGCATAGAAATGCTTAGGGCATGAAAGAAATTCCTAGACTCATGTTTGAATCTGAAACAACATGAAAAATGGATATGATGAGGACCTCCATTGTACAACGGAAGAGGAGACCAGGTACACAAATCTGAGCAAAAATGAGGAGGATGTGTGGTCCACATGATAGAGAATATGCAGGGGAATGATGTGAGGTGATAAGGTGTGTTGGAACAAGGTGTATCATGAGGAACAAAGACTAGAGACTAGTGCTTCAGTGTACTTAATATCTTTTTTTGAGGCAAAATATAATGTAATCCTTGGAAATAAAGTTCAAATATACTCTAAGGTTTGAGATGTGAAACTAGAGCAAAGATAAAGGGGGTTCACCTGGTTTGGAGTTACCTAGAGGCTTTACCTGATGGTCGTTTTGCTTCACTGGTGGTTGAGTCACATTTCGATGCATTCCCCTTACCTAGATTCTTCAGGGGTGCTTCTCCTATCACTAGGGAAAATACTCCTGCTAGAGATACAATATATAAATAAATAGGTATATGTATAATATAGGTGTATTCTACATATTTATTAGGGATCCTTATTTTATTTTGGTATTTTATAAGGTTATAATTTTTATTTATATTTTCTATGGATGTTAAATAATACATACAATAAGTATATATATATACACACACACATACACACACGCGTTGAACACCTAAAATAGAGTAAATTGGATTATTTTATAGACATATTAGTAGTACAATACACTAAATAGATGGCTTTTCTATATTAGATCCATATTATATGAAAACATCTTCCATTGAAACATAATTAAATTTGAAATACAATAGAGTTTATTTCGGTTCATTTTGAGTTCGTATGGATAAGATATTGATTAGTTACACTTTCTTTGTGGCTTTTTCAATTGAGTGTACTTGTTGTCAAGTACGGAATTCATTTTTGACAATAATTTTATTATTTTCTATACATTATTATGTACATGTTCGATGTTGAACACATCTTTTTCATGGAGAAAATTCAGAAATAGAAAACACATTTTTTGTTTTTTATAGAATGTTTGCTATTTTTATAAGATTTTTTAGTATTTTGAAAATTTTAAGGATTCTATTTTATTTGTTTTAGTGATTTTTAAATTTGAGATAGAGTATATTATAAGAAAGATAATATACTTTTTTAGAATTTTTTGAAGCATATTTTATATTTTATTGTTTTTATACTTCTAAACATGGAAAATATGCTTATGATTGTATTATGAAAAGTAGGAAAATTAAATTAAATGCAACATGAAAAATATAAGTGAAAAAAATATTCTTTGTAGTTAACCTAAATTTTCTATTATTTTTCCAATAATGGAGACAATAATAAAAATAAAACACACAATAGAAATTGAACAATATAGGGACCAATATGCAATAATCAGAATGTTTTCATGCATTTAGTATTGAGTTTAGAAAATCCAAGGCATAACATGCATATTTTCGTTAAAATACAACTCTTAATTATGCATGGTAGGGAGTAACATGTAAATACACAAAAACATTTCTTGCTTTTAATAACCAATCCACATATCATAGGGTCTAAGATTGCAAAACCTAAAAGGAGCTCATGTGGGTGTCCACGTGACCAGACCTAGCATAGACTTGAATGCAAATAGACATATTGTTCAGGATCTTAGTGAAAATGATAATAAAATTATTACACAACAAAGAATGGTTTAGAGATTAAATAAATAAAATAAAATATATAGCGGAAAGGGTGTAAAATACCCATGTATGCACGGAGATGAATGGTCAGCAGCGCCTCACTTAAACGATGAACGGTCCAGATTAAAAACCTCTTCATCTGATCCCATAGTTTTGATCGGATCAAGCCTTGATCTTACGGTTTACACATGCTGAGATCTAAGGGCTACTGACAAAACTAGAGTTGGCCTTTGATCAAACGATTGGTGCTTTTCTCCAAGAATGAGGAAGAACAATGTACCGAAGATTCTTCCTCTGATCAAATCTTGGTGACCTCGCCACCTCTCAAGCTAGGGGAGAGCTCAGGAAAAAACAACAAGCCTTTTATGTCTGCGGGAGGGTTCAAGGATCTCCGAGCCTCACTCAATAGAGGCCTGGAGTTCATGGTCATTCTGGAGAACGTGAGCTCGGTCCGAAGGACTATAATCATCCCAAGAGGCGTCTTTAACGTATGAGGCTTTGCATAGAAATGCTTAGGGCATGAAAGAAATTCCAAGACTCATGTTTGAAGCTGAAACAACATGAAAAATGGATATGATGAGGACCTCCATCGTACAACGGAAGAGGAGACCAGGTACACAAATCTGAGCAAAAATGAGGAGGATGTGTGGTCCACATGATAGAGAATATGCAGGGGAATGATGTAAGGTGATAAGGTGTGTTGGAACAAGATGTAACATGAGGAACAAAGACTAGAGACTAGTGCTTCAGTGTACTTAATATCTTTTATTTTAGGCAAAATATAATGTAATCCTTGGAAATAAAGTTCAAATATACACTAAGGTTTGAGATGTGAAACTAGAGCAAAGATAAAGGGGGTTCACCTGGTTTTCAGTTACCTAGAGGCTTTACCTGATGGTCGTTTTGCTTCACTGGTTGTTGAGTCACATTTCGATGCATTCTCCTTACCTAGATTCTTCAGGGGTGCTTCTCCTATCACTAGGGAAAATACTCCTGCTAGAGATACAATATATAAATAAATAGGTATATGTATAATATAGGTGTATTCTACATATTTATTAGGGATCCTTATTTTATTTTGGTATTTTATGAGGTTATAATTTTTATTTGTATTTTCTATGGACGTTAAATAATATATACAAAAAGTATATATATACACACACACATACACACACGCGTTGAACACCTAAAATAGAGTAAATTGGATTATTTTATAGACATATTAGTAGTACAATACACTAAATAGATGGCTTTTCTATATTAGATCCATATTATATGAAAACATCTTCCATTGAAACATAATTAAATTTGAAATACAATAGAGTTAATTTCGGTTCATTTTGAGTTCGTATGGATAAGATATTTATTAGTTACACTTTCTTTGTGGCATTTTCAATTGAGTGTACTTGTTGTCAAGTACGGAATTCATTTTTAATAATAATTTTATTATTTTCTATACATTATTATGTACATGTTCGATGTTGAACACATCTTTTTCATGGAGAAAATTCAGAAATAGAAAACACATTTTTTATTTTTTTATAGAATGTTTGCTATTTTTAAAAGGTTTTTTAGTATTTTTAAAATTTTAAGGATTCTATTTTATTTGTTTTAGTGATTTTTAAATTTGAGATAGAGTATATTATAAGAAAGCTAATATACTTTTTTAGAATTTTTTGAAGCATATTTTATATTTTATAGTTTTTATACTTCTAAACATGGAAAATATGCTTCTGATTGTATTATAAAAGTAGGAAAATTAAATTAAATGCAACATGAAAAACATAAGTGAAAAAATATTCTTTGTAGTTAACCTAAATTTTCTATCATTTTTCAAATAATGGAGACAATAATAAAAATAAAACACACAATAGAAATTGAATCAACATTATAGGGACCAATATGCAATACTCAGAAGGTTTTCGTGCATTTAGTATTGAGTTTAGAAAATCCAAGGCATAACATGCATTATTTTCATTAAAATACAACTCTTAATTCTGCATGGTAGGGAGTAACATGGATATACAAAAAACATTTCTTGCTTTTAATAACCAATCCACATATCATAGGGTCTAAGATTGCAAAACCTAAAAGGAGCCTCATGTGGGTGTCCACGTGACCAGACCTAGCATAGACTTGAATGCAAATAGACATATTGTTCAGGATCTTAGTGTAAATGATAAAAAAATTATTACACAACAAATAATGGTTTAGAGATTAAATAAATAAATAATAAATAGAGCGGAAAGGGTGTAAAATACCCATGTATGCACGGAGATGAATGGTCAGGAGCACCTCACTTAAACGATGAACGGTCCAGATTAAAAACCTCTTCATCTGATCCCATAGTTTTTATCGGATCAAGCATTGATCTTACGGTTTACACATGGGGAGATCCAAGGGCTACTGACAAAACTAGAGTGGGCCTTTGATCAAACGATTGGTGCTTTTCTCCAAGAATAAGTAAGAACAATGTACCGAAGATTCTTCCTCTGATCAAATCTTAGTGTTCGCGCCACCTCTCAAGCTCGGGGAGAGCTCTGGAGACAACTGGAAGCCTTTCATGTCTGCGGGTGGGTTCAAGGAACTCCAGGCCTCACTCAATAGAGGCCTGGAGTTCATGGTCATTCCGAAGACCGTGAGCTCGGTCCGAAGGACTATAATCATCCCAAGAGGCGTCTTTAACGTATGAGGCTTTGCATAGAAATGCTTAGGGCATGAAAGAAATTCCTAGACTCATGTTTGAAGCTGAAAAACATGAAAAATGGATATGATGAGGACCTCCGTCGTACAATGGAAGAGGAGATCAGGTACACAAATCTGAGCAAAAATGAGGTGGATGCGTGGTCCAGATGATGGAGAATATGCAGGGGAATGATGTAAGGTGATAAGGTGTGTTGGAACAAGGTGTAACACGAGGAACAAAGACTAGAGACTAGTGCTTCAGTGTACTTAATATCTTCTATTTTAGGCAAAATATAATGTAATCCTCGGAAATAAAGTTCAAATATACACTAAGGTTTGAGATGTGAAACTAGAGTAAAGATAAAGGGGGTTCACCTGGTTTGGAGTTACCTAGAGGCTTTACGTGATGGTTGTTTTGCTTCACTGGTGGTTGAGTCACATTTCGATGCATTCTCCTTACATAGATTCTTCGGGGGTGCTCCTCCTATCACTAGGGAAAATACTCCTGCTAGAGATACAATATATAAATAAATAGGTATATGTATAATATAGGTGTATGCTACATATTTATTTGGGATCCTTATTTTATTTTGGTATTTTATAAGGTTATAATTTTTATTTATATTTTCTATGGATGTTAAATAATACATACAATAAGTATATATATACACACACACTTACACACACGCGCGTTGAACACCTAAAATAGAGTAAATTGGATTATTTTATAGACATATTAGTAGTACAATACACTAAATAGATGGCTTTTCTATATTAGATCCATATTATATGAAAACATCTTCCATTGAAACATAATTAAATTTGAAATACAATAGAGTTAATTTCGGTTCATTTTGAGTTCGTATGGATAAGATATTGATTAGTTACACTTTCTTTGTGGCTTTTTCAATTGAGTGTACTTGTTGTCAAGTACGGAATTCATTTTTGACAATAATTTTATTATTTTCTATACATTATTATATACATGTTCGATGTTGAACACATCTTTTTCATGGAGAAAATTCAGAAATAGAAAACACATTTTTTATTTTTTTATAGAATGTTTGCTATTTTTATAAGATTGTTTAATATTTTGAAAATTTTAAGGATTCTATTTAATTTGTTTTAGTGATTTTTAAATTTGAGATAGAGTATATTATAAGAAATCTAATATACTTTTTTAGAATTTTTTGAAGCATATTTTATATTTTATAGTTTTTATACTTCTAAACATGGAAAATATGATTCTGATTGTATTATAAAAAGTAGGAAAATTAAATTAAATGCAACATGAAAAATATAAGTGAAAAAATATTCTTTGTAGTTAACCTAAATTTTCTATCATTTTTCAAATAATGGAGACAATAATAAAAATAAAACACACAATAGAACTTGAATCTACATTATAGGGACCAATATGCAATAATCAGAAGGTTTTCATGCATTTAGTATTGAGTTTAGAAAATCCAAGGCGTAACATGCATTATTTTCATTAAAATACAACTCTTAATTCTGCATGGTAGGGAGTAACATGTAAATACACAATAAACATTTCTTGCTTTTAATAACCAATTCACATATCATATGGTCTAAGATTGCAAAACCTAAAAGGAGCCTCATGTGGGTGTCCACGTGACCAGACCTAGCATAGACTTGAATGCAAATAGACATATTGTTCAGGATCTTAGTGTAAATGATAAAAAAATTATTACACAACAAAGAATGGTTTAGAGATTAAATAAATAAAATAATAAATATAGAGGAAAGGGTGTAAAATACCCATGTATGCACGGAGATGAATGGTCAAGAGCGCCTCACTTAAACGATGAACGGTCCAGATTAAAAACCTCTTCGTATGATCCCATAGTTTTGATCGGATCAAGCCTTGATCTTACGGTTTACACATGGGGAGATCCAAGGGCTACTGACAAAACTAGAGTGGGCCTTTGATCAAATGATTGGTGCTTTTCTCCAAGAATGAGTAAGAACAATGTACCGAAGATTCTTCCTCTGATCAAATCTTGGTGTTCTCGCCACCTCTCAAGCTCGGGGAGAGCTCAGGAGACAACTGGAAGCCTTTTAATTTCTGCGGGTGGGTTCAAGGATCTCTGGGCCTCACTCAATAGAGGCATGGAGTTCATGGTCATTCCGGAGACCGTGAGCTCGGTCCGAAGGACTATAATCATCCCAAGAGGCATCTTTAACGTATGAGGCTTTTCATAGAAATGCTTAGGGCATGAAAGAAATTCCTAGACTCATGTTTGAAGCTGAAACAACATGAAAAATGGATATGATGAGGACCTCCTTCGTACAACGGAATAGGAGACCATGTACACAAATCTGAGCAAAAATGAGGAGGATGTGTGGTCCACATGATAGAGAATATGCAGGGGAATGATGTAAGGTGATAAGGTGTGTTGGAACAAGGTGTAACATGAGGAACAAAGACTAGAGACTAGTGCTTCAGTGTACTTAATATCTTTTATTTTAGGCAAAATATAATGTAATCCTTGGAAATAAAGTTCAAATATACACTAAGGTTTGAGATGTGAAACTAGAGCAAAGATAAAGGGGGTTCACCTGGTTTGGAGTTACCTAGAGGCTTTACCTGATGGTCGTTTTGCTTCACTGGTGGTTGAGTCACATTTCGATGCATTCTCCTTACCTAGATTCTTCAGGGGTGCTTCTCCTATCACTAGGGAAAATACTCCTGCTAGAGATACAATATATAAATAAATAGGTATATGTATAATATAGGTGTTTTCTACATATTTATTAGGGATCCTTATTTTATTTTGGTATTTTATAAGGTTATAATTTTTATTTATATTTTCTATGGATGTTAAATAATATATACAATAAGTATATATACACACACATACACACATGCATTGAACACCTAAAATAGAGTAAATTGGATTATTTTATAGACATATTAGTAGTTTAATACACTAAATAGATGGCTTTTCTATATTAGATCCATATTATATGAAAACATCTTCAACTAAAACATAATTAAATTTGAAATACAATAGAGTTAATTTCGGTTCATTTTGAGTTCGTATGGATAAGATATTGATTAGTTACACTTTCTTTGTGGCTTTTTCAATTGAGTGTACTTGTTGTCAAGTACGGAACTCATTTTTTACAATAATTTTATTATTTTCTATACATTATTATGTACATGTTCGATGTTGAACACATCTTTTTCATGGAGAAAATTTAGAAATAGAAAACACATTTTTTATTTTTTTATAGAATGTTTGCTATTTTTATAAGATTTTTTAGTATTTTGAAAATTTTAAGGATTCTATTTTATTTGTTTTAGTGATTTTTAAATTTGAGATAGAGTATATTATAAGAAAGATAATATACTTTTTTAGAATTTTTTGAAGCATATTTTATATTTTATAGTTTTTATACTTCTAAACATGGAAAATATGCTTCTGATTGTATTATAAAAAGTAGGAAAATTAAATTAAATGCAACATGAAAAATATAAGTGAAAAAAATATTCTTTGTAGTTAACCTAAATTTTCTATCATTTTTCAAGTAATCGAGACAATAATAAAAATAAAACACAATACAAATTGAATCAACATTATAGGGACCAATATGCAATAATCAGAAGGTTTTCATGCATTTAGTATTGAGTTTAGAAAATCCAAGGCATAACATGCATTATTTTCATTAATATACAACTCTTAATTTTGCATGGTAGGGAGTAACATGTAAATACAGAAAAACATTTCTTGATTTTAATAACCAATCCGCATATCATAGGGTCTAAGATTGCAAAACCGAAAAGGAGCCTCATGTGGGTGTCCACGTGACCAGACCTAGCATAGACTTGAATGCAAATAGACATATTGTTCAGTATCTTAGTGCAAATGATAAAAAAATTATTACACAACAAAGAATGGTTTAGAGATTAAATAAATAAAATAATAAATATATCGGAAAGGGTGTAAAATACCCATGTATGCACAGAGATGAATGGTCAGGAGCGCCTCACTTAAACGATGAATGGTCCAGATTAAAAACCTCTTCGTCTCATCCCATAGTTTTGATCGGGTCAAGCCTTGATCTTACGGTTTACACATGGGGAGATCCAAGGGCTACTGACAAAACTAGAGTGGGCCTTTGATCAAACGATTGGTGCTTTTCTCCAAGATTGAGTAAGAACAATGTACCGAAGATTCTTCCTCTGATCAAATCTTGGTGTTCTCGTCACCTCTCAAGCTCGGGGAGAGCTCAAGAGACAACTGGAAGCCTTTCATGTCTGCGGGTGGGTTCAAGGATCTCCGGGCCTCACTCAATAGAGGCCTGGAGTTCATGGTCATTCCGGAGACCGTGAGCTCGGTCCGAAGGATTATAATCATCCCAAGAGGCATCTTTAACGTATGAGGCTTTGCATAGAAATGCTTAGGGCAAGAAAGAAATTCCTAGACTCATGTTTGAAGATGAAAAAACATGAAAAACGGATATGATGAGGACCTCCGTCGTACAATGGAAGAGGAGATCAGGTACACAAATCTGAGCAAAAATGAGGGGGATGTGTGGTCCAGATGATGGAGAATATGCAAGGGAATGATGTAAGGTGATAAGGTGTGTCGGAACAAGGTGTATCATGAGGAAGAAAGACTAGAGACTAGTGCTTCAGTGTACTTAATATCTTTTATTTTAGGCAAAATATAATGTAATCCTTGGAAATAAAGTTCAAATATACACTAAGGTTTGAGATGTGAAACTAGAGCAAAGATAAAGGGGGTTCACCTGGTTTGGAATTACCTAGAGGCTTTACCTGATGGTTGTTTTGCTTCACTGGTGGTTGAGTCACATTTTGATGCATTCTCCTTACATAGATTCTTCTGGGGTGCTCCTCCTATAACTAGGGAAAATACTCTTGCTAGAGATACAATATATAAATAAATAGGTATATTTACAATATAGGTGTATTCTACATATTTATTAGGGATGCTTATTTTATTTTGGTATTTTATAAGGTTATAATTTTTATTTATATTTTCTAGTATAAATATATACACACACGCGCGTTGAATACCTAAAATAGAGTAAATTGGATTATTTTATAGACATATTAGTAGTACAATACAATAAATAGATGGCTTTTCTATATTAGATCCATATTATATGAAAACATCTTCCAATTAAACATAATTAAATTTGATATACAATAGAGTTAATTTTGGTTCATTTTGAGTTCGTATGGATAAGATATTGATTAGTTACATTTTCTTTGTGGCTTTTTCAATTGAGTGTACTTGGTGTCAAGTAAGGAATTCATTTTTGACAATAATTTTATTATTTTCTGTACATTATTATGTACATGTTCGATGTTGAACACATCTTTGTTTGGGTTATGTATGATGATGAATAAAATACTTAAAGTTAGAGTTATTTACACAATATTTTGTATTTAGAATAATTAGGCCTTTGGTATTTATGTACATTATTTCACCCTATCTCAACCTACTTTATTTCTAGTTGACCTAGTCAATACTTGACTTGATCTCGTGGTTCCGGATTGATCAGTATCATAGACACCTCCTTTATTTTTATTTTCTTTTCATTATTCTTTTATTTTGGGTTTAAATACATATATTTACAGGTTAATAGGATGTTAATTTATGCATGTTAGTAATATTTACATGTATTTCACTAGATATTTTAAGACAATATGAAAGAATAAAAGTAAATGAATGTCTATTTATAAATCATGTGAACGATACCAGCT